>OZ008339.1:2243253-2693092 GCA_963931975.1 Cataclysta lemnata
CCGAAATTCATACGGTGGTTTTCTTCGCAGAATTTCTAGCGTTCTCCGTCAGTAGACAAGGGAATAAAGCGCTGAGCTTCGGAGGGTTTACTTATCGGTGTGCTGGCAGCGATTTGAATGGCAAGGAGCGTTGGCGGTGCTCCAGAGATCCATATTGCAAGTCCCGTCTCCACGTATACGAAGGGAAAGTTGTTCTAAGTCGCGGCGCTCACACGTGCAAGCCATACCGTTTCTTTCCAGTAATATAAGTGCTCTTTACCGTGTTTTTTTTTTAAACACTCACTATCACTTTAAAAAGATAAACCACCTTGATCTGTAGAACGTTGCAATCGCCAAAGGTTTACTTGTGGAAAAACGTATCTGTACGTGTGTCACAGTGTGTGTGGGTAAGATCGAAAGCCGGTAGGTATAGTTAGCATAACAAAAGCAGAGAAATGTCCGCGTACTACTGCAATGTGTCTGTCACACTGTCTATACACGTTCAAACACGAGTAAAGCTCCCTCGCCTTCGTGAATTGCAAGAACTGTACTATCTTATACTATTTTATTTTAAAAAATCAAACAGGAACAGAGGCAAAAGGGAGGGCACGCACGCACGACCCTCAACACTGGAATACGACGCAAGGAAGAGGACTATCTTACAGCCAATTTTAATGTTCTACAGATCAAGATAGTTTATCTGCTACCATAGTTCTGTTATGTGGATATCTCTGATATTTTGCCATTCAACAAACAATGCGGTATACAGGACATGTTCAGAAAGCTTTATTATACTTATAGATAGTGTATTGAATTGCACCGTTAAGAGCACACGAACTAAATACTGGCACTGTAGTTAGGTTTAATAGGCTAGCGGAGATAGAATCGACATTAAGATGATTATGTCTGTTTTACTGACCCAAGTTAAAAAAGCATCCAGATTTCAGTTTTGAAAAATCTAGAATAATTTATACAAAACCAGAGCACCAGGATCTAGAATAATTTCTGCATGTTGATTTCTATTCAAAATATTTTTCACTCTGAATCAATGTGACAGATGTACAGTACAAACCTACATTCCCATTGTACTTAGATAGAAAATTAGGTAACTTTGTAAATACATGTAAATAAAATCTATTTTTGTTATAATAGGCTTTGATTTAATCATAAAACTATTAATGAAACTGACTACAGAACTACTTAACATACCTGCTTACATGAAGTTTACATCATTATGAGGAAATGTTTGTTTGAATGATTGTCCTTTTCCTTATTCCAAATTTATTTGTGTTAAAGATATCGTAAATAAATGATCATACCTACACCAAGTTTAAAGAATGATGCGTCAAGCTAGTTGGTATTTCCAATAAAAACCATTATTGTATGAAATCTGAGAAAATGTAGGTGTTAACATATAAACAAGCCTTTGCCTACATAATTGATGGTATACCTATAGGACCTTCCTTGTTGACTTGAGAACGAAAAAGCAGTGTGTAATGTGACATCCCAGCTGTATCTTAAATGGCGACTGAGAGAGATTGCCTGGTGCATCCCAATAATCATCTTGGATCGCCCTGAATGAGAATGGTGGAGTACAAACCATCAACAACAGCATACCCAAAGAGTTGGGCAGGCGGCCGGCTGTAAAACCTAAGCCAAAACCTTGAGCAGTATGAATTGGAATGTAGTCCAATCACTCTCTCCGGAGCTAAACACATTCAATCATCTCTAAGTCATTTCCGGTATGATGGACGAGTAAAGGATATTGGATTGCTAGATTATGTCTGACCGATATGATTATTCCTCTTCCATTCCGTATACCGCCCCGAACCTAGATAATCAGGATCAGAACAAATGATAATGATGATGATATACCTATATAGGACCCACTCAAAATTATTTATAATAGACAAGGTAAACATGTGAAATATATTATAATAGGGGTTAAAGTATGAAATTGTCGTTTTATTGTAATAGGATTTTTTGAATTGACATAGAATGTTCATGGTTTGAGTTTTTCGAATGTAACTTTTTCACATGGTTCCTATGATGTTCTTTTTTTAAAAATGTGAAACATTTGAATATCGACTTTCAATTGTTTTTGTTATTCAACTTAGACAAGAAAGATGGATACTGCGAAAATTCGAGTGATTTTTGAATATAAGTTCCGGCCCGGAAGTAACGCGGCAGAAACAGCCGGCAATATCAATGTTGCGTTTGGTGAGGGGTCTGCTAATGAACCGTGCGATTTTGGTTTTAACGCTTTCCTGATGGAAACTTCGACTTGAAGACCGAGCCACGAGGAAGACTGCCCATACAGGTGAATAACGATGAATTAAGAGAGATGGTGGAAGCCGATCCTAGTCAAACTACCCAGGATTTAAGGGCATCGTTTAACGTTACCTCACCCACAATATTGATTCATTCGCGTCAAATGAATAAATAAAAAAATACGAAAAATGGGTGCCTCATGATTTGACTGATCTGCAGAAAGAAACGCGTGTTGAAACTTGTGTTGCCTTGTTGAATCGGTACAGAAATGAAGGAATTGTGACATGTGATGAAAAGTGGATTCTTTATGATAACCGTAAAAGGAACATGCAGTTGCTGACAAAACTTACCAATAAAAAGGTTTGGTGGTCTCAGCATGGTGTTTTTCATTCACTATAGTTTTCTCCGATCTGGTCAAGCATTAACGGCAGTTGTCTATTGTGCCGAACTCCGAACAATGTTGGCAAAACTAGCAGTAAAACAGCCCGGCTCATGAATCGTTGTTCACCATTATTGCTCCATGACAAAGCGAGACCTCATACAGCACGAAAAACCGTTTTGACCCTTCAGGAACTGCAGTTAGAAACCATTCGTCATCCTCCGTATTCGCCAGACCTTGCTCCAATGGACTACCATTTTTTTCGTGATTTGGACAATTTTCTACGTGACAAGAAGTTTTCTTCCCAGGAAGCAGTACAAAATGCTTACACACAGTTTGTGTAGATCAGATCCTCATAGTTCTACCGCAAAAGCATACCTTTCCATTAGATGGCAGCAATGTTAGATAATAATGGTATCTATTTTGATTAAATAAATTTATTATAAACTAAAAAATAAATAATTTCGATTTTCGGTAAAAAACGGCCATTTCATACTTTAACTCCTAATATTATGATGTTCGAAATTAACAACTTTTTATTAAACACGATAGTAATTTTCCAATTTCAAGGACTCACTATGTTACTTTTCTGTTCAACTATGGATCCTTAACGTCACATCCTTGAAGATGTACAATCGCTTACTCTACAAGGTTTCGTCTGTCCTAGCGTGGGTCGAAATATAACTGTCACTCTCACTCTGAAGAGTTGATGGTGTGGCGTGAGAGAGGCAGAATCTTTCTACTTCATGGGTTTGATTTGAATAGTATTGTGAGTTCCGGCGAATGGCCACAGGTAAGCAAAGAACTGGTAATCTCGTAATATTTGTCTGTCTTTATCTTTCAGATGAGGTTGTCAATATGAGCCCGAAGCTTCTCTATTATGGATATCTGTATAGACCAAACAATTCACACAAGAAACGGCGCTTGCAGCTTTGGCACTGCTTACGGCGGAAAACAAGGGGGTGCAAGGCTCTTATCAAGACATTTAAAAGTAAAGTCATAGAATTAAGCTTAACGCACACCTGTGTTTAACATCAGCATGAATGCTTTCTGGAGTAGAGAATCTCTAGAGTTAGTCACTCTCACAGATCAAATCCGCTCCGATGCGTTGAGGAACCCTACAGGATATTCAATGTAGGTCGGCCTCGGCCAATAGCCTAGGTCTATAAAAAAACTCATCTTGTATGAGAGACATGAGGCATGAGAGAGGCAGAGATTAGTGTAGCTCCTGATACAGCTTCTCGTGTGCTCAGTCAGAATATATTTTTCTAAGGCTTTATACTTAAAAACATATTATTAGCATTTGTAGTAATATATTTTATCAAAACTATAAGTAACTAAGTAGTTACCTATTTATAGAGATGATTAAATAAGTTAATATTGTTGTTACATAATGTAAAATAGATAATTTGTTAATTGTTGTTAAAAAGTTCGTAAATGCTTTACGGTGAATTTTTTATTATTGTTCTAATAAATAACTAAGTATGGCGCTTGTTACTTGTAAATGATATACATATGTCATGCTTAAATTATAAAATTTGATGATTCCACATACTTACGACACGGTTGTAAACGCATATACCAAATATAAGGTGAGAGCATTATATTTATTAAGTTAATAGTTTTTATAATAAATATAAAAGTTGTTTACAAAATATAAGTACTTTATTCAACATACATCATAACAATTATTACATAAGTGATATGTATTCATAACTCCAAAAATACCATTTAAAATTACCAGTTTTGTTCCATTGTAATAACTTAAAACTATGGAAACGAATAAGACTAAATACATTAAATTAACATTTAATTTTTACTACGAGTATAATATCGTTAGAGGCACTTTATTATCTGACAAAGGCACTTGGATTAGACATTGTTAAAATCCCCTTAATAAATATTTATCCATATCAAATATGACATACATATACATACAATTATACTATGTATAATTATAACGAAACTTCCAAAGTAAGAGTCATGACAACAAGACTATTTTGTCATATAAAAGTAAATGTTAACGTAAATGTTAACGTAACGTAATGTTAAATGCTTGTTAAATGAAAACGACATGTTGAATAAATCGCTGTCGGCTTGTCTTTGTTTGTTGGTGATTTTTTATCATGGCACGTTTTTTATCATATCACCAATATGAATTTACACACATTAAACATCGGCTTCATGGGCCCGTTAACTTTGTCACTGAATGAGCTCAGGATGTTAATTTTACGTGCGTTGTAAGTGCCATCCAAAGCCCTCAGGATCAAATTGTAGTTTTATAACATTTAGCTAAATCAATATCTCAAACAATATCGATGCCGTGTGGTGACGGCAGAGTAGAATACAATTGTCACCACCGCACCGCACAGTGTCTCTCCCATTGGTGTCGTACAAGGCGACTAAGGATAAATCAGTGATAAGGAATGGGCAGCAGCGTTCCTCTTATACCACCCAGCAACGCACTGCGACTTTTGTGCCCGATAAATGGCAATAGGCACGCCACCTATTGGGACTTAACATAATTGGCGAAACGTGGGTGCTAGTTCACCTCTGCCTACCCCTTCTGGGATATAGGCGTGATTTATGTATGTATGTAATATCTCAAACAATGACTAAATGACGAAAAATTATAGATCAGACAATGATAAGTGCATTTTTGCTCAATATGAGTTATTAATACAGCAAAAAAATGCTCTTTCACTTAGTCATATCAGGAAAATTATATGCAATATATTTCTGTTGTATTGAATACTTACTACGTCTCATATTTAATAGTGCCTTAAAGATTTCTCAATAATTTAATTGCTTGTCCTGTAAAGTAACGAATTTGTATTTATCATATTCTGACCTATGGCGACAGATTTGTTTAGTTTAGGTTCTTGTTGTAACACTACAGCATTGATAGAGAAATAAAAGTTTCATTTGTTCAAGTGTTCACGAACGAAACTTATGTGATGGGATAGTCTACAATAACTTGCAGGGTTAGGTTAGTAAGTACATGAACTGAAGAATAACACGAGCCGAGCGAGCGTATTGAGCGTGCCGTGGCGAGCGATAGCAACCGGTGGGTGGCAGTATCAAAGTTTCTTTGGAACACTGCTCAAGCGAAACCTTTATTTCCCAATCGTCTACATAGTCGTCAGCGTAGAGTTAACAAGCGTCGGGGTTATAAGCTAAAATCCTGCATTAATCATGATTATGTTCCAAATGTGCTCTGACGATGGTGGAATCTAGGGTGGTGATATTAGCTTTGCATTTACACCGAACCCTGAGAGAGCACGTCCACCTGACTCTGTTTCGGTAACACTCGTGTTTGATGAACTTGAAACCGTTGATGTGGACCACTGGATAGCCGCGATTGGAAACGCCAAAGGAGACTGAAAATTAAAAGTTGCTGTTAAACAAATTACTGTTACCCATATATTAAGTTCTGTACCACTAAGACTTAAAGCAATAAAGGCGGCAAAATATTATCTGTTTCATTTTGCTTCCAAATAAAACAATGCATTTGTTAGATATTTTTTTACTCGCCGCACCCCAATCCTATTTAAAGGCATGTCTAGAGTAATCTTTAGAGATACATTTCTCATGATTAACAAAAATCTGTTTGTTGCAGTTGGTTTGATCGGAACCGGGATAGATTGCTTCGCGTCTTATTGTTTAAGTAAACAAGGCAAGATGGGCATCAACGTTGGAGGTTACAGGTTCAGGTTTAATGGTTGTGCGAGGAATGGGAAGATCAGATGGAGATGCTCCAGGGGTCCCTGGTGCAAAGCTGCACTTCATACGTTTCGTGGGAGAATAGTCTATATACAGAGTACTCATAATTGTGGCCCAAAACCACCTGCTACGTAAGGCAATTTATTGAAGTCTCCGACTATAGATTGTGCTACAACCGGAAATAGGAATTAGTGATGGTTCTGATTCGAACTACGCTGAATTTAGGAAATTACATTATTTTCTATCATTGGTAAACGCAAAACGATAGGTACATAATGAAGGTATTTGTAGATACGTTTGCGACAAACTCTGAGAGCTTATAAAGAGCGTAAAATAATCAGTCTTGTTAGCATGCGGACTCTTCAATTGTCTCTAATCCACTCTATAAAAATGCACTACTCTATACTGCATTCTCTTGCGTTATTGCTCTGTCATTCTTTGCCGCTACTAAAACATGAAATTTAACCGTCTTGTGTTGGTTAAATTTTGATTTTTACATCATTATGCAGTTTTACGATACATGATCGTTCGATCGAACGATCGATATAATTTATATTTACCCAAGTAAAATAAAAAAACCGACATAGGTTTTTTTAACTCGAGAAATAACTATGTATGTATACCAACTTTGGTATTAAAAAGAGTACAAAATCATATAAGAATGTAAATTGTTAGTTTTACCTATAAGTAAATAATGTTCTGCGTCGCGCACACGTAATATTTTCAACTAATAAAAAAATACTTCAGCTGGAAATGCATAAAGAAAATAAAATACAATATTTTTATTGGTAAAAAATTTATATTTAAAAAGTATATTTATAGTTACCGTCCTCTACAAATCATTTTTATTATTGATATGAATATATTTCTAAGTTTAAGGGGTAATAAATGTTTATTGATATTTGTTATCTCATAAATACCAATCATAATCTAACTTATTTATTACATAATGCTTGATGAATAATTGAAATTGTGGTTGTTGATACTTGTACCTGTAAACAATAACTAATGTAGTTTGAACGAAAGGTATTTTACAATAATGTGCCAGAATTTGTGTAATAAATTACTTAGTAGATAAGTGTCTATTTAAAGTTTTACGACTAAATCAGAATACTTTTTGTTTAGTGGTTGCAAATTACATATTTATTGTGATATTTCTATTTGGAACAAATCTCGAAGCGTTGTTTCATCGATATTTGACTCAACTATTGGTTACAAAGCATTAAAAATCACCAAAGCATTCCCAAAGAGGGTCATGGTAATGTCAAAATATCAATACCAGAAATTCAGGACAATAAACAAACAAAAATTTTTTTTGGAAGGAAGTGTTTAATTCAGATGCTGTCACCGTCACGTACGGTCAACAGCATTTCGGACTACCCAAAACTGTCAAATTTCTTCAATCGATTTTCAAACTTATTAAGTTTGTAGTAAAGCACAAAGTGGATTGAGAAAATTTGACAGTTTTGGGTAGTCCGAAATGCTATTGACAAAAAATTGTCAACGTTTGTCAACAAACACTTCTTTACAAAGCGTTCACAGTTATTTTACCTCTGACACTTCTCATCATCCTGCTCTCAAATATGGAAATGTCATATTAGTATCCTTCTCTCACTCAAAACGTAAATGGAAACGTCAGAGGTAAAATAACTGTGAACGCACTGTACACATTGGCAGTAATGGTCATCTGATACTGGATGACTGATTGCCACTAGCACAAGAAGAACAAGAACCAGAACAGGTTTTAAACACTTTTTTGTAACACCGTGAATGTTATGGAAATGAATAAGACACCTAGTGCATATGAATCCGATTTACAAAATAAATATTATAACACTGTTCATCTAGCGTTTCCACAAAATTAGGATCGAATACAGGGTTTATTAGATAAGCAGTGTCGAAATTACAGAACGTTTACGAATCTTTTTATATAGGTAACTAGTATTTGTTTTCTTACTAGTAACTGAAGTTGAAAAAATATTTTCTACTTATTATAATATAATATTAGAGTTATCTACCTCCGTAGTATTACGTTTCATGAGCCAAGTATATAATTAAACCTTTAAATGTTATACTTTTTCGATCTTCTAGTTAACAGTTTAGTAAAATGTTATTTAAAGAACGCGTAGTATTATAATTTAGAATTTTGTACTAGCTGGAAAATTACAGGTTTTAAATATACATAGGTACAAAAAATATATAAATTATATATCTTGTTTTGCGTTATAAAAACAACTTTTATTAGTAACGTTAAAAATAGAACTTTAATAATTTACCTTAATAGTTATAATAATTTAATAATCAACGATCTAACGTAAACTTAACATTTCTTTATCAAAGTATTTCTTTGACATACAGTTCCACAGCATAATGTTGCTAATATTACTGTTATTTCTTTACTTGTTGCAAATTTTTGGATTTATTTTAATTTGCTATATTTTCACATTGATTTATCTTTCGATCCATTTACACCTTTACCAATACCAAGAAAACGTGGTCAGAATTTTTTTGAAAAAATATTGATTACTGATTTGATTTTCATTGTTATATGTTTAATTGTAAATATTTCCTATTTTTGTGTTCTCTTTTGCTTTGTATAATTTTTTATTAATATTCAATAACGTTAAAATAATAATAATGTTTATAATTATTTTGTTAATCGTCCGGGTCACGTCATCTATGAATATTTGTAGTGTTGAGTTTTTACGCCAAAATATTTATGATAATTAGTTACTTGTTAATAGATTTTAGGTTAATTTAGTTGAAATAGGAAACGACTATGGATTTTTATGATTTAATTTATTTTTTACTATTTAGATGGTTGACAAGAATTTGACCTATTCTACTTAAGTTTCTTCACATCAGGAATACTAAGTTAGGGTAGGGTGATTTCACCAGAGATGTGACACGCATAATAAATGTAAGGGACGAGGTCTTTCATGAATTATTAAGCCTTAAACTTGAAATCATTAAGTGTTTATGCGAATTAGTGATTTTTTTTGTATATTTTGTTGTTAGTTTTTGTTGTTGTTGGTTTAGATTTGCCGTAAAGCATATTTAAGGTCAAAAAGCTAATAATACTTTGTTCGGCATAACTTGACATGAATATCTTTTCTTAACTTACAGTACCTACTACATAACTGAAGTAAGTAGGTACCTACTTATTTCAGTTATGTCAAGGCGTACTTTTATATGTTTAGATAATTAAAATGTATTGTTGAGAAAACGTTATGTTTTGTGGTACTTAGCTGTTTATAAGGTGTTGCCACCTGTGCAACACTTGAACAACACTACCTATATAGGTATGATGTAACAAAAAAGTTATTTTTTTTTAAGTTTGAAGTGACCAATGTCCCTCCTTACTATGTCCAAAAAAAAATCTTTTAAGATAATTATTATTAATTTTCATAGTTTTATTAACTCGTAACTCATTCTTTAAATTTTCCATTAAAAACACAATTATTTTCTGTTCTGGTTATACAGGTGACAATAAATCAACAAAGCTTCTACCTAGTAATTACATTGGTACTGCGAACTTTTCCACTAGATTTTATTTTTAAAGCATATGGTGTTTAAAGTTCATCTGAACGGTGAAGATTTACCATGTTTACAACCAATGAGGTATTTTATATGAAACGGTAAATGTACTTAGATAATTTCGAAAGAAATACAATAACAAGAAGTAATGGATATAACTAACACTACCCCTCCCATTAACCTAATATCTTGGTGCAATTAATTATATGCTTGGCACAACCCGTACTTCTGGTTGTGTAATAGAGTTAATTAAAACCTTTATAAAGCAATATGTTGCCACTAAACCGTAGTGATATCAGCCAAATTGTGTGTAGTTAGTAATAGATAGATGTTTTATGTGTAATTTGATGTTTATAAAAATAAAACTAGTCATAACTGTTAAAAGGTGGTTTTATTCATGTGAAGTTAGCTAGCCAGGTAGGTACTTCAGTGTCACCATGTCGTAATAAATAAATATAAATATTTCTGACTTACCTATCATCTAGTAAGTAGCATAAGCACTTATGTTATGGATAATTTTGAATATTCTTAATAATTTTACATAGAAACATTTATAACATACTACATAAACATATAAATTTGGGAACAAATATCTGTGTATATCACAAAATTTTCCCGTCCAGGATTCGAACCCGGGACCGGGCCAATGCCCAACAATCTTACCATTCGACCAATCCGGTCGCAAGTCGTAATCCTTACGACCTTGAAAAGTAGATTCTAACATAGGGTACATACATACATACATAAATCACGCCTATATCCCCGAAGGGGTAGGCAGAGGTGAACTAGCACCCACGTTTCGCCAAATATGTCAGGTCCCATGTAATAGGTGGCGAGTCTATTGCCATTTATCGGGTACAAAAGTCGCAGTACATTGTTGGGTGGTATAAGAGGAACGCCGCTGAACACGACCCTTAAATAGGATACTCACTGCCGCACTCAGAGACGTCAAATAACTTTAATGAGTACTTAACGTCAAAAAATGACAATTCAAAACTAGTCGCTATTCTTGCCGGGTCTATGGTCTAGATTTGAATGAAAATTTTTGACTTTCAATCTCATTAAAGTTAATTGACGTCTCTGAGTGCGGCAGATAGGTACTTGAATTAATGGAAAACACATGGAGGCACCTATGTTATTGCATCGACCCCAAATACACTGGGATGAAACAAACTGTTAGGAACCTACTAACAATAACCTGTCCTGGGGGCCTACTATGATTCAACGAAAATGGAAACTACGGCCGATATTTTCGCGCGTTTCCTACTAATTAAGTATAATTCTTTATCGGACCGAAACTTTGTTCGAACCAAAATGCTTGATGAGTCCAACTAAAAAATTTGTATACCTACTTGAAAATATAAAAACGTTTTAGTTGGTTGACAACCGCCAATAAATATTGGTACAATACGGTTATTTTACATTGAAAGGTAACGCGTATAATCGTAGCATAAATTATTCTTAAAATTATTAATTTCAGCATCCGAACATGTATTAGAGTAGGGTCAGTTCCAAAGTTTCGTTTATTCTCGTTCGATTGACAAGTTTCGTTCGGAGAATTATAGTAGATCTCCTGTTCCCTGTTTCAAAACTCAATATTCGTATTCGCATTCGCGAATGACGGTTGGAGATATTCGTATTATCGAATGCTCAAATATGTATTTACATTTGTTAGGTACCTACTTTACTAGGTCATACTGATGGTGACGGTCCTACACTAGACAAACATCGCACAGACCTATAGAAGCGAGGTCCGGCGGGCATGTCTACAGGCATGCCCGACTGCCCGTCTAGTGAATTCGCTTAACGTTAGGTGCTTATAATGCTGCATCCATAACCCACCATGCTGGTCTAGTGACCATTACAGACTGTTTAAGAATATTCATATATTTTGACGGCCGCTTTGGTCGAATGCTCAGAGTGCTGGGTATTGGCCAAGAGGTCCCGGGTTCGAATCCTGGTAGGGGCAAACTTTGTCCACAAATGTTTGTTTCCGAGTCATGGTTGTGTATATGTTTATGTAGTATATTTTCAACATTTATATACGTAATTATATTAAAAATATGTCCGTCATCTAGTATCCATAACACAAGTGCTTAGGCTACTTACTTTGGACTAGATGTTAGGTGTGAGTGTAAAATTTTTTATTTATTTATTTTATTTATTTTTGTTCATCCATCCTATGACCAGCCTTAGCGAACATTACTTACGCAGTCGCACGCCATCTGCCCTAGCCGCTGCTTCACTCCTCGGCCCAGGCCACACCATCTACCTCGTGCGCGACAGTTAACCTACATGCCACATACGAGTAGGTACAATACCCGACACATAAGTTGACCTATGCGCAGCGCAGAAAACCGTTTTCAGATTTTAATTGAAGTTCTGTATGTGAAGTGTGTCTGTACCATAGCAACTTAGGGATACTCTCTCCGTTTTTTTCCTTCAATTATATTTGCACAGACGACTGTCATTTTGGTTCAACTTACCTGCCGGGAATTATGCGTACATTCATCGACACTGTAGCAGTAGCTAAACGTTGTTCGGCTACGTATTGGGGTCATTCATTTATTTATGATAGTAAGACGAATTTTGCTAGTTTTCGAACCCCCGTTCAGCCATTGATCTCGGCATCAGCTAACAGTGTACCTACACATCATTTGAAATAAAACAACTTTGGGTCACTGTCTCCCCGTAACCACGACCGCTGTAAAGGGATCGAAACGTCGGGTTCAATAATAAATATGCCAAACACCTAATTATAGTCGAGTCTTATCCGTAAAAGTTGTTTTATTTCAAATATAAGTAGAAAAACATTAAGTGTACACATCATTCTTTTTTTTTCCGCTTCACTAACATAGAAACTGGTTTTGGTCCAAAGTAGGTATGAGACCTAATCGTAAGTGTTGGACTATAATGACCACATGTCATGCATGATACATATATGTATAAATGAAGCCAGATTTATATTTGTCTGACGTGTTTCGATCTGATGCGTGAGAACGGTTTGGGTTTCATACATTTGACATAAGCTATGAGAACATAACGCGAGACTAACGTAAATCTCACCTACTAAATTTATGAAACCCATTTCTACAGAGCCCATCGGAGCAGACCGCGTCAGACAAATGTAAATCCGTCCATCATTAGTAAATTCTACGATTTATCTACCTACGACGATAAATACAATAATAATTGTGTCATACTAATAGCATTTTTAATGCTATATGTTTAACATACTATCCTCTTATCCAAGCTGAGCGGGAGCGAATACCTCGGCAGAGGTGTCCCTAAAGCCACCTCTGCCGAGATATTCGCTCTAATAGAAAACCTGGGCCCGTAGCAAAGTGGCAATCGTTTCATAACGATAACGTGTCGAAATTCGTCACGATCGGCCATATCACTATGGTATCTACAGCGTCTTAGCTTGCGCTACCAACATAACTAGGAACTTACGAAGACGATTTTGGACACGTGCTTTCCCGACGACTTACGTCAAATCCCATACATTTTGCTTTATCGAACTTCGTTATCTTTGTCGGTATGTTACTTTGTCTAGGCCCCCTGAGCAGTATGCTGCCCTTTAACAAGAAGGCGGTAGTTTAAGCGAGAAATTCAGTTTTGCGACTATTTTAAAAGATAATTTTCTACTAACTATGAAAAACAACGCAAAAGATTTTAATTATGTTACGACGACTAACGTTTTAGACGTTTTAGGATCAGAAAAATGTTTTGTGAACAAGTGTGAGAGAAATTGTTGGTCCTTCGAAGCCCCTTGAGAATGGGGGCCCAGGGCACTAGCCCCGAGTGCCCGTATGGTAAAGACGGTAGGAGGTACTAAATGTACAAGGTTAAAATAAAATCAATATTAGTTTTCATTTTTATTGAATAATTTCCTAAATTGAACAGAGCTCAGTGTCACCTACTAACACAACAGTAAATAAAAAGTAAGTATTTTTACAGCCGAAAATACTTGAGCAGTTGTGCTGCTTGAATAAGCTATTATTTAATGTTACTAAACTAACTAAAGACTACAATTTTATCATCATTAAGTAGTACACTGACGCCTGTTTCTCTTTTTCTGTTCGCAAGCATTTTTTCTTCGCGCCAAGATTTTTTCAGCTTCTTCTTCTGTCATTTGCCAAATTTTCAACTTTTTAGATTTTATTCTTTGCAAATTTTTTAATCTTTGCGCCTCGAACTTTTCAGGGTTTTCGCGTTTCAATTTTTCCCGGTACCTCTGTGACCGTTCTGCGCTAGTAAGTGGCCTTGTGAAACCTAAAAAAAACATACTTGCCGAATTGAAAACCCTTCTCCTTTTCGAAGTCGGTAAAACAAAAAAGCACAATGAAAGAAAAAAAGAAATAAAATTATTTATTCGCCAAAAACGAATTTCAACATTATAATTATAATTACAATTAAAAATGGGTCACTAAAGAGGCACATACTCATGTGTGTGCCTCTTCAGTGACCCATTTTTAATTGTAATTATGTGTCGTCGAGGTGTTAAAGTAGCCCTCCCGACCCTCTTCCATAGGCGCCTCGAGTGAGAGGATAGTTACTAACTATATAACATTGTATAACAATAGCACACAATGAATTCAGTCTCAGATTTATGGTGTCGGTTTTGCGACTTTATTGGTCAGCCTGTAAAGTCACGGGTTAAAATGTCGCAAAACCGACGTGACGTTCACTTCCCATTTTATATTCAAAAACACATTCTGACAAAAAAAAATTCTACATTTGTTTTCAAATGTAAATTATGTTACATTAGGATATTGTTCATCATTTAAAAAAGTTAAATGATGTAAACTAACCTGAATCAAGAGATAAATGTGTGTCAAAACCGGAAGGAGACGTATTATTATTATTAGACGTACGCCTGTTTATTCGAAGGGTAGTTGACGACTAGCTTTTATAAAATGGCGGTCGGCGAATGAAAAGGATAATGTTGCCATTTCAAAATCTAAAATAGTTGGGCAAATATTCAAATTCCAGTTTTAACGGTGTCAAAACCGACATGTCCATTCGGTACCACGTTTACGACTTTTTTGAAAATTAAACTATATTGAAATATCAGATTTATTTACAAACTACTGGCGACTAGGTGTATTTGTGGTATTTTTAAACGCTATCCGAGTAGAAAAAATCGCCTTCCGGAATCAAAGAACGCGAGTGGAGGAACATACATACATAAATCACGCCTATATCCCCGAAGGGGTAGGCAGAGGTGAACTAGCACCCACATTTCGCCAATTATGTTACATCCCATGTAATAGGCGGCGAGCCATGTAATTGCTAGGTGGTATAAGAGGAACGCTGCTGCCCATTCCTCATCACTGATTTATCCTTAGTCGCCGTGTACGACACCCACGGGAAAGATTTGGGGTGGTGATAATTGTATTCTACTCTGCCGTCACTACACGGTAATATGTGCAGTGGAGGATAACTCAAAAATGTAAGGTAGTGTATATAAATAAACATACGGGTACGAATTGAGTAACACCCTCCGTTTTGTCGGTTAAAAATGGTATAAGTATAGTTACAGAATAAACAGTCTGCGAAACCAAAATTTGTAGTAGTTTTGCACGTTAAAACTAGGTGGCAAGTATTTTCCGTGTTCGTAATTACAAAGCGGGAAAATAATTCCCTATATCCAGTTAGCGTTCATTATTATTTTGTTATTAGAGCCTGTTTCACAATCGACAAGAAAGTTCGAAGTAGCTTACTTAGAACATACTTGTCGATTGTGAAACAGGCCCTTCATCTATTAAATATTAATTAAAAAATATATAAAAATGTTATGTTGTCTTTTTACGTTAAATTTTTTGTTGATTTTTTAGGAACGTACAAGTCGGCTAAAAAGCGCAAATTGATTAACTTTAAAAACAAGAAAGGAGGAAATTTTGGCGTACCGGATGAAATCCGCCTTAGAAAGTGGGTGAACACAAGATAATTCGTACAAATGTCGCTTTTGTAGCACAAAAGCAAAAGAAAAAAGGACCAAAATTAAATGCTGCACTTGCGATGTCGCATTATGTGTGCGAGTATGTTTTAAAAATTTTCATTTGGCCAGATCTCAGCAAGATTCACAAAAAAAGACTTAATAAAATATAATGATTATTGTTAGAGATGTTCCGACTAGTCGGTAAAGCAGACTAATCGGCCACTTGTAGTCGGCGACTAGTCGGCAAAAAGCGCCGACTATCCAGCTTCGTACTTTCTATGCATTTCTCAATAAAATGTATACAGAATTAGTAAAACACCAGCAACCTCGCAGGACTGGATATATAGCTATATCATAAACGACATGGTTTGTTCTACGAAATATTCGTTAGAAATTCGTTAAAAACTCTAAACCCAAAAAAAAACTAAATCATAAACCGGGACTTTATTAACATTTCTTAGGAAATTATATTGATTTAATATTAACGTTATAAACGTCTTCTATGCTGGCTTGGGAGCGAACTAATAACGTAGAATAGGCCAGCCCCGACTCATCCCGTGGGTGTCTTAAAATTCGACTAAGGGAGATTGCCCGGTGTACCGGTACCAATAAGCACCTTGGGGCACCCGAATGGTGGAGGGCAAACCACCAACAACAGCGTACCCAAAGAGGGTTGGTGTCAGGCAGGCGGCCGGCTGTAAAACCTAAGCCAAAACTTTGAGCAGTATGGATTGGAATGTGGTCATTCCAATCACTCTCTCGTTGGTCTCTCGACATGGTCCGTTCCGTCTCTTTTCTATACTTTCATTCATTACTAGCACCTTTACGGTGTGATGCATGATATGAATCAAAAGGGAGTGGATGGCTTGATGACGTCTGACCGATATGAATGGATGAGCAAACATACTGCGCCAACCCCAGATAGACTGGGAACAGGGCAGGGAGAAGATTAACGTTATAAACATACATACAATTTAAGATGACAATGCATTAAATTATTTTAAAATAAAACAATCAACTTGATAAGAAAATAAAGAAATATTTCTAATGCTAATAATAAATTATATTATGTTTGGTATATGGGCTTGTACACAAAACTTAGATGGGATGTCGCATCGTAAAAATCTACGACCTCACGCCGCATCGCAAGAACATGCGAATTGATTCGGATTGGGCATTTCTTCAATTTCATTCTTCATTTCATTCTTTCATTATTCGTAAAATTTAATTTCATAAATATCAATTATTTAAAAAAAAAATACGTAATTTAAAGTATATAAAAAAGACGGTCAAGAGTACCCGAAACCGACGGGCATGCATGAAGACATTTTGAAATTGGATGAAGCGAAAGAAGTATGTAGTAAGGATAGTAGTCGTATAGACGTAGCCAGTGGAAAGAAAAGAAGCAATCTCTGGATCTCTACCCCTGTCGGATTGATATATGTATGTATTTAACAAGGGACTACTAAAACTATGCCGCCGTGTGATGACGGCAGAGCAGAATACATTGTACAAGGCGACTGAAGGTAAAGAGCAATGCGATGAGCAATGGGCAGCAGCGCTACTCCTATACCCCATTTACATTATGCCCCTGCCACTGCTCATGCTCCCGGCGGCAATGTTGCCGGTAATGAATGCCTCGGCATGATCGTGCTTAGATCGGGCCAGATAAGTCCGCGCGTAGTCAAAATTGGAACTAAAAATTCGTCTGCTATTTTGTTTGTCTACGAGTGTCAATGTTAGCGAGCAGCGCCACCCCTAGCCCGCAGACTTATCTGGCCCGCACTCCACCTACTTACCGGCAATGGCAGACGTTGAGATTGCTACAGCGCCGCGCTGTCTGTATGCGATACATCATTTTGTACGCGAGTTAAAAATACAACAAATTTACCCTTATTTAATAATAAGATTTTGGTTTGTATTTATTAGAACGAAGTTTGACATGATTTGTCTGGATACTTGTTCTTTTGAGATACGTCTTGAACGTTTACTTACATATTTCTTAACAATTTTTTATTGACCAACTTTACCACGCATACATAACAAACAACAACAGTGCCTCTGTACTAAAACTATGCACATTCAACGCACACCTTTTTGGCGCACTGCAGACATATGTGCCTCTTGCAAGCGTGACACGTATAGTAGGATTTCCTCTTTATATGTGGAGGACAAAATTTACAGGTTTTTCTCGTTCTTACTTCCTCGGCAGCCTCCAGTTCTGGGCTGATTGCCAACGGCTTTTTGATTTTCTTGTAGCGCAGCGAAAACTTTTTCCTCTCCGATTTCTCCTTCTTGGAAACGATGAGGTATACTCCTGAAATTATATCTATGGTTCTGTACAAAAATCTGTAATAGGGTTAGATTTTCTAATACATATACAAGGTGTAAAAAAAATGTGCAGTAATATTGAATGTTGTTATTCAGGCCATCAAACTGAACAACCTTCACTACGGGACCAAAATCGAAATCTTTAGAAAAAAATCACTTCTTCATACTAAGCTGAGAACCAGCTGACAGCAGTTTGTATGGGGAAGTGTTTATAAATATTTTTTGAGCTTTGTTGTTGGTCTCATAGTTAAAGTTGTTCATTTTGATGGCCTGACACCCCTTTAAATATCACTGCACATTTATTTCACACCGTGTATAACATGTTAAAGAAATAACTCACGCCCTGAACACTACCCATGCTAACATAGTTACATTATTATAAATATTATGGTGTTTTTATATGATCGAAATATGTAGTTGAATTTATTTTTATACAAAGTGGTCGGTCGGTATATCAAAATGTGTAGGTATGGATAATTCGAAAATTAATTTTACAATTTTGTATTTTTGACAACACCATAGTTTTTATATGACCTGACGCACTCAGAGACGTCAAATTACGTTAATGAGTACTTAACGTCAAAAAATGATAATTTATAACTAGTCGCTATTCTTGCCAGGTCTATGGTCTAGATTTGAATGAAAATATTTAACATTAAATACTCATTAAAGTTAATTGACGTTTCTGAGTGCGGCAGCAACTTAACATGCATTGGCAGTGATCATGGTGCGCGTTATTTCTGTTACATATTCTACACAGTTGGTAACTTTCCTTAACTTTGGTACCTGGCGAATGATTTATCGTGGGTCTTTAGTATGTACAGCTTTAATGTTTATTATAAAACAACCTGTAATATACCTAAAATTTACTAGGTAGGTATGAAAAAAAAATGTAAAAAATGCAAAACATCAAAATATATTTTTATAAGTATAAGGGAACTTTAAACAAATTATCCACTTAAAGAAATCAAATGTGTCATTAGTTCTTAATCCACGTTTATTCATTTATAATTAAACTGTTATACAACAATGTGTATGTACAGTGAAAAACAAACAAAAGTCACTAATATATAACAAAACTAATATAACTACACTGATGTTTCCCTACACAATTCTTCATATAAAAATGTTCTTACAAGGTAGCTTTTTAAAATGCCGATTAAAACCTCAACTTTATCATATACAAATAAAAATAGACTTCCCTTACACGTACCTAACAATTATAATTAATAACTTACTTAAGATACGAAAAAATCTAAAATAAGCACTAAGTGATTTATATGTATCCTTTCTCAGATTCACTGAGCCTTGATTAACACAAAAAATCAATATATTATCATCGACAGTTAAATTGGCCATTGGTTAACGAAAGAATCAGCAAAACTTCAGTAAGCTTACCATCTGTTAATGGAATATTCAAACCTACTTTTAAACATCATTCATTACTAATGGTTAAATATCAAGAAAATTTCAGCTTGCTCATTAGTTAACTGTTCTGTCTTCATTAACAATGTTGAACATGTTACTTAAAATAGGATTTAAGTTTTATTCACGTTAAATAATAATAATCAAAATTTCTAACACTCACACTTATCATCTAGCCCAAAGTAAGAAGCTTACCTAAGCACTTGCGTTATGGATACTAGATGACGGGCAAATTTTAATATATAAATAATAATTGCATATGAAAATTATTATAAACTTAAAGAGAGAATTCCCCCAACAAATTGTAAAGTATAAATATTTTCTAAAAATTTAAAATATACTACATATTATACATATTAAAAAAGCCATGATAATCTCTGTGATCATCACCACACAAACATTATTTGTATCTAACAGGATTTAAAGCTGGGAATGCTTGGTCAATGTCTGACTATTCGACCAAACCTGTGTCAAAACCATGTATATTATTACGTTGAGATATGAAACCATTAGTAAAGATTTTTAACTAATAGTTAATATAACTATCGATGTCACAATGAGCCCTTAAGAGGAAACACCACGGCTGCAGTTGTCTCTATCGCATTCTACGAGGGTTAGGGCGACGGCAATACATTTTACAAAAAATCAGCGTTTCCTAGTACCCTGATTCTTCCTCCAAAACTTAATGATTTACGGACTTTTGTCTTTAAAATTATAAACAAGGCTTGAGCAGTGTTCCGATGCCAAATTCAGGCCATTTTTAAGGTTCTTGAACGTTGATTCCTTTTTTAATTATTATTTTACGAAAAAAATTAAATCATAAGGACATGCCAATAGTGGCATATAGTATATTCGACAAAAATTATATTATTCTACTGTCATTCTCCAGGGAGGAAACAGGGTTCTATGCTTGTATGGAAAAATGGCCGGTGTGTTTTCTCTTGACATTATAAAAAGCAAGCACATGTGATATAGAATTAGTAGGTACTAAAACAATATTGTCACAATTGTTACAATCAACAATACAAATTATAATGAACTCATTTGCCAAATTTCCTTTTAAACATCAACATAAAGAGCAATATAGATATATTAAAATATTTTGGAATCTCACGTAACCGGACGCGAATTGACTATAGATCTTCTTCCTACTATCTGGGGTCTACGCAGTATGTTTCCTCTTCCATTAAAATATGTCAGCCGTCATCAAACCCTCCACACCCTTTTGATTCATACCATTCATCACACCCGGAAAGGTGCTAGTGACGAATGAATATACATAAAAGTGATGCAAAGGACCATGTCGAGGGACCAATGAACGGAAGGAGTGAACGGGATGACAACATCCCAATCCATACCATACAGCTCAATGACATGGCCCTTTCTATCACTTTTCTATACATTCATTCACCACTAGCACCTTTTCGGTGAGATGAATCAAAAGGGAATGGATGGCTTGATGACGTCTGACCGATATGAGTGAAAGAGGAAACGTACTGCGCAGACCCCAAATAAAAAAGGGGGCATTAACTAAAAGATTTAAATCCCAGGTTGTGTCAAATCGAGTTTGAAATACTTATCGATATTAAAAGTGAACTATAACATCACTTGATAATGTGACGACTATCGACAAATAAGTAAGTTAATTATACTGCTATAAATCAAACTAAAGTCACTACTAGTAGTTATTTATTGCAATTTTTTGTGCAATGAAAAACATTGCCAAAGATAAAAATTATAAAGTTATACATCTATCAATGTATAGACAATGAGTGATAGACCTCTATTTAGTAAACCTAATTAAGATTAGTGTAAAATTGTCCCTTCTTAGATACGATTGACAAAAGTGGTTTGGAAAAATATGTACACTTACTTCAACATTAACATATACAGTAATCAGATTGCGCATTTTTATATATGCTCGTCGTATATAGGGTTTATTTTAATACACAAAAAACTTCGCAGGAGTAGATAGCTAACATCATAAGCCACAATGTTTGTGCTACGACTTTTGATGATTCGTAAGATTTTACTTTCATACAAAAATAACTGTTAATTTAATTTTTAAAGTCAATACCTCTATGTACACCTACTTGCATCGGCATTAAAAAGCACGCGGGCCTAGCGTAGCGGCGTCCTTTCGTTTAAGAATGAAAATATAGACGTATAAATGTCACGACAGTACATAAAAAACTTAAAAAAAATAATTTGCGCAATGTATTGCGATAAATTGAAACTCATAAAACAAACGTTGTTGTTTATGATGTTAGCTATCTAGTGGGAGGCTGGTGTTTTAAAAATAACCCTGTACATCATCGTTCTTTTTTATATATCCTCGTCGTGGCATTCGGCGCTGGTGATAATCTGTTCCCCGGAAACTACACCATGATCCAGTTTCAAATGTTTCAAAATAGAGGTAATGTTCTTCGCCTTTTCCGCGGATTTCCAACAACTGAACTGACATATCTTGCAAACGAAATTATCTTCGTTTTGGTCGAAAACTTTCCACACCCACGAGTGGTCGTCGGCTAGAAAGCAAACATATTTTATTTTTGAGTCCATAATATTACCTCTAGCGCCATCTGTTGTCTCTATATGCAATTGTATTTACAAAAGTAGTCAATAGATGACGCTGATTCACATTTTATTTTCGATAACTCATCGCATTACCTTAATATTTTTATTATGAGGTTGATAACTCTCCACGAATTAAGTTACCCGTAGCAAAAAGACTACATGTTAAACTTGCTAAATCCGTATAACACATTTCATTTTAAATGTGAAATCCAACGGCTATTATACTACATGCTTGGCCCAAATAGAAATTGGCTTGCCCCTTTGACATGATAACTTACATAAAATGCCTACAGTTGATAAATGAACGATAAAAATAATGCGATACTAAAATCGAGAGTATTCTGGCAAAACCGAATAAGTGCCAAATGTGTCATTTAAAAAAAAAAAAAAAATTTTAAGATATTTTTCAAAATCTATACACAGGTTTGGCAGAATTGTTATCAAATTGTGATGACATCTTGCCACATATAACAGAAAAAGAAGAAATACCTTTATCCTACAGGGGTAGGCAGAAATCACTTCTTTCCATGTGCTACGAGCCTTACATACTTCTTTCGCTTCATCCTGTCTCATTAATGTCCTCATACATGCGTGTCGTGCAATTTTAAGTGATCATTGTAAAACTGCTAAACAACTGTTTTGCACAAAAATAAATTCGTTGATAAGGATCCTGCAGTTATACGAGTTTGCCAGAATAAAAAGAGCAGAAAGAATGAAGTGTGTAAAGTCTGTACCAGCTACTATTCTGACTAACTTGTCTTATTTGGTAAACAATATTGGCACACCTTTTTATTGAAAATGCAGCATTGAAAATCACCTGATCATTCAATAGGTTTCAGTCTATATAACGATTTATTGTAATAGATAAGTAATAATAAATAATGACGGCCAAGCCGGCTCAGATCATTGGGTATTGTCCAAAAGGTTCTGGGTTCGAATCCTGGAAGGGGCAAACTTTGTGATGACCACAAACGTTTGTTCCCGAGTCATGGTTGTGTATATGTTTATGTAGTATATTTTCAACATTTATATACATAATTATATTAAAAATATATCCGTCATCTCATACTCCATAAAACAAGTGCTTAGGCTACTTACTTCTTGCTAGATGATGACAGATGTGTGTAAAAAAAAATTGGGTGATTTTTTTAAAAAGTTGTGCCAAGATTGTTTACCAAATAAGACAAGGTAGTCGGAACAGAACACCCTCGAAATATCTGCTAGAGTGCGCGCCGATAAGTCTGCGCGCGAAGGGTGGCTTTGATTGCTAACATTGATACTCCTAGACATACAAAACAGCAGACGAAGTTTTAATTCCAATTTTAACCACGCGCAGACTTATCTGGCCTGTTTCACAATCGACAAGTAAGTTCTAAGTAGCTTACTTCGCAGATCATTTGACAGTTGTAATATGAAATATATGTCAATTGAACTACTACTTAAACTATCAAATTAATACTGAAGCACAAGTCCTTTTATACTTACGTCGCGTTTTGTTATGTATCATTTTCAAATGACGATTTATGTTTCCGGTGGCATTGCCACCGTGGCAAATGTTCCTGCGGCATAGCTTACACTGGGCCAGGGTGGGAGTGATCCGGTCGAAATATATCCATATCCAGCTACGCTTCTGTAGTTGTTTCTGCGCTTTTGTTTCTGCGGTAGAAGTTGATACTATGACACTCTTTTATAAAAAAAAACAATTTAAATGTGATATAAAATAGAATGTGTATTAAAAGTGGCCGTGTGGTGACGGCAGAGTAGAATACAATTGTCACCACCCCAAACCTCTCCCGTGGGTGTCGTAGAAGGCGACTAAGGATAAATCAGTGATGAGGAATGGGCAGCAGCATTCCTCTTATACCTACCAACTAGCAAAGTACTGCGACTTTTGTGCCCGATAAATGGCAATAGGCTCGCCACCTATTACATGGGACCTAGCCTAATTGGCGAAGCGTGGGTGCTAGTTCACCTCTGCCTACCCCTTCGGGGATATTGGCGTGAATTATGTATGTATGTATGTGTATTAAAAGATATTAATGGGACCATAGTTCCATATCAGTTAATGTGAAAATGGTTAAAAGATATTTATACTCAATAAGTTTGCCATGCAGTGAGGGGGACTACAATATTTTAATAATTTCTACATAGTACTATATTTTACAAATAAAAATATATCAAAACTCAGGAGAAATATAATGAAACTCACCACTGCTGCTTGAAGTTTCCAACATATTGAGTTCTTCGTCTTTCAGCATTATATCCGATTCATCAATGGAATCCATCTCAACTATTTTCTTCTCAGTCATTTCACGTTCATAAATATCTGAATGTTTTGTGCGCACATGACGATTCATGTTATTTGTATTACATCCCTTGATTGATAGGACAGCACCACATAATGTGCAACGATAAATAATATTGCTGATACATTCAAAATATTTCCACACCCAGCTTTTTCGTCTTGTTTCTGTGAATAAGATGATTAGATGTATAAAAAGTCTTTTTTTGCTATTTGATTTTTAACCATGTTAGTTTAATTAAGTTTAACTACTTATAAATATTTTGTCAATACACACATTAATCTTGTCAATAACCACTAAGCTTTAGTATCTACTATTCAAAACAGCAACATATGATATATGGTTATGTATTAAAAATAATACTTTAATACCTACCATGTTCACGCTTTTTCTTCTTGGCAGTAACCACTATATGGGGATCGATTACAATTTCTTTAGTGTCTTCTACAGGATCATCAATATCTTCAGTTGTTTCACAGACTTCTCCAATAATAATCGGCTGTGTTTTCGTATTATCATCTACATTTTTCACGACATTCACATTTAGAAACTCTATACGAAATCCTACTATTGCTTCTGGATTGTCTCTATGGAGATCATAGACTTCGGTATGTGCTTCTTTCACATGAGCCAGTAGGTCTAAGGATTTGTCATCAGTATTCAGTGTTATATCACATATATTACATTTCATTTCCTTGTCATTCATTTTTGAATAGTACATTGAGACCCATTCAGGTAGTTCTGCTTCTGGAATTCAATGACCACAATATGGGTTGAACATAGCTTCTGAGACTGATAAAAAGCATAAATATGTGTTAGATCTAAACTTAATTATATATAGAAAATAAAAGTCATGATAATAATTACATTTCTATATTTATATAATTTTTACAGTATTGCTTTTTTATAATTATTATGTGATACACACATTATCATGCAAACAAATACAGTCATTTCCTTTGTAACACAAGGCCTTAACATAATAGGGAGGAAAACTACAAAAATGTCTTGAAACATAATTTATTTATGACTCTGATCAACTTTAACAATATTTTAATAAAATTTATTTTTATGTTATACATCAAAAATTAATAGTATAATATGTATAACATACTTCTTTTAAAGCAAAATAACCTAATGGATTTAAGTGCATTAATTTTGGATGTTCACAATATTTATCCTTTTATCCTTAATTGTAATTGAAGACACCTGTCATGAAGTCTCCTGTTGATCACAGCAACAGTAAAGAAATCTATGCATCAGGATAAAACTATATTATTATGACATCCAAAATATGCTAGAGTTAAATCCAATTTGCTGTTTTATTTCAAGTCTTCTTCTTCCTGCTCTGTTTCCAGTCTATCTGGGGTCGGCACAGTATGTTTCCGCATCCATTCATATAGATCAGAAATCATCAAGCCATCCATTCCCTTTTTATTCATATCATCCATCTTACACCGAAAAGTGCTAGTGATGAATGAATGTATAGAAAAGAGATGGAAAGGACCATGTCAAAAGATCAATGAATGTGAGAGAGTGATTGGGATGACAACATTCCAATCCATACTGCTCAAGGTTTTGGCTTAAGTTTTACTTTTAAGTGTACAGTTTTCATGCAAATATAAGGTAACAATACATAATATTCTGCTGATTAGCTAAAATGTAACATCTGACTATCCACTGGTATTTAATCAGTAAACATGGGCTTTTTGTGATTATGGAAGTCGCGCACTACCTCCACTCCGTAAGTCTGCATGTTTATAACACTTATACAACCTGTTTTTTGGCGAGATGAACAACACCACTGCTCTGCTCCACATTGCAACCTGCTTCTGAAGACATATGTGTATCCTTTGTAAAGAATTTGATGTCCCTTTTTCGTAGGTACACATTGCACTATATCGTCACCTGTAAGTTTTGCCCACAATAATTTAAATAACACAAGATTAAAGTATTGTATTTCTAAAAAAAAACAATAGTATCACTCTGGTGACAGCGTTTACAACGACACAACTTGTTACATGCAATTTCTAGATGAACCCAGTCATGTTACATGTATTCTTGAGATTATAGATATTTATTTTAAAATGTTCTCGAATGGTAAAATGTGCATTTTCAATACAAAAATATCGGCTAGAATTAACTAAAATAAATTAGAGCGAAACGAAAGTGACGCAACGCAAACCTCAAAATGACATTTGTGATTTTATAAAGCATAGACAACAACACCAATCACCAAACAAAGAAGTTTGGGTACTTACATCCAAGACTGTAATTATTTCTTAAAATTCGTTTGTTAAAGAGTCTACTGTTAGAATAAAACTCTGTAAGTCTAAGTACACTCTACATTAAATTTATGTATTTAAGTTGGATTTGCTTTGCTATAAACTGAATACCAAAATCTTTATAGTATTTTAAAAAGTGTCAGCGGTGGACACTATTTCTAATAGATGGCGTTAGTAGTCTCGAAATCATTCTACATTATCATTTTAATAGGTAGGTAGGATACGTATCAACAGTATTGCAGAACTCAAGTTACACAGTAATAGTTTAAAGTCAATTCTCACTTACCTACTCAATTTATTACACATCACCGTTCTTTTTTTTATGACACGTTGACGTGACGTGACGGGTGCAATGACGAGATAGATGGATTTTGCCATATGAAGGTGATGGATGTGAATCAGGAGATGATGGGTGACAGAATACAATGGAAAAAGAGGACATACTGCGCATTCATAATTTGATTGAAAAAGATAACATTTTTTGGCGATACGTATTGAATCTTCCAAAATAAAAATCTCGTATCATAGTGTATGTTTTTTTACCGATTTTTATGATTTACGTACCTCGACCTACCTAAATGATCTCCGCTCGTTCAGTATAAAACTGAGACAAGCAGGTGCGCATTCACGGCAACTGTTAGGCCTAGAAGTCCTAGCACGGGACGTGGACAAAATCTCTCTCCACCACTTGACGGGGTTTTGTGTCGGGTTTTAGTTGGAGTTAGAGTCAGAGGAATATATTTTCTATTGCCCGGAGAGATTTTCTCCACGTGAAACCACAGAGTACCGTTTCTTTACTCATGTGGCCAAACTGCACCAATTTATAATTATCAGCGTATGGTGACGGCAGAGTAGAATGCAAATGTCACCACCCCAAATCTCTCCCGTGGGTGTCGTACAAGGTGACTAAGGATAAAACAGTGATGGATGAGGAATGGGCAGCAGCGTTCCTCTTGTACCACCTAGCAATGAACTGCGACTTTTATGCCTTATATATGGCAATAGGCTCGCCACCTATTACATGGGTCCTAACCACAGATATATCTGTGGTCCTAACATAATTGGCGAAACGTAGGTGCTAGTTTACCTCTGCCTACCTCTTCGGGGATATAGGCGTGATTTATGTATGTATGTATGTTAATTATCAGCGACAAGTAGCTACCTACATAATTAAGAGTACCTACCTAAGTAATAAATAATTAAGTAAAAACTGCAATGCTAAAGATTAGCTACCTATCAAAACTTAAAGATTATAAGTAGTAATCTCTGGTAATCCCTAAAAATACTTACAATTTTTATAACCACATAATAATTAGGCATCTCTATTAGATAACTAGGTAATGATCATGCATTCCGTAAAGCCGGTCTTGTGCGTATAGTTTACTATTATAAAGGGAATAATTAAAAAAAATTGTGTTCAGGGTCAACATTTTTAGAAGCTATTTGGAAGTATAATTTTTAGACCCTGTTGTCATGGATCTGAGTGTTGGGCTATGAAGAAGCCTATTATGCGATGGGATGCTACGAATGGGATGAAACTAAAACACTCATAAAAAACTCATAAAGGACATAAATGTAGATGGATGTAGAGGTAGAGGAAGACCACTGAAAAGATGGATGGATTATGGTTATGATTATGAAGTTGATGGCGAGCCTATTGCCATTTATCGGACACAAAAGTCGCAGTAGGTATATAGCTAGATGGTATAAGAGGAACGCTGCTGCCCATTCCTCATCACTGATTTATCCTTAGTCGCCTTGTACGACACCCACGGTAGAGATTTGGGGTGGTGACAATTGTATTCTACTCTGCCGTCACCACACGGCACGTCCCCTAATGGGATGGGATAAGGGCAGAGTGATGATGATACATACACTTCACTTTTATTATTGCCGTGTGGTGACGGCAGAGTAGACCAGGGGGCCTACCGCCTAACTCGATTGCTAAAGCAAAAGCCATAGTTTATGACGTCATGCTGTAATTTCGCACCAAATGTACAGTCAACAGCACGTCAGACAACCACAATATAGCAAAATTTCTCAATCGATTTTGTGCTCTAATGTTAACAAGTTAAGGTTGACAATCGATTGAAGAAATTTGACAGTTTTGGGTAGTCTGAAGTGCCGTGACTGTTGACTGTACTGTACCTAAACTATCAGCGATAGCTTTGAACGAATGATCACCGAATGATTTAGTATGAATTTTGAAAAAAACCTGTACCGCCTAAACAATCAAGATGGTTGCTAGCTAAAATGATAGCCGTAAGCAATGCATTGCTTTAAAGCTATCATCAGCAATCGAGTTAGGCGATAGGCCCCCAGGTACAGTTAAATTTTCACCACTCCCACGTGTCGTACAAGGCGACTTAGGGTTAAAACAGTGATGAGGTATGGGCAGCAGCGTTCCTATTGTACTACTTAGTACCTTAGTAGTATACATACTGCGATTTTAGTGCCCGATGTGGCATATGGCAACGCAACGGGCTTGCCCCTCATTACATGGGACTGTTAATTTAGTGGGCGAAACGGGCGTGTATACAGAACAGATAATGTACCTCTTTTACTGTTCTGTGGGCGTGTTAATACAACTCTGCATACCCCTTCGGGGTTATATAAAAGCTATTTTTATGTAATATTTTTATCTTGCCCGGATAGCAGCGGACGCGGGTTCGATTCCCGCCTCAAGATCATAATTTTTCGAAATTCTTTTTCTAACCCCAAAATCTTTGTAATATTTTTATGTTAATAATTAAGCAGTAAATCATTGTGTTTGCCGTGTGGTGATGGCAGAGTAGAATACAATTGTCACCACCCCAAATCTCTCCCGTGGGTGTCGTACGAGGCGACTAAGGATAAATCAGTGATGAGGAATGGGCAGCAGCGTTCCTCTTATACCACCTAGCAATGTACTGCGACACTTTTGTGCCCGATATATGGCAATAGGCTCGCCACCTATTATATACATGGGACCTAACATAATTGGCGAAACGTGGGTGCTAGTTTACCTCTGCCTACCCCTTCGGGGATATAGGCGTGATTTATGTATGTATGTATGTAAATTATTGTGTATTATATACCTACCTAATTATAGTTTAATTAACACTTAAACATAATAAAATCGTAATTTATTGTACTTAATTAATTCACTAGAACCTCTTTATCAGTTGACAAGTCATAATTTTTTTATTGATTTGATTAGCAAGCTAAACTATAAGCTTTTGTATAAGTTAATTCACAAGTTGGCATGGTATTAATAACTAATATTTACATGTATGTAGATACCCAGTAGGTACTGTGCAAATATAATTTTCGTCACAATTAGATATGTAAATAAAATATTTTCCTGTTCTGTAAGTAGGTACATACATACTTACCTTCTCAGGTATTTACTTCTGTGTATGTGTGTACAGGCTGGTAACTTATATTAACACAGTTGGAAATTTTTACAAGCAATTTTTCATAAAAAAAATATAAATACACAAATCACCCCTATATCGCCGAAGGGTAAGGCAGAGCTGAATAATTACCACCCACTTTTCACCAGTTAGGTTAATTCCCATGAAGTAGGTGGCAAGGCTATTACCATCTATCGGGCACTAAAATAGCAGTATTTCTCTAGGTGATATGAGAGGAAAGCTGCTGCTCACTGTTCTTAGCTGTCTTTCTTTACCCTTACTCGCCATGTGCGACACCCACGGGAGAGATGGGGGTGGTGACAATTGTATTCTGGTTTAAAACCATGGGTACCTACACAACTTTTTTTTTGCTAGACAGGGGAAGCTCTTGCCCTTCATCCCACTGTACTCTCTAATGGTAATTGACGATACGGGCCGAAGATTGAACCGAGCTTCACCTGGAACCCTCAACCACAGAAGGACTGGCTATCTTAGGTCTACTATCACAAATTGTCAGAACAAAATAATGCTGTTAACATTATTATGAAGGCGAAAGCTAGGCGGACTTGAAAGAAGTCCTACCACCAACCAAACAGAGTAGGTACAAATTTGTCCCCCCTGGGGTTCGAACCCGGGACCTCTGAATCTTAATTCCGGCGGGAGAACCACTTGACCACGGAGGCGGTTAACAATCTCCGGATAGTTTTTTTACCGTAGAGTCACGCAAGGAGGTTCGACTCAGAGCGGGAATTCCAAATTCAAAGGTTATGGCAGAAACACATTTTTAAAACACGACGCGACCCGTAACGCGACGAGTGCTGGGTGGAATCAAATGTATTAGTTTTTTATGACCCCTAGCCAAGTGGCCAATCTATTCTATCAAAATAAATGCATAGAATAAAAAAGGATGTAACTGACGTTTTGTTTTCTCTGTAACACACCAGTTTCATACTTTTATTATCTATGCGTTCGAATAGAAAGGGCACTTGACTACAGTGCGTTCACAGTTATTTTACCTCTGACGTTTCCATTTACGTTTTATGTGAGAGAAGGATACTTAAATGACATTTCCATATGTTAGAGCAGGATGATGAGAAGTGTCAGAGGTAAAATAACTGTGAACGCACTGTATGAATGCCCTCACAATCACTCTACGAACATCCGATGCGACGCCGGATTGTTCGGTGTCTACACGTGGAGTCGCGTCGCGTTTCAATAATGTGCCGGGGTCATTATTGTAAATGTGGGAGTTTGACAATAACCTTTAAAGGAATTAGTTTTGTACTCGTACCTACATAATAATTCAGGAAAAGTGGGTCCAACTGATATATCTAAAAACAACACGGTTCAAAGTTCAGGGCGCACACAAAATTATATCAGCAAGGTCGTTTCACCGCAGCACTACATACTAAACACAAGATAGGAATGCGACCACCAATTTTAAGAAAAATTGATCAGTAAAATGATGCAGTTTTTAGGTTTATAGTCTGAGCATCTTCATGATCATCATCAGCCCTTTAATGTCCCCACGGCTGGGGCACAGTCCTTCCCTATTGATGCAAGAATATCAAAATTATAACATTTATATAATGTTCAAACAAAAATCAAATAATAGACGCGACAGAGCAGCGCGTCTGCTCTGAAACTCCGAACGAATGAACTCACATCAATCCGTCTTTCTCACGCCACTGCGTGTTAAAATAAGAGCCACAAAGACGCAAAGACCCGATCGAACGAAATAAACTTCCAGAGTAACGCCTCAGAATCCAGAGAAACTTGGGTGTTCCATACTAAAGATGGAAACTTAAATTTCCATGTGTTTTTAAGTCAGAAGTCAATAAGGATAAAGGGTTTTTAACTTAAAATAACATCACAAGAGTGCCTGTTTTGGCAGTACGCCCACTTTGGGTTGCCTTCCCCTATAAAAACTTACGTATGGCCGTTCGCAACGGCCATTCATACAAAAATACAGATAAAGACATGACTGTTTTATTAACACCTTACAATTTGGTAGGTACTTAAGATAGGTACCTACTTGCTGATATTACATATTTCCGTCATAGATAGAGACGATGATTCACCATGTAAAAATAAAATTCGATAAAACTGCAGACTCGATTATAACCAATAAGATCAATAACAATAAATTGATATCGAAATCTGTTGGGTTTTCTATTTTATATATAAGATTATTAGCAGTGAAACGAACAGCCATCTTGAGAGAAAAATTTATTCAGAGTGTGTAACATTTTGACACATGCACAGATTATACTAGTTCACAGACTTCACAGATAAGTATAACTAATATTTCCAACACCCTCTCTCAATTTCTAAACTAAATAGACAAATTTTGAAATTGCATAATGCTTAGGTACATACATTTAGGTAGGTACATGCATACCAAATGCACTCTAGAAAACTTACAATGTGATAATAAAATAAAATGGGAAATGTTTGTTTTATTTAATCCTTAACACTTAATCCTTACATTTAATTGACTTTAAGTTTTATAAATTTATTTTACCTTTTACTTTTAATTTACACAATTTACTTTATATGCATTTTAAATGTCAAATACAAATGTTGATTAGTAGACAAAGCCTTTGTAAATATATCAGCTACATTCTTATTGCTTTCTACATATGATATTCCAATTATTTTCTTAGATATAATATCTTTTACAAAATGTGCTTTTATGTCTATATGTTTGGATCTTTTACTGTTTTCATAGCTTTCAATTAGTCTTAAAGTACTTTGATTATCTATTAACAATTTACAACAAGTATTATGTGAGTTGAGATCAGACAAAACTCCCTTCAAATTAATAATTTCACAGACTGCTTGTGCTCCTGCAAGGTATTCTGCCTCTGCTGTTGATAAGGCAACTGATAGTTGTTTCTTAGAGTACCATGAGATAAGTTTCCCACAGTAAAATATTGCTCCTCCACTTGTGCTCTTTCTATCGTTCTTGTCTGACGCCCAGTCAGAGTCTGAATATGTTATCAACTCCTTTGTATTTCCTTTTTTGCAATAGACTAAACCTTTGTCTTTGGTCCCTTTTAGGTAACGCAGAACTCTCTTTCCTGCTTTCCATATTGTCTCAGTGGGTTTGTCAAAGTATCTGCTTAAGTAAGAGACTGCAAATGTAATGTCTGGCCTGCTGTTTGATGATATGAATAATAAAGATCCAATGAGTTCCTTGTATGGTACATTTATTATCTCTTCACTATGATCTGCATTAAATCCTGACTCCATTGGTGTAGATATTTCTCTGCACTCTGTCATATTGAACTTCTTTAATATTTTATCTATTGCCTTAGTTTGATTTATTTTAATTCCATTATTTAATTTTTCAATTTCCATCCCTAAGAAAGTCTGTATCTCACCTATATCTTTAGTATTAAATTCTTTCTGAAGTATCTTCTTTAATCTTCTTACTTCTTCCTCTTTTCCCATCAACAATATGTCATCAACATAAACTAATAGTTTTACATAATTATTGAAATATAAACAGAAATCATATCCTGACCGTTCTAATCCACTATTTATCATTATATTGTTAAACTGTTTATTCCAACATTTTGGGCTTTCCTTCAATCCATATAAACTTCTTTTTAATTTTAATATTTTATTTCCTTTACAATTTATTCCTTGAGGTACTTTAATAAATATGTCAGTTTCCAAGATTCCATTAAGAAAAGCTGTAGGTACATCAAGTTGGTATACTGGTATTTCTTCTTCTACTGAATGTGCCAAAAATGCTCTTACGGTGGCCATTCTGGCTACTGGTGCATAATTAGTTTCAAAGTATCTATTAGGTATCTGAAAACCTTTCACTACCAATCTGGCTTTCTTAATTCCATTATTTTTAACTGTAAATACCCATTTAGTGTCTATAGCTTTTAATCCCTCTCTATTATTTATGACAGTCCAAGTTTCTAACTTTTCAAGTGATTCAATTTCTTTTCTGATTGCTTCATTCCATTCTTTGTCCTTAATAGCCTCTTCATATGTGTCTGGTACATCTTCTTGATTAGTTATTAAACAATATGCAGCATACAACTCGTAATCTCCCAAATATTTAGGTTTATTTATTTCTCTTCTAACTCCAGTTCTTATAATATGTTGTTCCATTTCATTATTATCTTCTTCATTACTTTCCTCATCCGGTATTTTATTTATATTCTTATCTTCAATTTTATTAGTTTCTTCTTTTTCATAGTAAACTTTTCCTTCACTTTCTATTATTCCATTTTTATCCTCTTCAATCAAGTTGTATATATATTTACTTTCATCAAAAATAACATCTGTTGAACATATGATTTTATCCTGCTCTGGATCCCACAGTTTGTACCCTGATCCTGAATATCCTACCATAATCATGGCTTTTGCTCTGGCATCCAATTTGCTTGGTTTTGGTAATGTGACACACCATGCCTTTGAACCAAATACTCTCATATTATTTATTTTATTCTGTTTTAACCATATCATTGCTGGTGTATTATATTGTAGAGCTCTAGTTGGGCACCTGTTCAATTCATAAGCCGAGCAACATACGGCTTCTCCCCACAAATGTCTTGGAAGTTTGGTTTCAGCAAATTTTGTTCTGGTTCTATCTAATAAAGACCTATTCATTCTCTCACTTGTTCCGTTCTGCATTGGTGTGTAAGGTGATGTGTATTGTAATTTAATTCCTTTCTTCCTACAAAAATTCTTAAAAGCATTTGATGTAAACTCACCTCCATTATCTAGTCGCAAATTCTTTGTTTTATATCCTAGTTGTGTTTTAACTTGTATAATATAATCAATTAAATTCTGTTCAGCCTCATTTTTCTGTCCTAATAATTTTACTGTAACAAAATGTGAATAATCATCTACTATTACTTGGAAATACTTAGCTCCATGAATGTCAGTGGGTGTAATGGGTCCACAGATATCGGAATGTATCAAATCTCCTATTTCTTTTGACTGTTTTAGTTTTTCATAAAATACTCTTCTTGTACTCTTCCCTTCAGTGCAACTGCTACATTTTTCTTCTGATACTGGTAAACCAAGAATTTTTAAGCCTTTTCTATTTAAATGTCCTAGCCTTCTATGCCATAGAGAGGTGTTTTTGTCTATATCTTCACATAACATACTTTTGCCTGACTCAATTTTTAAATTAATTACATACAACCGAGATTCTAATTGTCCTTGAATTACATTCTGTCCTTTACATATAGACACAATATTATTATGAAATATAACTTTTAAACCTTTAAATAACAGCTGTCTTACAGATAACAAATTGTACGATAGGTTCTCTACAATTAAACATTCTATAATAATTTGTTCATTTTGCCATTTAACATTTAATTTACCTTTTTCATTACTAGTTAAAAATTGACCATTAGCTACATATATTTTAATTTCATCTATTTGTTGAATGTCGTACATAGCAGATTTATAATTATTTTTGATAAGGTGTTCCGTAGCACCTGAATCTATAATAAATTGAATATTTCCTGTATTGTCCATACTTTGTGCCACTTTATTCTCGGATGCTGTAAATAACCACTCACTATTATCATCACTCACATTTCTTGTATTTTGAACACTTCTTGAATTTGTCATTATCCTTCCTCGTGCTGGTCTTCCTCTTCCTCTTCTTCCTTGATGGTATGTTTGTCCTCGTCCTGTTCCACTGCTTACTTGTCTTCCTCTTGATGTTTGTCCCCCTTCATAGAATCCATTCCTCTGGGATTGTTCTTTATTTTCAACTCCTCTGCATTGATAAGATTTATGCCCGTGTTTTCCGCAATTAAAACATGACAGAAATGTTTGTTCAGCTGTCGCCGGTTTATTTGAAAATTTAATTTCTGCGTCTAATAATCTAGATTTTATGAAATCTATAGTTAGGTTGCTATCCGATGTCATGGTTTCAATCGACGTTATTACAGCCTCATATTCTGACGGCATAGCAGTTAATAAATAACATATCTTATCTACTTCTTCGATCTCGCTACCTATGGCTTTTAATTTAGCTATCAAGCTGTCAAACGTCATAAAAAAATTTTGCAACGTGGTACCCGGCGTGCATTTTAGGGTTATTAATTGTCTTCGTAAATGTAATTTATTTATTACGCTTTTTCTTTCAAATAAATTTTGTAATGCTATAATCATATCTCTTGCAGTTTCACATTCTTTCACCAATTCCAGATATTTGTCGCTCAGACACGTGACTATTAGACATTTAGCTGTGTTGTCGCTTTTAATAAAATCTTTATCACTACTCTTACTTGTTTCATTAATCGTGTGTAGCACCTCTCGTTCTTGAAGTAACATGGAAATTCTAAATTTCCAGTTAGAGAAACTGTCGCCTTCCCGCAGTATAGGCAGCAGTATTTTATCCATTTTGATATTTGAAATAACTTTTCCTTCTTGCAAGAATTTTCTTTGTTTATCTTCTTTGTAGTAATTTTGTTATTCTCTTGCGACTCTGGCGCAGTGGAAGCGTGCTGTTGGGTTTTCTATTTTATATATAAGATTATTAGCAGTGAAACGAACAGCCATCTTGAGAGAAAAATTTATTCAGAGTGTGTAACATTTTGACACATGCACAGATTATACTAGTTCACAGACTTCACAGATAAGTATAACTAATATTTCCAACAAAATCAACTTACAGAAAATTCGGTAGGTCGGTACTTTTAATATAAGACACAACACAGTGGCACAAAAGAAATAAATCAGTAATTATTTTGTTTATTGGACACACTTTAATTATTACTTTCTTAAATATTACACTACATCTTGCTTTCATTGACACACACCAGAGAAGAGACAAGTAAAAGAGCGGGCTGTCAAAATACAAATGTCATATTCACAGAGTAAATAAGCCATTAAAACTAAAGATTCTAACATCCCCCTTCAATGGTAAAATATTAACATTGCTACAAAATTTATAATACTTGCTATGTTGTTGATGTTGCATAATGCCATCCATAACAAATAGGTAACTTACTAACTTTCACAATCATTAAGTTTTAATATTGAACTAGGTACAATATATTAGTTCACACTGTATTACACAATTACAAAATGTTTAATTTAGTTGAAAAATAGTTATGCTTATTCTCACATAAAGGTTTAGTAAATATATCTGATACATTATGTTCAGTGGGTACATAGCGAATATCAATTTTATGAATCCTAACTGCATCTCTAATGAAATGAAATTTAATATCAATATGTTTAGTTCTTTTTCCATTTTCTTTATTAGATATTATTTTTATAGCACTTTGATTATCTACTAAAAGTTTAATTTCAAAATTGTGACTGTAAAAATTGTTCAGAATACCTTTAAGATAAATGAGCTCTGTTGTAGCTGAGGTGGCTGCTATGTACTCAGCCTCTGCAGATGACAGTGAGACAGTACATTGCTTTTTAGATGACCAAGATATCAAATTTTTACCAAAATAAACTGCACAACCACTTACACTTTTGCGGTCAGTTCTATCACTTCCCCAGTCTGCATCTGTGTATGCGGTCAGCTGTATTGGTTCATCAGTCCTAAAGTAAGTGAGACCTTTATTAATAGTATATTTTAAGTACCTTAAGATTCTTTTAGCTGCTTTCCAGTGTTGTGTTGTCGGCTTGTCCAGGTATTTACTCAAGAATGAAGTAGCATAAGTTATATCTGGTCTACTTGTGACAGAAAGGTAAGTAAGGCTTCCTATCAACTCTCGATATGGTACATTTATTATATCTTCATTTTCTGATTGTATAGGTTCCTTCTCCATGGGTGTTTTGGCTTCTTTGCTTTCTTCCATTCCAAATTTTCTTAATATTTTCCTGATAAGTTTTTCTTGCTTTATAGACACAGTATCTTTATTTTTATGTATTTCCATTCCTATATATTCCTTCACATCTCCTAGATCTTTTGCTTTGAATTCTTTCTGTAGTTTTTCTTTTATTTCTTCAAAATTTCCCATCATAAGAAAATCATCCACAAATATGAGAACCCATGTACCCGGTTTATAGTAAAGACAAACATCATATTTTGATTGCACAAAATTATTTTCAGTAAAGAATGTATGTACTCGGTCATTCCAACATCTTGGAGCTTCTTTTAAACCATAAAGTGCCTTTCTTAGTTTTAAAACTTTTCCTTCTTCTCTTTTTATACCTTCTGGATATTTTATGAATATTTCTTTTTCTAACTTTCCATTTAAAAATGCTGTTGGTATGTCCATCTGCCGTATAGGTTTATTTTCTTGTAGTGATATGCTGATTAACAATCTAATAGTGGATATTCTGGCAACCGGTGCATATACATCATAGCTATTCATTTCCTGGTATCCTTTTGCCACTAATCTGGCTTTCTTTGTTCCATCTGACTTCATTTTAAAGATCCATCTTGTGTCAATAGCTTTATGACCAACTGGTAGTGTTGAGGTTTCCCATGTCTGTAATTTATTATGTGCATTCAACTCTTTTTCTATAGCTTCTTTCCATTCTGTATTTTTAATTGCTTCACTGTAGGTTATAGGTTCAGTGTCAATATATGTATTTAAACAATATGCTATGTTAGATTCAACATCATGGTAATTTTCATTACTATTATCAAAATCGGTTTCATAATCTTGTAGGTAATTTGGTCTTCTAGTTGTCCTTTGTGGTCTTGTATCATCATTAGTAATATCTCTTTGTTCATTTTCATTGGAGTTTGTACTATCCTTTTGTTCTTTTGTGTCACATCCTGTATTAAAATCATTTTCATTTTCCTCTTCTAAAATATATTTCTGTTCTTTCTGTGTTCCTTCATTGCTTATAGTCTTGTACTTTATATCTTCTTCATCAAATCTTACATCTCTCGATATTTCCACTCTGTTTTCTGTTGGGTTCCAAAGACGATAACCATTTGTTGAATATCCTACCATTCTCATTTCATGAGCTCTTTCTTCAAATTTGTTTCCTCTAGGTAGTTGGATTGCCCATGCCTTGCTGCCGAAAATTCGTAGTTTACTCAAGTCTCGAGATCCAAACATTACTTCAACAGGAGTCTGAAAATTAATGGCTGATGAGGGGCATCTATTTAGTTGATAAGCTGAAGCTGATATGGCCTCTCCCCATAAATATTTTGGAAGATTTGATTCTAACATTTGTGTTCTTGCTTTATTGTATAAGGTTCTGTTTATTCTCTCTGACACACCATTCTGTTGTGGAGAGTAGGGATGGGTGTATTCTATATTTATGCCTTTATCTGTACAAAATGACTCTAATATTTTATTTTTAAATTCTCCGCCATTATCACATCTTATTCTTTTCACCTTTGTGTTATGCTGATTCTCAATATTCTTTATATATTTTATTAAATTATGTGTCGCTTCGTCTTTAGTTTTAAGTAAATAAACTACTACAAAATGTGAATAATCTTCAACAATTACCTGATAGTATAACTCTCCATTAATTCCTTTTACGTTCACAGGTCCAGCAACATCGGTATGAAGAAGTTCGCCTACTTGGGTTGACCTCGGCTTCGGAGTATGCGGAAAAGGCTGACGTGTAGACTTACCCATCATACATGGTCCACATTTTTTCTCAGAACTTGGAAGCTTTAAGAGTTGCAAGCCATACCTGTTAACATGTCCTAATCGTTTGTGCCATAAAAAATCAGAAGTAATACCACAGAAATTTTCTTTCATTAAAGATGCTTTCAAAATAAACAATTTACCTATGCAATGACCAGTAATATAAGCATTTGAATTATATTTATGAATTTTTACTTTGTTTTTATCAAACTGAACATAACAATTATTTTGCACAACTTTTTTTAACTGAAATAAGATTAAATGATAAGTTATCTATAATTAAAGCACTCATAGACAATTGATGTCCATTACACATTAATGTTAAGGTTCCCTGCTTCTTCGCTGTGACATGATCTCCATTAGCAATAAAGATTTTAATTCCATGTTTTAATGTAATAACATCACTCATAACTTCTTCATATTTAGACTGTATTAGATGCTCTGTGCATCCAGAATCTATAATAAACTCAATATTCTGTCCATTACTATCTTCAGATAAATGACAATGCTCTGTCGCTGACAAAAAAGAGAAATTTTCAACACCTCTATCCTGTTCAGAAGTAGTTACATGGCTGTGATTTTGTTGATACCCTCTACCTCGACTACGGCCTCTAAATGCTCTTCCTCTGTAATTTGTATGCATTCCTTTGTTATTTGATCGGCATTCAAAACTTTTATGTCCTTCCTTTTTGCATTTATAACATATTACTGTACTTAACTTAAATGCCATATTATCTGATAGATCGTTGTGTTTGGTGTTTTTCAATTCCTCGTCTAACAACCTTGCCTTCACAAAATCTAGCGACAATTTCTCATTGATCGTCTCAATAGCGGTTACCACAGTGTTGTAGTTTTCAGTAAGCCCCAATAAAAGATATGTTATCTTCTCTTCCTCATCCAATTTTTTGTCCGCATTTTCCAATTCTCTTATAATCGACTCGAATTTGAAAAAATATTCTTCCAATTTTTCATTTTCTCTCAACTTTAATGTTATCAATTTCTTCCTTAAATGTAGGCGACTAACAATAGATTTTCTTTCGAAGATTGCACGCAATGTGTCAAACATTTCCTTAGCCGTGGCGGCATCTTTTATCAAATCTAAGTGTCTGTCGGTTATGCACTGTACGATTAAAGATTTGGCTTTCGAATCATTTTTCTTATCCACTTTTTCATCTTCCAATGTATCTAACAATTGTTTTTCTTCTAACAAACATCGTACTCTGAATTTCCAATGATTGAAGTTCTCCGCAGACAGTTGCGGCAAATGCAGATTTGAAGAGCCCATAACCTTTTAATATAAGACACAACACAGTGGCACAAAAGAAATAAATCAGTAATTATTTTGTTTATTGGACACACTTTAATTATTACTTTCTTAAATATTACACTACATCTTGCTTTCATTGACACACACCAGAGAAGAGACAAGTAAAAGAGCGGGCTGTCAAAATACAAATGTCATATTCACAGAGTAAATAAGCCATTAAAACTAAAGATTCTAACAGGTACATACCTACACTATTTTATGCAATGTTTGTTATTGCAGTAAAATAATAGGCCAGCAGAAAAGTATACTTTGTTACAAACAGGATATCAACAATATTTCCAACTTTCTATTTTAGAGAGGAAGCTATGTCACTACGATATTTCTCAAGATTATTAGTTTTTGTTATTGCTAAACAGGGAAGCTCTTGACCTTCACCTCATCTGTTAGTAAGTGACGATAAGGACCGAAAATGGAAACGCTTCTCCTGGAATCCTCAACCACAGAGGGGCTACCTATCATACCACAAATTGTCGGAACACAATATGCTGTTAACATTATTATTATGGCGAACTTCAAAAAAGTCCTACTATAAACCTAACCATGTACAAATTAGTACTCCCCTGGGAATCAAACCTTGGTTCTCGAGATCCGATTCCGGCTGAGCCGAAAGCGTGATGGAACACAAGATAGATTTTTCCTGTGTAAATAAGTGTAATTTGAAATGCTTACGAACAATCTCCCGGCATAGGTAGGAAGAGGCGATTGCGTAAACTAAGCAAAGTCCGATAAGGCCGGCATTAGATGGGTGACCAAAAAATTATTATCCTGAGTTCCTCCGCGCTTAGGAAGGCACGTTAAGAAGTTGGCCCAGGATGGAGGGTTATGGCCTATTCTCCCTATATTCATCTATCCATAGGGAAGGCGGGGGCCTAAGCAGTGGTGGTGGACATTATAAGCGCTGATGAGAAGAAGAGATCTTAAATATCCACTTGCCAATTCAAGTAAACACTATAAATATAAATACTGTTCTTTAAAAAATAGACCAACTGCTCGTTTTAGACCGTAATATATATCAATATTGATATATCTGTGGTAATATCGCTCTGGGCTGCCTTTCCCTACTCTTCTCGATTCTGAATAAAAAAAATCTTGAAACTAGGACTGGTTGTTCTGTAATGTAAAAGGGCGCGTAAGAAATAAAAGTCCAAAGCAGTTTCAAAAACAAATTCTTACTGGTTGAAATGCATAATAAAATGTTACATGCGTAACATTTCTGTTATTATTAATCTCATAATCATAATCCAACGAGTTGAGACTACTTATTATAATCCACATTGCGGGACGTACTTTCTAAAAATACGAAATGGATTCTGGATTAATAAATAGTTCAAACAGTTTATCTAAGGAATATTCTTCAACAAATTCGAATTAAACTTATTAGTCCCACAACTTAAAATTAACATATTGCGTCACGCAGCAGGACAATATTTTTGATCTCATTTTCTATTATGTATTACATTTTGTCTTTAATTTTTATATTGAACAAATAGGTAACATTACCCGACCAAAATTAAGTCATCCGTGATACAACATAAAATGCAAAAGTTCAACAAGTGTTATTTATCAGTGGCTATACATAGGTAGGCAGGTACCGTGATATCATAAACATACACTTTATCTAGGAAGTGAAAAATCAGTCCTAAATTATATAATATATCTCGTCTATAGGCAAGGCGAAACCCAATAATATTCAAGTTCTCCGTTCAGATGTCTCCTCCTGTAGATTTTTATATGGAATGTACCAATTTCAACAGATCACCAAAAAAGTCTACAGGTAGATAATACTCACCAAAAATATCTGATATTCTTAAATTTTTTTAAGGATCTACTAGAACGACGCAGTATTTTGGGAAAGGTGTAAAAAAAATCTTACAATGGTTCTTGAGACTTGCAAATCTTGCAATAGAGCACTCCCTGAGAGGGTTTCTCTAAGGCAGACATATTTGGTGAGCATTTATATAAATAATACAAGTAAGTATACATTACATACATTGCCTATTCCAATCAGCAACAAAATATCTTTTGTTGGTTAGGTTAGTTATAATGATCAGGTAATTTAAAAGCCTATTGTTACACACGTCTGCTAAGTATATAAAGTTGAATTTTAGTGATTTCTTATTGAGGTGGGTACGAGAGTTGTGGAGACAGCAAACGATTGAATATTATATGGTTTGTCATTGACCTATCGCGCTGTGGAAGTCTCACTTCAGAAGTTAATAGCAAGCTAAAGACATCGAATACTGGGGGAGCAATCTTATTGATAGTTTAAGTACCTACTATAATAATTGAGCTCTTCCAGAAAGTAGGTAGAAACAGCTATGTCCAGTTTGGTACTCGCAATAAATTTAAAAATACGTTGAAAAGAACCTTCGTAATTTTTATAAAATTACACGAACGCAAGTAAATTTTACGCATTTGTAAGTTCTTTAATTTGCTTTACTACAATGCATTTACATAGCGGTACTCCGCGTCTTAATTTTCTCACAAAGATAAGATAACAACAAGATTCATTCTTGAAGAAACATTTTCATGACGTCACTTTATAATGGTAATAAAATAATTTACTTAAGATTTGAATAACAATTTCTGTTATTTAAGTTATATTATCAATTGTCAATTTACATAAAACTAGCTTAATAATTATTAGGAAATTTGTAAAAGTATTTTTATTAAATTTTCTTTTTTGAAATGGCAAAGAATAATTAATATAATAATATGCAATATAAATCAATCTTAATTAGTTTAAATATATAACCTAAATCTATAAAATGCAACATAAATATTTGGTTGTTACCACAAGGTCTATAAAATATATCAGACCTCAAATAAAAAAATAGAAATACAAGTTTGGATTTATATGCCTCTTGCTTAAAATTAACTATGACTTAATGAATAAAATTAACAGACAGCTAAAATCTTTTAAACAATAATATTAACTTTATTTCAATACTTACAAACTACTTTAAAATAGAAATGTACCTAATTTTATAAATGTTAAATAAAATACTAACAATGGTTCACTCCACTCTTGTTTGATACATTCAAAGTTGTTGCTAAAAATATAGGAACAATTTTTGATACATACATTGGTATCATCAAATCAGTATACTTATAAAACAGTATACATATAAACATTGTTATAAAAAGTATACAATCTCGTATGTAAAATCTGTCTGTTTATTCACAACAAATTGAAAGGCAGTGAAAGAGGAAAAAACTTCATAAATACTTTTAATTGTTCACACATTTCTTATGCTATGGGTTGTTTTTGTCAGGAAGCGGGGGTAAATTGTAAGACTTCCCATCGGGCGTCATCCAGCACGTTGGTGGGTCGTGGTTGTGCCTTCCTATACACTCAGTGACTTTACCAGCATTGCTGATACGTAACTTTGCTGGACAACATCTGCTAAAGAAATACCAACAATACCAGAGCTGACTGCCATAAGCCTTTTTGTACATAAATCTGAATGTATGATTTTGATATATAAAAAGTTTGGAGTTGCCTCTTGTATTGATAAATATACCTGGAAATAAACAAACGCAGATTAAGCAAAGTTACTGTTATGTATTATTTATACAACACTCTTACAATAAATTTATGTAAATATACATCGACTAATATACAAATAAAACAAAAAAGTGTTGATAAGATTTAATGGTGAAATTATCTTGGGTGCATACAATATTTAGTCAGAAGTAGAACCTACACAGTAGGTATAAGTTGTCTTTACCGTAAGTAAAATTATTGGAATAATTCAGTTACACACAGTTTTTTTAATTAGGGTAAATAAAACAATCATGTTTAATAAATTATTATGAATAGGAAAAAGAGTGAAATTTCAAAGTTCCTTTACAGATTTGTAAATTGCATTTTTGTGAAATTTATAAACTTATCTAGTTTTTATCAGTACATAATAAATTGTAACCTTGATTATTACAACTGCACACAAATTAGGGATACAAAATTAAAAAGTTAGTATTGGAAAAAAATCCTGAAACTACTCAATAGTTTATATCTTTTGTTGGTGAATGAACAATAAATTTATAACAATTAGTTTGTGTTCTTAGCACTTTTGGATCTAGTATCACGGTCACTATTGATGTTTGGAAGTCACTTGTTGTGGTCAGATGGTTCTCCTAATGAAAATGAAAAACTACGGACACAACTAGTGGGAATTATAAAACGGACAATTTTATTTATTTACTTAATTACGTTTTAACTGGTATTAACTTCAATTTCACAGAAACAATTTTACGACAAACATGAAACATGCGAAAGCGACAAAAGCTAACCATTTTTGACAGTGACAGGTAACAGGACATTTGTGACTTGACGTTGACGTCTCCCTTTTTCAGGTACGACGAAGGGATTTCGCCCATACAGCCACGCCTTCAGTTTAATTTTTTCGAAAATTATACATTTACATAAAGACATCACACGTTTTAATTCATGTAGGTAGTGCTTGGCACGAATTAATGGTTCCAAACTTCATGGTGGCGACTGATGCGGTGGTGACTATAAAACCACTATAAAATTCTTAATGTCAAACACATTATGAAACTTTTATTTAACAATAACACGTAACAATTTCAACATGATAGAAACTGAAGAACAAAGCAAGACCACAATTATTTTTATAGTACATACATGAACAAAATAAGAATATAAATATCACTCACGAAACATATTATTATTGAGTCCCAGTAGCCTAGCACGGGACTGGACGTTGACAGAATCTCCTCAGGGAAAAGAAAATATTTTCATCTTGCTCACACTAATCCCGATAAAAAACACTATCAAGTGGTGGAGAGAGACACACGTTCTAGACCATACGTCCTTATCATACTAAAGACGTGGCTGTATGAGCTACATTCCTTTGCTTTCCCAACAAAAAGGGAGAATTAAAACAACAAAAATACTTGTCAAAGTCAACGCGTCGCAAGCAACGCTTGTTTATTTTACTTGTTTTGCTTGTGTAATTTATAAGCTTGTTATAATATTTGTTTTTAAATTAAAGTCCGCTCGCCTAATCGCCTGTTTTATTTATATTGAGCGGACATAACAAGTCATGAAATCTTCACACGGTTCTTTTATGTTAAATTTTAGTAGAAGTTAGATCCAAATCAAAGCAAACTAAATCACTTGATTAATGAAAACAAATATTTCAGTGAGGATAAATCAGTATATAGGCGGCTCGGTGACAGACTCTTTTATTTATATTGAATCTTTGTTATAGAATTTTCTTTATATTTGTGAGAAATATGTATATTAAGATAGATTAGGTATTAAGTGATTTGGAACATTTTTTTGGGAAGTTTTCATATACGTTTATACAGAATGTAATACCGAAACGTAGAGAACTCAAATATTTTTTATTCAAATTGGTCTAAAAATGTGACTATGTGCATTACTAAGGTGTTTTTAATGATAAATAAAGATTTTCTGGTTCATCACTGAAGTGTTTTAATGACTGTTTTGTAAAAAAATCTTTATCTGGTGTTTAGTGTGTGTATTTTAAAGGTAGGTACTGATGTTGACATAAACTAAAACCATACTTATTTTCAGTTGCAAAATTTATTCCAACAAGAAAAGGCAGTCTGCTGTTAGTTCATAAAGGATTTGCATTCAGACTCAAAAACAGACTGGCATATGGTAAAAAGCAATGGTATTGCACATCCAGGAGCAAGACAGGATGTCAAGTTGATGTCACCACAGCAATCCATCGAAATGGCAACATTATTAAAAGGGTCCGCAATAACCATAATCACCAAACGCACAAATTTCTCTGTAGGAACGATGGATCATATAGAATTGTCTGATTTCTGTAATGTTAATGCAATGAAACAAACTACCTCTTAAATGCCTCATTTACAAATAAAGAAATTTTTGTTTAAGTGATAACGACAGTACAATCCTGACTGATATTAATAAGTAATATCTAGTAAATAAATATAATTTATATAAATTATTTTTTTCTAAGACTGATTGTAATGCTCAATTTAATAGGATGTAAGAAAATAGAATGTACTATTAATTATTAGATATAAGTAACAAGTTACCGGATGAATTTATTATAATAGGTTGTTGATTCCCAATAACATTTTGGGTATTAAAAGATATAATAAAAACAATAACTTGTCATTTTCAGTCATCAGGAATCCATTCATAGGATTAATTAGCTTGCATATTGCATCATCACCGTGTCCTATTTGGGGTCAGTGCAGTATGACCTCTTTCTCCACTCTTTTCTTTCTTATCCACACCCATCACTTTCATGTCATAGCTCAAACACTCTATCAATGTAATACAAGTTTTTAATAAACTTAGCACAGATGACGGGAAAAAAAATTACAAGCTTGATACTAATTTAAGATTGTACAACTAAATGATGTAAAACATGCTTGTTTGATGTCAATCATTTTACAAAATAAAGATTATTATTATTATTTTTATTACATTTAAAATACATACAAAATCATATTTCTAAACATTACATTTTTACAATATAAAACATAAAAAATATAACATTTAAAAATATAAAAATGCAGTTCCCCATCGGTAGCAAGATCAAGGTCCCGGCTACCGGTGGTTAAGGATCCGCTTATTATTATTATTATTATCAATATTTTTAGTGGTCTTCCTCCACTTCGACATCCATCTACATTCATATCCATAACTTTTTAGTCGATTATTCTTGGCATCCTGTCTCATAACATGGCCGTACCCAAGCTAAATGGCTCCTTTCCACTTTTCTTTTACTGCCGCTACTTTCAGACTTTAGCTTACATACTCCTTAATCATTCCTTATCTTATGCATTTTTATCACATTGTGCACTGAAAATTGTGTAATGGTTTTTTATAATGTATGGACATTGACAATTATATTTAAGAATAATTCAACTTTTTTAATAATTAAATATTAAGGTAAATGTAATTTTTTATTGAAATAAATTTAATGAATACGAAAAAGAGATGGGTGTATATTTCTTAAAAAGCCCTATGGACAGTCAACACCATGTCAGGCTATCAAAAACGTCAAATTTCAACATTCGAGAATTGTTAGCAACAGAGCCCTGTAATCAGCCTGCTTTCGTTAATAGTCAACTAATTTGACGAAAAGCAGTAAGACGATTGAGACAATTGCCATATTATTGTAGGAACCTGCCGTGCTCTTGACTGTACTTTGCCACATTCCCAAATTGTTTTCGTCCACCGAAAGAGACAGATACTACAATTTCCACATGCCCCCTCAGGGAAGCAGTCAATAAAACAGTCGGGAATAGGTAGGTACATATCGGTTTTGAGTGCAGGGTACCCGTTATGGGCTGCCTTCCCCTAATTGAGCTTAGCCTCCCAGCCGCTGTGGTTGTGAGTGCCAACAACCTCTAATACTTCGTCAGTAAGAGTAACTACAATATAGGCTCTACAATTCTTGACCTTGGAACAATACCATCTCCACCCAGACTTGCAGGGGTAGGTGTACTTGGCGTAAGTGTGGTTTTTGAAAAGCAGCAAGGTTCGGCCTTTTTTCGATACCACCGGAATTGCGACTGCAATAAATAAGTATTTACATTTTAATTATTTACTAAACGGTTATTTATGTATACAAGTTTAGTAGGTACATATAATAAACAACCTCTAATCCCCGAATACAGAAATGCTACTCAAAGTTTGAGTCCTGCTTAACATTTAAATGTTGTCAAAATTGACGTTTCTCAAAATTTGAGTAAAGCAGTGCTCAAAATTTGAGTAGCGTTTTTGTATACGGGGGTAAGGCGTTGTCTCCACGAGCGATAAAATCGTCGTGCCACGGTATTTCTATGTATGTATACCACAGATATATCAATTTAAGGAGTTCGGCCAAGCCAGCGTTTAACGTGCGACTAGTGTAAGCCCAGCGGGCATACATGTGCCCCAGTCCGCTGTCTGATAAAGTCGAGAGAACACGTACGCATGTCAGAAAGAAATATCCGTTTTTCTATTCAAAATGCCGTCCTATTGAGTGAATCAGTTAATTAAGCAAGTAATGCAATAACTTTTCACAAGTAAGAACTGAAAAACGTACGATTTATATTTAAAAAAAACAATATTTAAACTAATTTAACACTTCGGTTTTTATTCATAAAAACACAATCGCTCGAAATTCTGTGTAACTATCACAGAAATTGTATTACATTGCGGCTGTGCTTAACTTTCATTGCTTCGCAGTCCTTAATACGCGCGCAATCGATAGTGTATTTTGCGACACGCTCAACTAGAACCATGTTATGTAGTACGGCCGCTGATGGCGTTCGTCAGTTAAGTCAAGTACGTTAATTGTGAGATTAGTGATGTCCACAGATTTATTATGTCCATTTTATCGACTCACCTGTCGATGCCATTTTGTTGATGGTGTAGAAGGTTTTCATTTAATTATTTTTGTATATATTATATAACACTATTATATAAGTTGGGTTTAGTTAAAAATTATGAGCAGATATATCCTCGTGTGAATTTATTTTCTTGTTTCCAGATATTGGCCAAGAGGTCCCGGGTTCGAATCCTGGCAGGCACAAATATTTGTTCCCGAGTCATGGTTGTGTATATGTTTATGTAGTATATTTGCAACATTTATATACAAAATTATTATGATATTAAAAATAATTTCCGTCATTAAGTATCCATAACACAAGTGCTTAAGCTACTTACTTTAGCTAGACGATAGGTGGGCTACATTATTTAATAAAAATGCTCTGCCGAAATTGTCAAAGCTGCATATTCTTAATAATTACTTGCATTTCAGTGGGCAGTAATTGTGGACGACAATAAATATTTTCATTAGTGTCTAAATTGTGTTTCATTTACTTACAATGTAAATCATCCATTTATAACAAAATAAGTAGGCAGTAAATCGTCATTTACTCCACAAGACAGTGAACGCAATAATTTATTTAGATATAGAGATAAAACTTTTGTAAACTTTTTTGCCATGATATGCGTCTTATTGTTAGCAACGCACACAACATAGAATATAATAGTCTTTATTTGTGCTTGATTGGGGTACATAAACAAAACTTAACATAGTTTCAGAATACAGCTCTTCCCATTCAGCCAGCAACAGAGGCATGCAAATTTTTGATTAGTTAACTAATTTCAATATATTCACTACCGTTCACTATCCAATTGAATTACATTAATTATTACCAAAATTTACTTAAAAAAATTCACAAAAAAGGCAACTAATTTCAATGAAAACAATAGTCGTCAGTCGTAGATGAACGACAATTGTTTTTGCTAAAGCCCCCAGTCCTTTCCAGCCCCCACAAGACAGGATTACCTAGTTTGGACGCTATCGATATTCTGTATTGTTGTATTAGTTTAGAAAAATCTTTTTTTTTATTTATTATTATTCTGGAATTCTACGTTTTATTATTATTTTAAATCTTTTTACAGTACAGTACTAGTACAAGTATCAATATCTATATCGACACGCTGCCCGCATTTTTGCTGTTGTTTACACACACAGCTGCATAAAGCTTCTCGTGTCGTGATAATAAGTGCACGGGTTTTAAATCTGTGTGCGTTAGTTGAGATTGCGACACTCGGGCTCTATAAGCGCAGCGTTTTGGCCGCTCTCCTTAAATTGATATATCTGTGATGTATACTCTCTATGAGCGCGTCTCCACAGGGCGATGTTTGTTACCGCGACGAGTGGCAAACATCTCGTCGTAGGTGTCGCCGCGGTACAGCTGAACGCGTCTTCGTCAAGAATATGCGGCGATTCCGTTACGAGTCGTGACGATTCGCTGGCGGAATAATCGCTCGTTCGTGGAGATTATACCATGCGATAGAAGCGCTGACTCGTCGCGATTCTCTCGCTCGTGGAGACAGCGCCTAAACGATCAGGCACAAGGAGAAATGGGGTAACATTTTCTCGAATTGACCAGTAGGCCTAGCACGGGACGTGGACAAAATCTCTCTCCACCACTTGACAGTGTTTTGTCTCGCGATTACCCAAGTCGGAGTTCGAACGAGATGAAAAATTTTTTTTTCCCCGAGAAGTTTTTGTCCACGTCCCGTGCTACTTGGGATGATGTTCGAACCCACGCGCTGCGTCCGGACAACCGGACAACTCGAACAACCCAGCCCTCTAGTATGACCAACGGAACACGAAAAGATAAGGCCATTTATGGCTTTGAACTGCCAAAAATCGTTGTATTTTAGAGAGCTCAAGGCAACGATAAATGGCTATATTTATTTGCTATAGCTATACAGGCTTTTTGATATAGCCATTTATTTCCTTGAACTGTCAAAAATCCAATGTTTTTTTGGTCATGCTAGCCGGGCAAAACGACGATTTACGTCAGTCCCTATAAGGTATTTATTTTAGTATAAAAATGTTAAAATTATTACGCCGTGTGGCGAAGAGAGAGAAGAATAAATAGAGTCACAGAACTGTAAAAGCAACCCCCTTGCCTGTCGTGGGTGTCGTACAAGGCGAGTTCCTGCCGCACTCAGAGACGTCAAATAACGTTAATGAGTAAATAACGTCAAAAAATGACAATTCAAAACTAGTCGCTATTCTTGCCAGGTCAGTGGTCTAGATTTGAATTAAAATTTTTGACATTACCTAAGTACCTAATTATCAAAGTTAATTGACGTCCCTCAGTGCGGCAGCATAACGAGGAATGGGCAGCAGCGTTCCTGCCTGGTGCACCATTTAGCAAATTACTGCAACTACAATTCCCACTGAATGACAATAGGTTCACCCCTATTACGAAACTACGTAAGTACTGAAATTGCTCCCTATTACGAAACAACCTACTAAAGATACCCCCTATTATTAACATTTTGATAAATTGTGTCCTGTAGGCCTATTCCCTAACTTTTTTTGACACTTGAAAGCGATGATCACCGAACTATTTACGTATCCATTACTACTTTACTATAATGCTATTGTGACACTTGTCCTGTGATAACAGCAATCACCATTCAGCCGAGAGACGCCCACTGTTGGGCATAGGCCTCCCCCAAGGATCTCCAAACCGGTCGGTCCTGCGCTGCCCGCATCCAACGGCTTCCCGCGACCTTCACCAGATCGTCGGTCCACCTCGTGGGGGCCTGTATCAACGCCATTCTCGGACCTTTCCGCCCCAACGGCCGTCAGTCCTCCTCGCAATGTGCCCTGCCCACTGCCACTTAAGGTCCGCAATTCTTCGGGCTATGTCGGTGACCTTAGTTCTCCTGCGGATCTCATCATTTCTGATATGATCACACAGGGAAACACCGAGCATAGCCCTCTCCATTGCCCTTTGGGTGACTTTGAGTCTTCTTGTAAGGCCCATTGTAAGCGGCCACGTTTCGGTGCCGTCGTGCATCCCCCCTATGATAACAGCAATATATTATTATAAATAGTTCGGTGATAATCACTTTCAACTGTCAAAAAAAGTTAGGGAATAGGCCTACTGATGCAAGAATCTAACCCGCGTCTTTGCGTCTAACATTTGTGTAGTAAATACTTATTCAATAATAATTATTGGTAACTACTGGTACTTAGGTACAGTCAACGGCTCTTCAGACTACCCAAAACTGTCAAATTTCTTCAATCGATTGTCAACCTTATCTTGTTGGCAGTAGAGCCAAAAGTCGATTGAGAAAATTTAACATTTTGTGGTAGTGACGTGCTGACGTGCTGTTGTCTGTACTAATTATATGTCCAGCTTAGCCGAATGCACTTGCACAGGGTTGGTAAAAATACAACCTGCTTGTTGATAGAGTATTCATTTTACTCTATCAACATCACGTTGCAAGCCAAGTGCCGCAATGTAAAAAGCAGGTTGTATTTTTACGAATACCGTGCAAGTGCATTCGGTTAAGCTGGACATATAATTAGTACTTACCAGTAATTATAATAATTATAATATAATTCATATCATAACATAATAATATTAAATTCAGTCGTTTTAGAACTCCATTCTGACAGAAAACTTAAATTATTTAGGTTGAATATTCTATTTTAAATAAATTAAACAATAGTGCTTGAAACAAATTTTATTTTCTATCGAGAGTAACATTATTATTAAATAGTACAATTATGATCTACTTGTTATCAATAACACAATCCTATAATATTAAAACAATAAATTATTTGGACGTACATTTAGGTAGCCATAAAGGACAGTGCACAAAAAAGTAATAATGTGATCAAAATAGGTTTAAATAAGTTTTCTTTCAAATCTATCTATTTCTTTTTAAATTAAATCAATTTTCTTTCATTTTATTATTTTGCTGGGTGATTAAGTACCTACGATATTTTCTCCTGTGTTGCCTATCAACTTCATTCTGCTCGCCCTTTGTTAATTAATCAACTAAAATTATTAGGTATGTGTTGATTCAATCAGAGAGTACTTACCTATTATTTTAGGGAAACTTGAGGTCCCAAAGATAAAAACTTAGGCTGGTGTTCACCAATACATAAACAGACGATTATTATTTAACCGTCGGTTTTTGACATTTTATCGTATGGAAGAAGTGTCAAAAACTTACGGTTATCTTTTAATCGCTTGTTTTACGTTACAGACTTAGGCTGGAGTTCACCAACACTTAAACAGGTATAATATTCGTCTCTCAGGCCTTAGTAGGCCGTTTAATATTATTAACCGATTAAAATACAAATCTTAAGCAACTAGTCTCATAATTGATAAATATAAATAATAACACAACACACTGTCATCGACTCATCATTATTTTTATAAAAATACTGATCTTGAATTTCAATGTATCCATTGCTGAGAGATAGTTTTTGTCAAAAACTATCGCTCAGCTCGATTTTGTGGATATTTACAAGTGGGAATGTTAGTTTTCATTCTGCTAGACAGCTTCGTTTATTTATTATAGACCTAATATATGTTTTAATTCTCTTCATTAAGATATTAGAACCTACCTATAATAGATTCCTCCTTACCTCTATTACCGATAAAAATAGTTTATAGAATAACTTAGTAGGCAAATAGCTCTTGTTTATACCAAACGAAGATAAAAAACCAATTGTGTAATTTAAAAAAAATCACGTGTGGAATCTTACATAGTTAACGAATGTGGGTGGTAATAAATAAACCTCCGTCTCTAACGACACGTGTCCAACTTAAAACAATCGGAAGATTTAAGATTTTTCTATCCTAATCATAATAATATGATATTTATAATTAAAAACAACACTAGATAATAAATAATAAAAAACACACTTTTAACAATCACACCGATCATCTTCCAAAAGTAGCCAGCTTCTTCATAACACAAATGAAAACAAAACAGCACACGGATTTTCAATAAATTAATATAAACGCTGAGCTATGATTTAAGAACCAAACGCTCATTTGATACAAGAGAGACGCACCTCAAGCAATTCCCAGAAACATTGTGGGCTCTAAATTTATGCCGACCGCTTGATCCAAAATTATGTAATCAGTATAACGAACATCTAATATTTTTAGTTACTTCTGTTTGCTGACCATGGTATATCTGGAATTCACGAAAATCACTTTCCTCATTCACCCCCACTTTTAAAACACCAACAGGACCCTTAGGGCCGATTTCACCGCAGAAATTAAACGCGATCAGTTGAAGTTGAACTCGGTTTATGCTCTAAACTGAGTTCCGCAACCAATCAATTTGCATTAATCAGAACCAAGTTTAATTAAACTCAGTTTCTATGAAAGACGGTGAAATCGGCCCTAAGTCAATGGCATTTACTCAGCATCAAACACAAGAGGTTCCCTCAACGCACTAATGACATTATCAGGATTAAGATAGTACTTGGGTGGCGGATGGCAGTGATCTTCACAGGCAGAGCAGATGCAGTTGCCGGCTTCGGTGAAGACGAAAGCCCGACAGTTCTTCAGAGTGGAGCACACCCATCGACATCTGCCGGCTTTCTTGTACTGCTTCCTGTAGGTGTACTGACGGAACAACAGGATCTCCTTCCCTTTGCGTGACGTGAGAACTACCGCAGGATCTGTCAAAAGCACCATATTCATCAATTACGCCAACAACGTGCATGGCCTAATTAACTCATTAAGATAATCTTAAGAAAATTTATACATGAGCAGAATGAATTGGATGTCTTCTATGCTGGTCTGGGAGCGAACAAATAACGTTGATTAAGCCAGTCCCGACAAATCTCATGGGTGTCGTAAAAGTCGACTAAGGAAGAATGCCCGGGGTACCAACAAGCACATTGGGCCCCCGAATGGTGGAGGGCAAACCACCAACAACAGCATACCCAAAGAGGGTTAGTGTCAGGCAGGCCGCCGGCTGTAAAACCTAAGCCAAAACTTTTAGCAGTATGGATGGGAATGTTGTCATTCCAATCACTCTCTCCGTTCATCCGTCTCTCGACATGGTCCGTTCCGTCTCTTTTCTATACATTCATTCATCACTAGCACCTTTACGGTGTGGTGGATGATATGAATCAAAAGGGAGTGGATGGCTTGATGACGTCTGACCGATATGAATGGAAGAAGCAACATACCGCGCCGACCCCAGATAGACAGGGCAGGGAGAAGAAGATGAGCAGAATGGATTGGAAAGTTGTAATCCTAATCATTCTGTCCGTTCATCAGTAGCACCTTTCCGGTGTGATGGGTGATATGAGTCAAAAGGGAGGGAATGTCTTGGTGGCGTCTGACCAACATGAATAAAAGAGGATACTTAAATGACATGCTTTTAAAGTAATTATTCTTCTACTAATTATAAAAACTCACCATTTTGATATTCATCCACATGTTCGAGAGTCTTAGGAGGAGAATGTACATGATCTTGCACTTCGCTTATAATTTCATCATCACTGTTCAACAACAAGGAAGCCTTGCACGACTTGTTCACAGAACACACCCATCTGATTCCGTATTTCAATTGGTAAGCTTTTCTATAGCGTTGACCTTTATACTGCAAAACAGTTTTGCCTTTCCTTGAAGCAACAAATATCGCTTCTTCGCTGTCGTTATCATCTATAATTTCGTCATCTGCTTCCTCTTCTTCGATATATTCTTCCATGATTTCTTCAACTGTTGGCAAAAATAAAATGTTCATAAAGACAAATGGAACCAGTTCTTATCTTAAAGAATAATTACCATTTTTTCGGAATGTTCGATTGAAACAACCATAAAATCAAAAGTAAATTTATTTTGGCAATCTAAAATAACCAGAATTACATAATGAGATCTACTTAGGACAAAAATTTTGAGACTTTCACACAATAAATTTCTAGACAAACCTACATTAGATGCTTATCTCCGTCTCGGAAGTCAAAATACACATTGATTAAAAATACTAGATTTAAATGATATTTCTTAAAGCAAGGTTTAATTATTTCACTAAAGAGTATCAGTACACCAGTCTGACGTCAATAACTACTCTTAAATATTTTGCTCCTTCAAAAAGGGACATTAACAACGAATTACCACATCGCAAAAGTAAATCTTAATTCCAACTATTTCAACGACATTATCATTATGAACGGGGCGGTGATCCACTTATATTTGCATTAAAATATATCTCATAACGTCACTAACGTGACTTTTAATTTTTCGATGGGAATAGTACTCGCACTATGAATAGATAACCAGCAAAAACCAGTTAAAAGATAAAGATATTATAGAAGTGGTTTCACGAGCTAGGCCTCAGCATTGATTACCGTACTATGTCTATAGTTATCAAAGTAAGTCAAAATAGTTCACCAAAGCACTTCTCTAAAAACACTTCGCAGAAATTATTATTTTATCTCTAGATATGATGTTAATCATGTTCTAACCTAAAGCAATCTAGTCGAAGCTAAATCTAATACCATTATGCTTCATTAACCGACGAAGGAGGAGGTTACTCAATTCGTACCTGTATGTTTTTTTTTCAAGGTAGGTTTTCGCTGTTATTAAAATAAATTAAAACACAATTAAAATATGTTTTTGGTGAACTGGGCTTTAAATTCTACTCCCTTATTCTTACATCAACAATTAAAGGCTGGTAATGATGATGATAATGTGTTTTCAATGAAAAATTCGGTAGCCCTTTATTTAAAGAGTTACTTAAATAGTGTGATAAATTTCAATAATTCAATACACAATACTAATAATAAATAGACTAGTGACTATTATCTTACGAACTACTTTTATCATACGTTTATAATTGCTAAGATGGAATATTAATATCAGCTTTCATAAAATATCAATAACCTACTTTGTATCTTTCATTTTTATAAATTTTAACTTCTTTGTGGTATGGTACAATTTACCACCAACATATGTTTCTATGCTATCTTACTTAGAACTAGTAATACCTACACAAACTTATAATATGATTATGTACCTTATTTTGTATAAATAAAATAAATACTTAGCAATAAAAATAAATAAATAACACAATCTATATAATAAAAAATGTAGGCATATCCTACCTTTTCCTATAAGGTAGTAGGTACACAATGGACAATTTTAAGATTTCCACATTCCTATTCTGTTCACATAATAAATGACTTACAGTTATTAGAAACTGTCAAAATTCTTAGGTAATTCCCAAAGGATATGTGGACATTCAAATTATAAATATGACAAAAATGTTAAGAAAAAATAATGTAAGTTCCAGATGATTCTGGAACCTCGCGTGTAAATCCCGCAAATTAACAAGTTCCTGGAATTTTAATTTGACCACACTATGTCCGTCATCCGCGAAATTTAATAGGAATATATTTACCATTATCACTAAAATAGGGTTGATAACAGCCGTCCTCAGAGGCATCAATTAACTTTAATGAGTACTATTTACAAAAAAAATGTACCTGACGTGAACAGCGACTAGTTTTGGATTAACCTAAAGCACGTTAATGAAACCTAAATTTTGTGTCATGCCTCTGTGTACAGCTGTAAATATTATATTCTATTTCGGTTACTTAAAAAAAACAATAATTCGTTAATGACAGTGACACGATATTACGTCACCAAAATGGCGGCGAGCAGCATCAGACCAGGAGACTATTACAGCTTATAATACTCTCCGTTTATCCGTAAAATCCGCTGAGGTTCGTGGGTGTGGATGCGGTCATACATCACCACATTTCTGTCTTCATCCAACCTCACCCTGGCCCTGCACTTTGCCGACATCCTTTTGGAACACATCCAGTATTTCCCGTTGTTTTTAATTTGGCTGAAGGTGTGGTTGCCAATCATCAAGATAGGATGCTTTCCCATTCGCGATGGAATAAAATTGCATGTTAGTCCTGGGAAAAAAGAGAAAAGTGTTACTTCTATAGAACAATTTTTAAATCATATGTATTAAAGGAAAGGTATTTTAATTTTTTACGGTGCAATGTGCATTATGAAATTATCAACCATTTTCAAGACATTTAATATATCATTATTCTTACTTATAAATCTAATAAGTAAGAAGTGTTCACGGCTTAAAGATTATGATTATTGATTTATCAAATCCTCTAAAATAATATGCAGCGTGATATGCTTTTTATAACATAACAGTCTTTTCGAAACGCCTTCAATCAAATTTCAAGCTGTTGTTGCCATTTGGACTGTTTGTCGAGTTCTCCTCACGAAGCACAAACTGATACAATCGGCTGACATCTCAAACTTTAAAGTATTCTCCAAATTTTGTTTGGTAAATAATAGGCCGATCGTGGTTATGTTCTTTGGTGTAATGTGTTACTTTTCCGGATGCGTCAAAGTGCAGTTTCGCTCGGCACTTCTTCGAAGTTCTCTTGGAACAAGTCCAATATCGTCTGTCTTTTGTCACCTGGTAGAAAGTATGTTCGTCTATCAGAAGCACCATGCTCTTGTTGTTACGCGAAGGTATAAATTTGTAATGCAGGTCTGAAATTGAGCAAAATGAATTGTTTTTCGAATACAAATGAGATGTTCCAAAATGTATGGAGACCGGCCCATATATTTGTACAGTTCTTCAAAATGTAGGCAATAATTTATACAACAGTTCTGAAGTGTTAAATTTCTATTTTTAAACTCTGTTTTTTGGCTTGTTGTTCTTATGTTTAGCCATAGATTGCAACACCAACAGCCTAGCCTACCGTCATGGCGGAAGGAAGATGTCACTTTATAACATTGACGCACGTATTTTATTTGACATTATATGGGTACCAAGTATTATTGTCCTCTATGGTACCTACCTACATATGTATGTGATTAATATGTGGTTTTTAAAGATTTTAAGCCAAAAAATATACATTATTTATATTTAGTTGCAATTTTCGCAGAATCATTTACTTTTTGTCAATTTTTTGAGATATTGTAGATAATTCTCCCTGTCCTGTTCCAGCCAGCCAGTCAATCTGGGGTCGGGTCGGGGTCGGCGCGGTATGTTTCTTCTTCCATTCATATCGGTCAGACGTCATCAAGCCATCCACTCCCTTTTGATTCATATCATCCACCACACCGTAAAGGTGCTAGTGATGAATGAATGTATAGAAAAAAGACGGAACGGACCATGTCGAGAGATCGATGAACGGAGAGAGTGATTAGAACGACAACATTCCAATTCATACTGTTCAAGGTTTTGACTTAGATTTTACAGCCGGCCGCTGGCCTGACACCAACCCTCTTTGGGTTTGCTATTGTTGGTGGTTTGCCCTCCACCATTCGGGTGCCCCAAGGTGCTTATTGGTCTACACTGGGTGGCCTTTACAGGATCTACCTTTAAATTTATTTTTTTCTCTTTTCCAATATACTATAATACGTATTACCTACGAAGTGGAGAATTAATGTAACTATCTGAGAGAATTAATGTATTTAAGATAACCGTTGGCTAAAAAGCAATTAATATCACTACTGCCCGGAGAACGGTTTTATTTTCTTATTACTATTTTGTTTGAGTAGGCAATCTTGTATGCCTTTAAACTTTCATAAACAAAGAAACACTCCATATACAAACAAACAACTTTACCTTTGACAATTTAATAATCGCTCGTGCTTGAGACCCATCTTGAGACTTATAATATGTGGGCGGTTCGTGGTTGTAATCTCGAACACAGTATATAATCTTCCCATTAGAATCGAAACGGACTTTGGCTTTGCATTTCAGTCTCGTTCGCTTGGAGCACATGTAGTATTGGCTGTCCTCCGACCCTTTGCTGTAGGTGTGTTGGTCTAGCATCAGTCATTTGCATTTTCCTTTCAGCGACGAGAAAAATTCATAGGGCCGATCTAAATTTAGAGATAAATTAAATATGTTTACTTGGTTTAAGAGTCATGTCACCTAGACTGGTGAATTGCCTCGCGGCAGACCCTAGACTCTCCCCGCCAAAAGGGCTGGAGGGACACCGGAGTGGTTTAGTGGCGTATTCCCGACTCGATCTTGAGTCGGGCGAGTCCCACACACGTCGGCCGTCTAGCTAGCGGCCGATACGGTGCGTAAATGCATTCCACTCCGTCAAAAAAAAAAAGAAAAAAAAGGAGTCATGTCACCTAACGAGCATTCTGACACTGTTAAATGAATGTGGACTTCATCACCAACTTAAAAACAGATCCAAGATAACCCTACTAAAAACCTTGCAAAGCAGGTAAACTATAATAGTTTAGCTGCCTTGCAACTTCTGTTATTTTCAGCAATTCAACAAAAAATCCTGGCAATGGAACTTCATACGCATTCTTTTATCAGTACAGTAGAATATTGAAACTCATTGTCAGTAGATAATGATGTTTATTGTGATTATTATAGTTAATGGTTTTAAAACAACATCAACTTAAGATTATTGTTGTGTAGTAATTAATCGAATACTCTATAATAATATGCACTAAGCCTGAAGCGTGATACTGTAATTTATACATCCTACATTATCATATAATCCAAAATGAGCTGCTTAGAAGCGCTTGTGTTATGGAAAGTAGATGCCGAAAATCAATAATAATAATATTTAAACACTGCAATAACTATACTACGTAAATATATAAATGGCCGTGTTTACAACAAAAACCTTTGCAACTGTACCAGAATTTGAACCCGAGACCTCTTGGCAGATAGCTAGAGTATGAACATTCCACCAGGTTCGCCGTCATAGATTTGTAAGACAATGTAGAAATCGAATAGGTACCTACGGTGCGTGTGTTCACAATTTGACAATACATTATCATTAAAGTTACTAAACGCAATATTCCGATAACTTATAAACTTCCGAATAATATTATTATCGACTATCACTAAGCTACTACATACTCGTACATCAGTAATATTCGTAATAGCTTAATAAATATAATAATAATAAATAGCTTAACTATTCAAAACCTATACAGCAGGTATGTAACCAAAGAAACCTGTAGAATCGACAAGAGTAGATAATCCTACTCAGAAATATATTATAGATCTACCGGTTACTATTATCAGTTACGCATAGAGTCTAGAGGAACGTTTAAATTAGTACAAACTATTCTTTTGAAACGCATTTGGCAAACTCGAACATATTCAATCTATTGATGCCATTATTCAGACGAACAAGTTCCCCTTATCACGAGGCACAAACTGATACAATCGACTAACATCTCAGCTTTCATTTAACTTTAAAGTTTTTAAAATTGCCGATTGTGGCTATGTTCTTTGATGTAATGTGTTACTTTTCCGGATGCTTCGAAGTACAGTTTCGCTCGGCAATTCTTCGAAGTTCTCTTGGAACATACAAACAACTTTACCTTTAGCAATTTTATCATCAGTCGATTAGCATTTATGATATTCCCCATCTTGAGACTTATAATAAGTGGGAGGTTCGTGGTTGTGATCTCGAACATAGTATATAATCTTCCCATTAGTATCAAAACGGACTTTGGCTTTGCATTTCATTTTAATTCGCTTGGAGCACATGTAGTATCGGCTGTCTTTTGACACTTGGCTGTAGGTGTGTTTTTCTAGCATCAGTAATTTGCATTTTCCTCTCAGCGACGGGAAAAACTCATAGTGTAAATCTAAAATTAGAGATAAATTACATTGTTTATTATTTTAGTTTAGTTAGTCTAGGAACCATCTAATGAGCATTCTGACACTTTTAAATGGATGTGGACTTCATCACCAAGTTACATAAAGGTCCAAGATAACCCTACTATAGCTTATCTGCCTTGCAACTTCCGCTATTTTATATCGTCTGTCTTTCTTTGTCATCTGGGAGGAAGTATGTTGCCTATTAGAAGCACATGCTCTTGTTGTTATGCGAAGGTATAAATTTGTAATGCAGATCTGAAATTGAGCAAAATTAACATAGTTTTTCGTATACAAATTTATTTGTTTCTTTTTTTTACTATAATACTAAGATGTTACCTACTAAGTGAAGAAATAATGTATTTAGGAGAACTGTTGGCTAAAAAGCAATTAATATCAATCACTACTGCCGGGAGAACGGTTTTGTTTTCTTGTTACTATTTTGTTTGAGTAGGCAACCTTTTCTGTCTTTTTAGCTTTCATAAAAAAGATAGACTCCTAATACAAACAAACAACTTTACCTATGCCAATTTTATCATCACCCGTGCTTAGCACTTATGATACACCCCATTATCAGACTTATAATATATGGGCGGTTCGTGGTTGTGATCTCGAACATAGTATATAATCTTCCCATTAGAATCGAAACGCACTTTGGCTTTGCATTTCATTTTAATTCGCTTGGAGCACATGTAGTATCGGCTGTCCTTCACTTGGCTGAAGGTGTTATTTTCTAGCATCAGTAATTTGCATTTTCCTTTCAGCGATGGGAAAAATTCATAGGCCAGATCTGAAATTAAAGATACATTGAATATTTTTAATAAATCAGTTAGTCTAGGAGTCGTCTATTGATTGTTTTATATGTATTTTTAATAAATGAGCTTGGATACAACATTTTATATTTTATTATAAAAGAAAGGTTTAGAAAATCAGTACAATGTAGTTAGTTCAGCTAAGAAATCAGTTACATAGCTGGAAACAGAAAATTAAAGTAAAGTGACATGCATCTTTGAAGTCTATTAACATATCGTTATTTGGTGAGACGGTGATTACCTACCGTAAAGAACGAATTTTCGTCATTAAATGTATCAGTGGCGTATAATCAAACAGGCAAAGATTAGGGGAGTACAGAGGGTGCGTTGTTATGGTTGCACAGGAAGGGCCGCACCCTGCATTGGAACATAACAACGATACTTTGAAAAGGATCACTTGTCTAACATCTTCTTAAGAGGGGCTTTGGTTGTAACAAACCAGGCGATGCCTAATATAAGCGAAAAATATCATATGACCCCTTTGATGTCAATCTAGCTCCATACAAAAGGTTTGGATAACGTAGACGCTAGAAAGGATAATTGACATGTCTCAAAATGATGAACATTTCGGAAACTGATATTCTTTAAAAAATATTTACTTAATTAATCGCAAACTATTTTAGATAAGAGACCCCTTTTCCAAAATTAACTGACACACCATAGCCAAATTCCTTTAAAATTCAATCTTCAGTTTTTATCCCTGTTAAAACAAAATACTGACTAATTTAAATACTTTGCGCTTCGTTCATTTATATCGAACCCTGGGAAACCGTTGTCGACCCTAAGGGGTCCCAAAGATTCGAAGATCTACATTGTTCTAGCCATTCAGATAAGTAGGTACCTAATAATGATCTAGGTAGGTACCTAACGGCTAATGTTTTCTTATATTTGCACGAGCGCATTTGAAATAAAATAAACTTTTACGGATTAGACTTATATATATTTAGGTATACCACATTGTTATTATTTCTCCTGATATTTCGATCGCTTACAGCGGCCTTGGTCACGGAAAAACTAAAAATGATGGTCTCCTATTTATTTCAACTATTTTCGGTTCCCGCCTCAAGATCATAATTTTTCGAAAATCTTTGTCTAACCACCAAAATCTTTGTACTAATTTTTCTAACATTTATATAATGTTAAAATTAAAAATCGAATAGTTTATAAAGCAAACCCAAGCTTAACCGAACGCATTAATGTCTTGGGTGGCCGAGCGGTCAGGCACCTGCCCGGATAGCAGCGGACGCGGGTTCGTTTCCCGCCTCAAGATCATAATTTTTCGAAATTATTTTTCTAACCATCAAACCTTTATATTTTACATCATTTATTTTACGCAGTGTTAAGTCTTAAATTCTATAACAATGACAACAACTTTCCATTATGTCGCAGTTCAAAACATGAAACACAGAGATAAGGTTTTTTGGGGCACCAAGGACAATACGTGGACACTTTGCTCGTCTTATTTTTCCCTTTAACATTGCCGTATACTGCAGCGTTTTTCATGTAGCAGCTAATGCAGCGGCGCCTGGTCTTCCGCGATGGTCCTTCCTTGCGCATCAAGAGGTGAGAGTACAAGGGAAGACGATCTGAAAATGTGAGTTAGAATTAAAAGAATTTAACTACACCTTATATTTGCGCGATTGGGGTTTTCTCTTTCTGTCACTGTGTGCCAATCTCGTACATGCTGAAAGAAGAAGAGAGTAGGTACTAAGTGAGACAACAGGTTATTTTTACGTCTATTTTTATTTAAGTTTGTAGTACAGAGCATGTTCTCTTGTGTATGTCAACTGCCTCTCTTCGTCAGGTGGGTGATCGTGAATGTTATGGGTCTTGATTATTATTCTATCTTCTAATGTGTACACAAATGCTTTGCAGCAGCGTGTGGAACATTGCCATCGCTTTTTAACACCGGACAAGCGATGTTTGCAGAATAAATATCCGTCTAAAAGCAGCAGTTTCGTTGTACCGTTTTTATGTGACACCATTGTAGCTTGACCTGGAAACAGACAATTCTCGTTTTAGCCATACCTAAATGCAGATAAAAACGCAAGGCGTTTTTTTTCCACCGAATGTTTACCGTTTGTCCCTCTGCTTCCACGGACCGGCCATTCTTGCAAGCTTCGTTTATTTCTACAGACATTGGGAGTGCCAGACACGTGCCATGGCAGCCACCCACAGACACTGTTTATTTACATACAGCGTGCCAGAAGCGTGTCGTATCAGACATCGACGTTCTGTTCGACAAGTTCTGTTGGCTTTTCGTAAGCCAAAGGTTCCGATACTCTATTCAGGCAGGTAGCCACAGACACGTACAGACATGAACCGCGCAGACAAAATATTCTTTCCGCGCTTACCGTCGCGTTAAGATAGACATAAATACGTCAACAAACCCTGTATAGACTATAGACGAATATTATTTTGTCTGCCACGGCACGTGTCTGGCACTCTCAATGTCTGTAGATATAAAAGGATGAGGAAGGACCGCGGTGTCCACAGCACAGCAACAGTTGTTGAAACCGTCGCCTCCTCCTCGCAGGGATTGGATATGTCCGGTTGGTTCCCTGGCTACCGCTCTTGAGCCCCAAGTAAGGTGACAGGTGATCTATGCCCTGCGCCTCCGTCCCATAGCTTACGCAAGCACAGGTTTTTTTATGCTAGACAGGAAAGCTCTTGCCCCTCATCTCACCTGATGGTAGGTGACGATAAGGGCCGAAGATGGAATCGAGCTTCACTTAGAACCCTCAACCACAGAGGGGCTGGCTATCTTACTACACATTGTCGGAACACAATAATGCTGTTAACATTATTTTTATGGCGACAGATTATGATAAGATGGTGGTAGCTAGCCAGGCGGGCTTGAAATAAGTCCTACCACCAACTAAACTGAGTAGAAAATTGGGTAGAAATTTGTACTCGATTTGGTTGGTAGTCGAACCTGGTAGTCGAATTCTAGATCTTAATTCTGGTGGCTGAACCTGTTGTTTGTTCGCCGAGAGGCCTTTACATCATCTACCGGATTTCTTGGCGAAAACCTTGACCTCAAGCCGTGCAATCGAGCACTCCATGAGAGGATTTCTCCCCACCAGGAATTAAAACAAAATACTGATTAATTTAAAAACTTTGCGCTTGGTTCGTTTATGTCGACTCTTGTGGCGAACCGATATCGTCCCCAAGCGGTCTCAGAGTGGTCCCAAAGTGTCGAAAATGTACAGCCATTCCAATGACTAGAATATATAAATATTTGCACGAGCACTCCACATTCATTGAAATAAAACCATCTCGGTTTAGACACGGATATATTTGGGTGTTTGACAATGTTATATTTATCTCGACGACATTTCGGACCCTTACAGCGGGCTTGGTTACATGGAGACTAAATATGACAGGTCTCCTATTTATTTCAACCATTATGCGGCGTTGATTTTTCGCAGTGTGAAGTCTTAAATAGGAGATCGTATACAATAATCAGATTAAAATCTAAAGAGTATTTCGATAAAAGGAATTTACTGTTTTACGATTATTTATCGAATAATAATTCAATGTACATAGTTCATTTAAATATTTTTAATGGAGAAATTAAATTTTGTTATTTACAATATTTTTAATCTGTACTGAAACACTAAACAAAACAGACAGAAACAAACTAAACAGTGCGTGACGTCTTTTGTGGGCAATCATGAATGAAGCGGGTATATGCCTATTAGTTTACCCAATGGATACTATCACAAATAAAATGACGTCACGCGCTGTCAGATTCGTAACGTGGCGTTTTGGCGGCATTTTGAAACATAATAAAATATTAAAACATGTTTCTGAGTAATGTTCTTTAGACAAATAAAAAATATTTCTTAGTGGAATAAGTACTTTCCATGAAGATTAACATGATTTTGAGTATTAAAAATTCTATAAATAAATACAATATTATTTTTAGTGGAATAATCATACATGATGGTCAATTTAAAACACTTTCTGTTAATTTGTCCGATCCCCCATTATCTAACAAGAACTTTGCTTTGTGCCGCAGTTTGAAACATGGTTCGCACAGATAAGGCTTTTTGGGACACCAAGGGCAGTACGTGGACACTTTGTTCGTCTTGTTTTTTCCTTGGACAGTGCCGTAGACTGCAGCGTTTTTCTTGTAGCAGCTACAGCAGCGGCGCCTGGTCATCCTCGCCGGCCCTTCCTTGCGCATCAGGAGGTGATAATACATGGGGAGGCGATCTGAAAATGTGAGTTGGAATTTAACTTCACACCTTGCCTCACCTCTTTCTGTCATTATGTGCCAACCTGCCCCCGCAGCACGGGGCGTGGACACATCTCCTTCGGGAGAAAATCTTTTCCTCTCGCTCGAACTCCCACTAAATCCTGAGGCAAAGCACCGTCAAGTGGTGGAGAGAGACTTGTCCACGTCCCGCTGGTACCTACTATCGCGGACTCCGACGCTTGACAAGGCGTACCCGCGCGGCCGCACGTGCGTGCTAGTGAGTGATTTCGGAAGGCCACTGAATTCTGCACCTTATTTTAGGCAGTTAGAGACTAATTTGAATATGTAACATCTTATTGAGCGTAGCAAAATTACTAACTGGACTGCGGGCCAGATAAGTCCGCGCATGGTCAAAATTGGAACTAAAAATTCGTCTTAACGTGTCTTCTGATGCACGGAGGAGCTCGAGATAATACATTTTTGGTTACCCACCCAATGACCGACCTTAGCGAACATTGCTTAGTTTACGCAATCGCTGGCCGAACGCGCTATGCCACTGCGCTAACGAGCTCCTCCTGCGTTCATCGCAGTCAGATCAGGTTTAGGCGCCGGGCCTAGCACGGGACGAGGACAAAATCTCTCTCCACCACTTGACAGTGTTTTGTCTCGGGATTTAGTGGGAGTTGGAGCGAGAGGGGAATATTTTCTTTTCCCCGAGGAGATTTTCTCCACGTCCCGTGCTGCGCGGAAGGGAACCATCAATCCCTTCTCTTGTCCCCAGCGAATAAGAAACACGGCCATCTGCGGCTATCTCAGTCAGTCTCTATAATGTGTCAATATCAGCCGTACTCAGAAACGTCAATTAACTTAATGAGTGTTTAATACAAAAAAATGTCAATTCAAAACTAGTCGCTATTAAAAAAATATTTCCATGATCAAGGCATCCGATTGAGCTACTAGCCCTGCCTGCCCGGCTGGCATGACTACCGAAACACGATAATGATATAGCCATTTATCGCTTTGAATCCAAGATTTTCACGGTCCGTTGTAGTTGTAGAACTTTTTCTCTGGGAACTTACGCACAACGTCCGATCTCTGTCTGAGTTTTCTAGACGAATAATTTTTTCTCGCGGATGTAGTGAGTAAGCGCTTTAAAAATCATTGGATTCAAAGCGATAAATGGCTATATCATATCGTGTTTCGGTGTTCATGCTAGCCGAGCTGGATGATTCTTTAGCAATATGAGAGGCGTGGTTGATTATAGCCTATATCTCCCATGCATAGGAATGGCTAGAGCCCCAAATAATGCTATTACGTAAAACTAGTGGTCGCCCGCGGCCTCACTCGCCTTATTGTCGGATGTTTTATAACCTAAAGCCTTCCTTTAAATAATTTTACAATTTGAATCAGTAGGAAGTTTCTGAGATTAGCGCGTTTAACGAAACAAACTCTTCAGCTTTATAATATTAGTAGTAGTCGTAGTATTTTCTTAATCGATTTTGTGCTCTATTATTACTAAGTTAAGGTTGACAATCGATTGAAGAAATTTGACAGTTTTGGGTAGTCTGAAGTGCCGTTGACGGTACATAAAGATGAGTAATATATAAAGAAAGAGAGTATGAATGTAATATTTGAATAAAAATGAGTAACACAAGATTAGGTAGATACGCTCTACTTCAAGGTATCTCAATAAGATTAGTAACGTTGATAATTAAATTACAACGAATTCTAATCTTTAAATCAAACAAATGATGTGTACGTAAAAATATATTTCTCAAAACACAAACATTAAACCTTATTTATTAACCTTAGGAACCTAGAGATTACAGTTCACTAGATTGAGAGTTACAGGTACATATATTACATAGATCATCATACACCGTGATAAATAGATCACTGGTTGATAGATAGATAGAAAGCATGAACGAACACACAAAAGTGCGCTCAAGCCTATATAAATGAAAATTATAATCGATTGTTGAACGCAACCAACAATCTAGAACATGAAGATTATTAGAAACACAAGCGATTTAAAAAAATATAAGTAATACTTTAATTGAATCATCACTTACGGAAAAGAACAATAAAATAATAAACACAAAAGGTTAAATATGAAAAAAGCAGAAGGATAGGTTACCTATGAATGCTAGATTCTAAAATATCACTAAAATTGTTACAAAGACATATAAGTAACATTACTACCTTTATTTTTCTAGGAACTCGTCGTACTAAATTACATACATACATAAATCACGCCTATATACCTATCCCCGAAGGAGTAGGCAAAGGTGAATTAACACCTACGTACCAAATTAAGTATTAAACAATGAAATAAACAATCAAAACAATACCTAGCGATTACGATTTAAAACAACAGAGTTGTAGGCGAGTTGCATAGGTATACAACCCTAAAACAGCATGCAACAACAACTTTACTAATAGGTAATAATTTATAAAAGAGTTTTTTTACCAAACAAAACTGCTATAAAATCTAATCATAAAGATAACTTGGCAATTCTATTGACGGTTACAATAACCATTGTGCAATTAATAAGGTTTTATGTACATTATATAGATAATCATTATATACTTTACAAACTAAGTAGTTACTCACTTCAAAAGGATCCCTAAGTAATAACTAGAAACATTTGACAAAAAATTTTATCACTAACACACTGTTAGCTTCTTTAATTAGCCCGATATACCTAGCTAACCTATAAACTTCCTTAAATTATTTAGGTACGCATTATCTACCCTGATTTGTAGTATCCATGTTGATAATAGTGAATACTACTAAATGACATTTACAACAATTTACAAAAAAACCGTTATCGTTAGTAAAGACACTCTTTCCATATTTTAATTTGTACTTTAAGGTATTAATTTTAAATTTGGAAGAACATTTATCATAGTATAGCTTAATCTATTGATATTTTTAATCGAATACTTACTGATAAAATCCAAACTATTTGTAAACAGACTTGTACATAATGTTATTGAATAGGCATTAAATAACAATATTAAATACAAATAGAAAGATACGCTATAGAGATAAGTAAAATACAAAGGAAGATATAAGTGATACTGGCACACAAAAATGTTTAACTTCTCTGTCATAGTATTATTCCCATTAAATTGATGAGACTTTTTTCTTCAAGTTTATCTGATGTATCTCTCTATCCTAGGAAATAAAATGTTCTTGATATGTAAATGTTATTTAGCCAATCTGAATACAGAATATATATCAACAAAGTGAGTACTTTGTGAATTCTGCCAAATAGAGATAGGAAACTGAGAAATATCCGGCTTGGTATTAAAAGCATATATTGCTACATTAGGAAAATCGAAAACTCTCGCTCTAAATCCCACTAATCCCCGAGACAAAACACTGTCAAGTGGTGGAGTGAGATTTTGTCCACGTCCCGTGCTATGCCTAATAGTCAACTGAACGTATAGATATGTCTAGATTCTAGACTGACGATATAGAAACTTAAAGGAACTTGCAGTTTTCAGAGAAAGAAGTAGGAAATGATAGCGTTCGCTTCATGTCTTCAGTCAAGGCATCTTTTCCACATACAACCCATCCGGCGTCTTCTCGTAAATGGGCGGCAGATGTGAGTGCTCGTGCGATATGCAGACCAGTTCATAGTCATCGTTGACGTGCAGACAAACGCTGCATTTCCACCTCGTCCTGCCCGAGCAGTACCATCGTTCACCGCCAGACATCGGAGAGGGGTTGCTGAAGGAGTATCCGTTCAGCATTAGGAGGGTCGCGCCGTCCACTGCTGTGACCACACTCACTGAAAGGAAGGAAATACTCACAAGCCGTTAAGACTATGTCGCAACAGGAAAATTAAGGGTGTAACGATTTAATATTGACTTATATTATTTATTTATGTTAAACAGGGAAGCTCTTACCCTTCATCTCATCTGATGATGAGGATAAGGGCCGAAGATGGAATCGAGCTTCACCTGGAACCCCCAACTACAGAGTGTCTGGCAATCTAATCACAAAATGTCGGAACACAATAATACTGTTAACATTATTATTTTATTATTCATAAGATGGTGGTTAAAGATAAAAGTATCTAATAATTAACCAGATCGGACATCCAGAGAAGAACACGGGGCAGAGTAAGAAAACGGATGAAGTTGCCTCGCTTGCTTTATACTGTTTTAACACGTTCAAAGAGAGAGCGACCAAATGCTTTACCATGGACACTTAAAGCCATCCAGTTACTATGGTAAGAGTGACATCACTGGCAGTCGGTATATTAAGTAGAATGTTCATGGTAAACTCCGAGATCAGTTTTATAGGACATGCTTTATCTTTTGTTCATGCTAGACAATCTAGTGGTTCGTTGCGTATAGTCATTCGAATACCTAGCAGTTTTTTAAATAAGACAATACTCCGATAGCCGCCGACTTTTTCCTATGACCAAATTTGACGAAACACACCTTCGCAGGTCTTCAAAGACAAAGTGGAACATTATAATTAGATTTTTTTATTTAGTTGCTTTCATTTTTAAATATTCGTTGCAAAAATGATACATTTCTGTAAGAAAATGAAAGATATGCAATAACAAACGCGATAAATGCTCCATAAAAATACCGATTTTAGACCTTTGCTACTAATGTGAAAGGAAATTTTGACGCCATATTTCCATGGTTTGTCGCCTTGGATTATGGCGAAAGAATTCCACGGCCAGTAACACCCACAGAAGTTTACACTCAGACATTGACGGTGACATCAAAGTTACAATATGTTCATTTACCATTTAAAGAATATTTTATATTATAGAAGAAACTGTAGATAGACCTATTAATATAATATAATAGATGGCAGGATGTATTAAGAAGTTAAGTTTTTTATAACTTTTACATGAACCTTCAAAAGCTTTAGCAGCTAATAAATAAAAACACTGTATCACTTCATATTTTTTATTTGAATTCAAAATAATTAAATTCAAATTATATTGATGAATAGTTAGGATATTTTACAAGTAGATACGTTAGTCAGAACAACGCACGACAGTCTTCTAAAGCTGGTATAGCTTTACAAGACTTAAATATTTCAGTTAAGCCCATCGATTGGCAAGGTCATTGTACTTTTATGACATTGTATTGATGTCTTTACATCATAACAAATACGACAGCCATGCGTATTAAAATGTGTATTACCTAACGGCTAACGTAAATGGAGATCAATTGTGTGCCATTAACGCCCTGACGCTCTAACAGTCACTACAACAGAGGAAGAAAACATAAAAGAACTTACCTATACAAGCTGGCCACATAAAAAAATGTAAGTAGTAGGCAAGACAAGATAGTTCAGTTCCTCGATGCTTAAGACTGTCAATCGTAAGACTTTTTTGGCTTTTAAGTGTCGGAGAGTCAAATCTATAGCACCTTCATTATGCCTGTTTGAACGGAGGACAATACAACACAGTGCAGCTCTGTCCTACCCACGTGTGAAAGAGGCATAAGCCACTGCAAAGCGAACTGTCTTCCCTCATTGGCTAGCCACGCGCATTGACCAATGAGCTGCGAGTATTTTGTGACTTAGGAGTTCGATTCATGTAATGTAAATTATGTTTAAATGTAAATTCTAGATCATTTGGTGGTACTGTAGTTGCAAGGGCACGCTATGATGGCCGTTTTGACATTATTCATTCCCATAGTCAAAATTCATCGTTTAGGCGAATAAAAATAGAGTGCCGTTACGTTGGTATCCACTGTTTCATCTGTGGTTGAAAGCGTGAAAATTTAATGTCGATGTGTCTTAGTTATTATACAGAAACCATCAGGCACTAAACTCAACGTACACCACCATCATGGTCACTATCTATAGTCTGTTCACCGTAGGATGACACGCACGACAGCTGTTATATTCATACATATTTTGATAACACCCTTTCACACCTACCCTCTTTTTATATTTGCTGCCTTCTGTCACAGAACTCATCCTAGTTGAAAAGGTAGGTACCTATCTGTATCAATTCTCTATCAATAAAATGAACCTACGTTTGCCAGTAGTACAAGTTACGTGCGTCCACACTAGTTGACGGTTTCGGTGTGTGACAATGGTCGTACTTCTTCGCCAGGAACCTGTGTTCGTGGTCTGTATACACCCTCGCCCTGCAAATGAGCCGCCGGTTCAGGGAGCAGTACCAGCATATCTTGCCGATGCTGGTGTGGTGCTTCCAATACGTGTAGCCTTGGTGCATCAAGAGAGGGTGGCCACGTGTCGAGTTCACAAGAACTGCACAGCCTAAAATACAAAGGCGATTAGGGCTCCGAAAGAAAAAAATCACGGCATATTTTTTTTATAGCTAGACAGGGAAGTTCTTGCCCTTCTTTATTATTATGGCGATTTTGATAAGATGGTGGTAGCTAGTCAGGCGGACTTGAAAGAAGTCCTACCACCAACCAAACCGAGTACAAATTTGTACCCCCCTGCGGATCAAAAGCGGGATCTCTGGATCTTAATTCAGGTGAGCGAACCACTAGACCACAGCAGAGGCGGTTAAATAAAGTTCCCTTTGACCACTTATCGGATGACGGCAGAGTAGAATATAATTGTCACCACCCCAAATGTCTCCCGTGGGTGTCGTACAAGATGACTAAGGATAAATCAGTGATGAGGAATGGGCAGCAGCGTTCCTCTTATACCATCTAGCTATGTACCTACTGTGACTTTTGTGCCCGATAAATGGCAATAGGCTCTCACCTATTACATGGGACCTAACATAACTGGCGAAACGTGGGTGCTAGTTCACCTCTGCCTACCCCTTCGGGGATATAGGCGTGATTTATATACTTTTATATATTTAACTATACTTAGTAAAGAATTAGCGACAACCTTTCTTACATAAGGTGAGATGTGATGTTATATTAAACTGAATTTTAATAAACAATTCCATGCAGGACGTAACTGATATAAACAATAGAAGATTCTGTAGTACCTAAGTGTTACTGGCAATAGTAATTGTGATGAAATAATGATCAGAATGCACATAGTAAATATCACCGTGTAGTTAAGTATATTTTTATATAAAGTAAAACAATTTAATAACAAATTGTTGGTACAGTCGTACTCATAAATTAACAATACAATACAATAAATAAAATAGATAGTATACCTTCTTAACTGATTTTTTATCTACGAGATTTATTTATATTAAACGATCTATACTTAGGTCAGCCATCTTTTATATTTTTAGAGAGTAGGCTCCAGCAAAAATATATTAATACCAATTAGGCATCAATTGTCCATTTGTACCATAGGTTTCACATTGAACCTACGGCATTATAACCAGTATAATTAAAAAAAACTTGAGCTTCTACCAGAAAATATATTCGTCACAGGTCGGCAGTGCATGGTGCTATAATGTTGATGTGCCATGATGTTGTATATATTTTCATACTGATTAAAAACAAAGTTATAGTGTGATGTCTAGTCAACAACTACTCTACATTTTCCAAAGTGTTATAAATTTTAGTGTATTAGATATACAGCTACATATTAAGAAAAGTCATTGACTATAAACACTTCCCAATCTTAATTCTTCGAAATATCTTAACAGAGTATCTATGTACAGGACATATTATAAACTCTACTTAATCTGTCGCATTAGGGTCGTGATTGTGTGGTGTCGAGTGGAAAATCTTGGAGGCATCGCCGTCCGTTTTGATGACAGCGTAACAGTTTTCTTTTTTGACACACCTCCATAAGATAGTGCTGTCCTTGTTTTCCCTTTTCATGTAATAGCGATAGCCCGATCTCAGGAGGACGCGACGGCCGCGTTGCGACGTCAAGAATACTAAATCTGGACAGAACAGGCAAAGATTTTCTTCAACCATGACGTAACCTTCGTATTACTTCTAGTGGTATAATACACAGGATTGATTTTAAGGTACCAGATAGCTAGCATCATATACAAGAACGTTTGTTTTGGAATTCGTTAGAAAATTCACCTCTGGAATGTTAATCTAACTCTACATTATTGGAAAGCGCGTAAGCGCAGCCTCGTCCTTTCGTTTATGAATGAAACATAGATTTACAGATATGGCGACAGCCCAAGAAAGCTTGAAAAATCATTTTTATTTGTATTTGAGTTATGTTAAAACTTGTAAAACGAACGTTGTTTATGATGTTAAGGAGTACCTAGACTTCTGGAAGGTTGTTGGTGTGTTACAAACAAACCTGTATAAAGTGTTACTGACACATCATCTAAAACAGGAATGAGGACAAATGAAAGGATCAAGGTTAGGAGGTGGATCGTAGAACTGGATCGATGACGTAGCAAGGCTGCAGAAGATGAACCGAGATGGTGCGATGCCGAGAAAGTAATAGAGGCGAATGGAAGAAGATAAGTATACACTGCGTCAAACCCAAATAGCATTGGGAACAGGACAGGACAATGATTAGCGATTTAAAAAAAGCTACGTATTCAGGCACATCATCGGCTTTCACTCTTCGCCGTGACGTTTAGTTTCTATTCTAAGGCTCGAGATGAATTTTCTAGATATATATTATCGTAAATATTTCAACAAAAATTTGCCAATAACCAGATCGACAATTTTGTTTGCAAAATTATAGATCTGTGACTAATCTGGTCTTTTCTTATAAGTCCCTAATTCTTTTTTCTTCACTATTATTTACTACTTCATAATTCTAACTTGCCAGACAAGTTTAAGACATACTTAGGATGAAAAAAAACATTAGAAAGACCCGTGCAAATATTGCTCAACTAATATATTTATATATAGTAAAACACATGTATAACACACACGTGTGTTTTACACACGTAAAACACACAGTAAAGAATTCAATTGTAGAAATACAAAATTCCAACTCAGATAAAGATGGCACTTAACATTAATGTAAAAATACATAGATTTCCTATCCTATTCTTAACGCTATTTCTAGCCGCTGTCATATCGATGTGAATTTCAGTTTAACATCTATAAAAAATATTGTCGTATTTATTACACTATATAAAATAAAATCTTTTATTTAATCACACCGCACAACTATTTATTATATTTGTATTGTAAATAACTATAATAAGGAGCACAGTCTGCTTAGAGGTAGGTCGATACTTAGTTATTGTATATGTATATACGAAAAACAATTAAATTCTTACACTATCCGCACAGTATTTGTATTACATTAATATGTCAATTCACACGAAAATAATGTGCTTAATAGTAGGTAAGTAGTAACTTTAACATGTAGTTGCAATTCAAATTGATTATACTTACTATAACTTTGTACTACTGGTTCTACAATAATTTTTACTTTACATTACTTGTTATTTTCAACATTACTTTGTAGGTACACACATTACAAAGTCTAAAAATATAACCACCCATTACTAAACCTAATAGCTACTCCATAGATAAAAAAAACTATACTAAAGTAATATAAAAGTTGTCTTATGTCCTTATCCTTATTTCCTTAGTCTAAACTCCTCCAATAGCTATGATAGTAGTGTCATTCAAAAGGTTTTACCAAAAGGTACAATATTTATTATGGCCACATTTATATTAACTACCATATCACTACTTAAGAAAATTGCATACTTAACAATATTTTACATTTCTCATGAGCTTGTTTAGAAGGTTTTCTCAAGCATCTCTCATCGAGAGAGCAACCTAATGTTGTAGACGTAACATGAATTGCAGACCTTCCTGACAATATCGGCAATCCAAGACTTTGAGACAAACATACAGCCAAAACAATATTATTGCTTGAAATATTATAATAAAGAACTACCTATTATAATAACTATTTACCTAATTCTAAATATATGATACGTTTTGATTGTGATTTGCTGTTCAAATAGCTTTCGCTTTTTTGTTCCGAAATCTTAAAAGCTTGACATTTATTTATTATTATATATTTTTAACCCGGTCTGGACAGGGAAGCTCTTCGCCTTCATCTCACCTGATGGTAAGTGGCGATAAGGGCCGAAGATGGAGTCGAGCTTCACCTGGAACCCTCAACCACATCTGGGCTGGCTATCTTTCCACAAATTGTCGGAACACAATAAAGCTGTTAATATTATTTATAAGGCGACAGATTTTGAATAAGATGGTGTCACCTAGCCAGGCGGACTTGAAAAAAGTCCTACCACCAACCAAACCGAGTACAAATTTGTATTCCGCTGGTAACCGAAGCCGAGACCTCTAGATTTAAGATCCGGTGTTACAAATTTTAACACAATTAGGCACTCGACGCGGTGATAATGCCACTAATGATTGAAACAGACCACACTCTTAACCTATTCTATATGTTACAGTGGCGTGGCGTGAAAAAAAAAGTTAGGCAAGCCACAGTAAAAATTAGGACCCACAAAAAATGGGTACTCGCAGAAACTTACTTTAAAGCTCGTAATTTGTACACATTGTAACATTTTTCAAAGTGAGATTCTAATACATACATACATACATAAATCACGCCTATATCCCCGAAGGGGTAGGCAGAGGTGAACTAGCACCCACCTTTCGCCAGTTATGTTAGGTCCCATGTAATAATAGGTGGCGAGCCTATTGCCATTTATCCAGCACAAAAGTCGCAGTAGGTACATAGCTAGATGGTATAAGAGGAACGCTGCTGCCCATTCCTCATCACTGATTTATCCTTAGTCGCCTTGTACGACACCCACGGGAGAGATTTGGGGTGGTGACAATTGTATTCTACTCTGCCGTCACCACACGGCAATTCTAATACGGAGTCATAATTACTCAAATATAATAATGTTTCAGTATAATTACCACGATTATCCGAATTTACACTTTCGTCGTGCCCGCGAAACGCTAATTCTTGTTCACCTAAGAGAACAACTGTGTCTATGAAACGTTTTAACAGAATACGATTACGCTCGACTTTGCGATTATGAGCGTCAAAATTATTGTTTAAATAGTTTTCTATTCTACTATTTCCAAATTCATGCAACGCTAAACAACTATGCATATGTTTCTCACTTTGAACATGTTTTTTAGCAGAGTTTGATAAATTATTAACATCAGAAAATCTCGTTCGATTCCAAACGCTACTAGAATCAGAAAACAAAAGACACGGAAAACAAAACATTTTATTTATTAAACAACTGCCTGTAAGACAACTATATTTATCATAAAGTTGCCTGTGGAAATGCTTGAAAAAACCGTCTTTACACTTGTAATCTATTGACATATTTGGACGAGATCGACCTAACTGTATGACATATTTTTTATTTTCAAAGGACAACTTTGTAAACTGCTTTCCTTCACTTAGCAAGAAATCGGACAATCTATGTGCATCAAAGCGGCCATTATTGTGCCGAGAGAGAATAAACCAAAATTATTTAAAAACTAAAACATACCAATTAAATCCCTGCAGAGCTACACTAAACAATTCACAAAATCACAATACACCTTTAAAACAACAACACAGGTTAGTTAAATTTTACTATTTCACTGAATTACTGCTAAAAATACAATAAAACTAATTAATTACGTTAAGTTTATGTGAGTGCAAGCAAATTTCAAAACAGAATAACCTCGCTCGCGTCTGTGGGCATGACAGTATTTCTCAGCAAGGCCAGAAAGAGAGATCATTATACAAACAAAAGCCGTGTTAAAAAGGGAAGGACGATTTAACCCGCTCCGGATCGGCTTGTTGGAGCGGCGCCGACCGCGATATTGAGTGCAGTTCAGTGCAGTGAAATTCCGCTTTTATGGCTATTGTAATAAGATCTAAAATATTTACTTTTGACGGACTTGTTTTCGTGGTAGTTTATTACTAATGTGTGCGTGAGTCGTAGTGTATCGATGCATAAGCGCGTAGGCTGCCGAAATGCCGGCTTGATGCCGGCTTGTAGGCAATCTTTAGGTACTATTTCTCGTTGCGTGCGCCTGACAAGACTACGCTTGTCTGTGTGCGTGCTGTAGTAGGCGTTCATAACTCGATATTTAGCGAGTTAGTTGAAGGAATCTAGAGAGCGGGAGCGAATTGTATGTACCTGTGTTGCATATTGTTTCGCGCGCGTTTAATACTGTTATGATAAGATTTTATTGGTGGATTTTTTTTATTTGTTTATAAAATGGTATTGTACTTGCATTATGGTAATGATTTTTTATGCTCGCTCGTTTGGTACGGCTGTTGGGAATCGGGTTATATGGACGCTCCGCCACTGATAGGTTACTCTTACAGACTAAGCCAAAAAGAAGAGTTACAAAATACGAGGAGTTGGAACATTGAGGTGAGAACATTCAGGTTGCAGTTGAAAATCAGTGATTTGCGTGGGTAACCCGGGCAGATGTTACACTGAACTGTGACCTTTTTTGTCAGCTGCGACACACACATGCTCACTATAAAATTAAAATTTAATGCTTGGCTTGTGTACCTTATTAATATGATTTATGTAGTTACTGTTGTGATATGTTGAATGCCCTGTGTTTTTGTTATGTATGTGTGTGTTAGTGTTGGCAAAATAAAAATTATTCATTCATTCATTCATTCATAAATAGATGACAATCCAAAAGGTAATTATTTCATACAGAGAAATACACGTGTTTAGGTTTCGGAGTCTCGCCAGATCCGCCATGGTTGTGACTCTTTTTGGTGAAAACAATGTTTAAGTTGTCGTCGGTTGTCACAGTAGCTTTGCATTCGTCTGTCTTGCTGGATGTGCATTTCCAGACTGTCCCCTTCTTGGATTTAGCGGACCTCGTGTAAGTGTATTTCATGTGAAGAAGCATATACCGTCCCTTTTTCGCTTTTATGAGAACTGGACCTGAATATGAAAACAAATTAATTAGACACTTGAAAACAATACCGGTGACTTTCGTTGGAAATCCGTTACGAAAAATAATTCTATGGAAAGTAAAGTAAGAATTCAAAATAATAATAAAACATTTATTAATTGAATTTGAATAGCGTAACATAATAATATTAATTTTACAAGTGTAATGTATAACATGCCAAATATTACATATTAGGTATTAAGATGTTTCCAAACATAGTCGACTTTAGAGCATAAAAATCAATTCAAACCTCAAATAGACCACCATAACATAACCATAACATGTTATAGCCCATAATTTTTAGGGAACACACAGGTTCTTAAATTTATTTTGAGGTGTTATGGTGTTAAATATATCGAAAATTCCGAGCCCAAAGGTGTGATGACGGCAGAGCTGAACACAATTGACAATTGCTTAGGGCTTGTATAAAAAACATAATAACTCTATACTATGAAACGATGTTCATTGTTATAATAATATGTAACCCAAGTTAAGAAAAGTAGAAGGTATGGGAGATGGGAAATAGGAGAAGTAGAAAATAGGTAATAATTATGATATAACGGATGTAACTTTAAAAACAATCCTTTATTTATATAAAAAAAACTGTTATTTCACATTTTTTTATAATGTAAAACACACAGTAAAGAATTCAATTGTAGAAATACAAAATTCCAACTCAGATAAAGATGGCACTTAACATTAATGTAAAAATACATAGATTTCCTATCCTATTCTTAACGCTATTTCTAGCCGCTGTCATATCGATGTGAATTTCAGTTTAACATCTATAAAAAATATTGTCGTATTTATTACACTATATAAAATAAAATCTTTTATTTAATCACACCCACAACTATTTATTATATTTGTATTGTAAATAACTATAATAAGGAGCACAGTCTGCTTAGAGGTAGGTCGATACTTAGTTATTGTATATGTATATACGAAAAACAATTAAATTCTTACACTATCCGCACAGTATTTGTATTACATTAATATGTCAATTCACACGAAAATAATGTGCTTAATAGTAGGTAAGTAGTAACTTTAACATGTAGTTGCAATTCAAATTGATTATACTTACTATAACTTTGTACTACTGGTTCTACAATAATTTTTACTTTACATTACTTGTTATTTTCAACATTACTTTGTAGGTACACACATTACAAAGTCTAAAAATATAACCACCCATTACTAAACCTAATAGCTACTCCATAGATAAAAAAAACTATACTAAAGTAATATAAAAGTTGTCTTATGTCCTTATCCTTATTTCCTTAGTCTAAACTCCTCCAATAGCTATGATAGTAGTGTCATTCAAAAGGTTTTACCAAAAGGTACAATATTTATTATGGCCACATTTATATTAACTACCATATCACTACTTAAGAAAATTGCATACTTAACAATATTTTACATTTCTCATGAGCTTGTTTAGAAGGTTTTCTCAAGCATCTCTCATCGAGAGAGCAACCTAATGTTGTAGACGTAACATGAATTGCAGACCTTCCTGACAATATCGGCAATCCAAGACTTTGAGACAAACATACAGCCAAAACAATATTATTGCTTGAAATATTATAATAAAGAACTACCTATTATAATAACTATTTACCTAATTCTAAATATATGATACGTTTTGATTGTGATTTGCTGTTCAAATAGCTTTCGCTTTTTTGTTCCGAAATCTTAAAAGCTTGACATTTATTTATTATTATATATTTTTAACCCGGTCTGGACAGGGAAGCTCTTCGCCTTCATCTCACCTGATGGTAAGTGGCGATAAGGGCCGAAGATGGAGTCGAGCTTCACCTGGAACCCTCAACCACATCTGGGCTGGCTATCTTTCCACAAATTGTCGGAACACAATAAAGCTGTTAATATTATTTATAAGGCGACAGATTTTGAATAAGATGGTGTCACCTAGCCAGGCGGACTTGAAAAAAGTCCTACCACCAACCAAACCGAGTACAAATTTGTATTCCGCTGGTAACCGAAGCCGAGACCTCTAGATTTAAGATCCGGTGTTACAAATTTTAACACAATTAGGCACTCGACGCGGTGATAATGCCACTAATGATTGAAACAGACCACACTCTTAACCTATTCTATAGGTTACTCTTACAGACTAAGCCAAAAAGAAGAGTTACAAAATACGAGGAGTTGGAACATTGAGGTGAGAACATTCAGGTTGCAGTTGAAAATCAGTGATTTGCGTGGGTAACCCGGGCAGATGTTACACTGAACTGTGACCTTTTTTGTCAGCTGCGACACACACATGCTCACTATAAAATTAAAATTTAATGCTTGGCTTGTGTACCTTATTAATATGATTTATGTAGTTACTGTTGTGATATGTTGAATGCCCTGTGTTTTTGTTATGTATGTGTGTGTTAGTGTTGGCAAAATAAAAATTATTCATTCATTCATTCATTCATAAATAGATGACAATCCAAAAGGTAATTATTTCATACAGAGAAATACACGTGTTTAGGTTTCGGAGTCTCACCAGATCCGCCATGGTTGTGACTCTTTTTGGTGAAAACAATGTTTAAGTTGTCGTCGGTTGTCACAGTAGCTTTGCATTCGCCTGTCTTGCTGGATGTGCATTTCCAGACTGTCCCCTTCTTGGATTTAGCGGACCTCGTGTAAGTGTATTTCATGTGAAGAAGCATATACCGTCCCTTTTTCGCTTTTATGAGAACTGGACCTGAATATGAAAACAAATTAATTAGACACTTGAAAACAATACCGGTGACTTTCGTTGGAAATCCGTTACGAAAAATAATTCTATGGAAAGTAAAGTAAGAATTCAAAATAATAATAAAACATTTATTAATTGAATTTGAATAGCGTAACATAATAATATTAATTTTACAAGTGTAATGTATAACATGCCAAATATTACATATTAGGTATTAAGATGTTTCCAAACATAGTCGACTTTAGAGCATAAAAATCAATTCAAACCTCAAATAGACCACCATAACATAACCATAACATGTTATAGCCCATAATTTTTAGGGAACACACAGGTTCTTAAATTTATTTTGAGGTGTTATGGTGTTAAATATATCGAAAATTCCGAGCCCAAAGGTGTGATGACGGCAGAGCTGAACACAATTGACAATTGCTTAGGGCTTGTATAAAAAACATAATAACTCTATACTATGAAACGATGTTCATTGTTATAATAATATGTAACCCAAGTTAAGAAAAGTAGAAGGTATGGGAGATGGGAAATAGGAGAAGTAGAAAATAGGTAATAATTATGATATAACGGATGTAACTTTAAAAACAATCCTTTATTTATATAAAAAAAACTGTTATTTCACATTTTTTTATAATGTAAAACACACAGTAAAGAATTCAATTGTAGAAATACAAAATTCCAACTCAGATAAAGATGGCACTTAACATTAATGTAAAAATACATAGATTTCCTATCCTATTCTTAACGCTATTTCTAGCCGCTGTCATATCGATGTGAATTTCAGTTTAACATCTATAAAAAATATTGTCGTATTTATTACACTATATAAAATAAAATCTTTTATTTAATCACACCCACAACTATTTATTATATTTGTATTGTAAATAACTATAATAAGGAGCACAGTCTGCTTAGAGGTAGGTCGATACTTAGTTATTGTATATGTATATACGAAAAACAATTAAATTCTTACACTATCCGCACAGTATTTGTATTACATTAATATGTCAATTCACACGAAAATAATGTGCTTAATAGTAGGTAAGTAGTAACTTTAACATGTAGTTGCAATTCAAATTGATTATACTTACTATAACTTTGTACTACTGGTTCTACAATAATTTTTACTTTACATTACTTGTTATTTTCAACATTACTTTGTAGGTACACACATTACAAAGTCTAAAAATATAACCACCCATTACTAAACCTAATAGCTACTCCATAGATAAAAAAAACTATACTAAAGTAATATAAAAGTTGTCTTATGTCCTTATCCTTATTTCCTTAGTCTAAACTCCTCCAATAGCTATGATAGTAGTGTCATTCAAAAGGTTTTACCAAAAGGTACAATATTTATTATGGCCACATTTATATTAACTACCATATCACTACTTAAGAAAATTGCATACTTAACAATATTTTACATTTCTCATGAGCTTGTTTAGAAGGTTTTCTCAAGCATCTCTCATCGAGAGAGCAACCTAATGTTGTAGACGTAACATGAATTGCAGACCTTCCTGACAATATCGGCAATCCAAGACTTTGAGACAAACATACAGCCAAAACAATATTATTGCTTGAAATATTATAATAAAGAACTACCTATTATAATAACTATTTACCTAATTCTAAATATATGATACGTTTTGATTGTGATTTGCTGTTCAAATAGCTTTCGCTTTTTTGTTCCGAAATCTTAAAAGCTTGACATTTATTTATTATTATATATTTTTAACCCGGTCTGGACAGGGAAGCTCTTCGCCTTCATCTCACCTGATGGTAAGTGGCGATAAGGGCCGAAGATGGAGTCGAGCTTCACCTGGAACCCTCAACCACATCTGGGCTGGCTATCTTTCCACAAATTGTCGGAACACAATAAAGCTGTTAATATTATTTATAAGGCGACAGATTTTGAATAAGATGGTGTCACCTAGCCAGGCGGACTTGAAAAAAGTCCTACCACCAACCAAACCGAGTACAAATTTGTATTCCGCTGGTAACCGAAGCCGAGACCTCTAGATTTAAGATCCGGTGTTACAAATTTTAACACAATTAGGCACTCGACGCGGTGATAATGCCACTAATGATTGAAACAGACCACACTCTTAACCTATTCTATAGGTTACTCTTACAGACTAAGCCAAAAAGAAGAGTTACAAAATACGAGGAGTTGGAACATTGAGGTGAGAACATTCAGGTTGCAGTTGAAAATCAGTGATTTGCGTGGGTAACCCGGGCAGATGTTACACTGAACTGTGACCTTTTTTGTCAGCTGCGACACACACATGCTCACTATAAAATTAAAATTTAATGCTTGGCTTGTGTACCTTATTAATATGATTTATGTAGTTACTGTTGTGATATGTTGAATGCCCTGTGTTTTTGTTATGTATGTGTGTGTTAGTGTTGGCAAAATAAAAATTATTCATTCATTCATTCATTCATAAATAGATGACAATCCAAAAGGTAATTATTTCATACAGAGAAATACACGTGTTTAGGTTTCGGAGTCTCACCAGATCCGCCATGGTTGTGACTCTTTTTGGTGAAAACAATGTTTAAGTTGTCGTCGGTTGTCACAGTAGCTTTGCATTCGCCTGTCTTGCTGGATGTGCATTTCCAGACTGTCCCCTTCTTGGATTTAGCGGACCTCGTGTAAGTGTATTTCATGTGAAGAAGCATATACCGTCCCTTTTTCGCTTTTATGAGAACTGGACCTGAATATGAAAACAAATTAATTAGACACTTGAAAACAATACCGGTGACTTTCGTTGGAAATCCGTTACGAAAAATAATTCTATGGAAAGTAAAGTAAGAATTCAAAATAATAATAAAACATTTATTAATTGAATTTGAATAGCGTAACATAATAATATTAATTTTACAAGTGTAATGTATAACATGCCAAATATTACATATTAGGTATTAAGATGTTTCCAAACATAGTCGACTTTAGAGCATAAAAATCAATTCAAACCTCAAATAGACCACCATAACATAACCATAACATGTTATAGCCCATAATTTTTAGGGAACACACAGGTTCTTAAATTTATTTTGAGGTGTTATGGTGTTAAATATATCGAAAATTCCGAGCCCAAAGGTGTGATGACGGCAGAGCTGAACACAATTGACAATTGCTTAGGGGTTGTATAAAAAACATAACAACTCTATACTATGAAACGATGTTCATTGTTATAATAATATGTAACCCAAGTTAAGAAAAGTAGAAGGTATGGGAGATGGGAAATAGGAGAAGTAGAAAATAGGTAATAATTATGATATAACGGATGTAACTTTAAAAACAATCCTTTATTTCTATAAAAAAACTGTTATTTCACATTTTTTTATGCTGCCCTCAATTTTCTATCACATTTCAAGTAGATAGAGAACGTTTGTGTCAAAAATTAAATAAAAAAAACTTATTTTTCTACTAGAAAAGGTCTTATATAGGTACTTATAAAAGCTCCTTCGAATATTGCTTTAAATCACGATAGTCACACTCATAAAAGACACGACAATTTTTGTATATTGCTTTTACATACCCATACAAATAAATGTAATTAGCTTAGAACAATTAAATAATTATTACAATTAAGGATAATAGCACGCTAAGAATTGCGAAAAGTTATTATTCTAGGGACGTTACAAAAATAACTGATTTGTCTATAGCAGGTTGTAATATGCACAGGAGCAAATAAATGCTACAAGAAAACAAGAATGCATTATAATAACTACATAAAGAAACAGATCTAGGTACAACAATAAACTAAATCAAGACAAGCTTTTACCTTGCTTGATTACTTAAAAGTTCAAAGAAATATTTTTTTATTACATTACATAACTAAAATTACAAACCATAAAATACACTTTAATAGCTAAATTATACATATATAATACATATTAAGAAAACGAAAGCAGAAGATACTTTACCTAAGGTACAGACGTAGCTCACAGAAAACTCAATTGCTGAACCCATGCAATCAACCGATTTTTGTAAAGCAATGTGGCTGGCATACTGTCTTAAGTACCTGCGGCGTTCCGCAAAACTCTCAAAATTTTTCCTTAGTGCTTTTTTTAGAGAGATCAAAACCAATAGAATAAAATTTAGCTCGCAAACATGACGCAAAATGTCATACCTAATTATTGTAGAAAGTTCACTTTATTTTTATAAACACAAAATATCAGACAAAGGGAATTGAAGAGTTAAGACATTATAGAATCTAAGATAAAGTTATGTAGGTAGATCAATACATTTGGTAGACTCTATTAGCATTACAGACAATCTAGCTTTTTATCTGTTAATCTTCATTTTCTCTCTGCCTTATCCCACATTAAGTGTGGTCGGCACAACACGTCGTCTCTCCTCTTTTCTATCAGCTGTTTATCTGCCCTAGCTAACGATACAACGTTTCTAGCCAATACAAAAAATAACAATTTTTGACTACTCTTACATATGTTTTTTTCTCTATAACACGACATTTTCATAAGTTTTCATTCTAATCGTTCGAATAACTTGCCTTATCTAGACTAGAGGTGCTGTTATGAATTCATTTATTCTTATCTTGATCCTGTTCGTTCTTGTCCAACTCCCTTATCATTTTGTTGGAGAGCCTTGTGTATTCCCCGTGTTCGTTGACGTAAAACACTGGTGGCGGGTGGCTGTGCTCACCGTTGATCACGTATAGCTCTCCGGCGTGGCTCAAGGTGACATTCGCCAGGCACTTCTTGGAACACCTTGAAGAACAGGACCAAGAAACCTTGTTTTTGCTGCGACTGTTTTGGGCGTATGTGTACTGCTCGTAGACCAACAGTTTGAAGCCCTTTTTGGATGTAATGAAGTGGATTTCTGTAACAGAGATCAAAAGATATTTCGTAAATCAACAATTGGGGGTGTCAATTCAACTCTGCCTACCTTCGGGGATATTGTATGATTCATTTTCGAATTGGAAGTTCACAGAATAAAGCAAAGGGAATGGGTTATTAAAACAAATACAATTTCAAGTACTATTTATTTTGCTTCTGGTCTTTATTTGATTTATCATCCAACTGTTATCCTCATCGAGTGCTTGATGGACATCCTTCAATAAACTTCTGAAAAAGCAATACCTAAGCACAGCTCTTTGTCGATCATATAGGAAGAGTTCTCTATAAAATAAATACCAAGTTACAAATAAGATTTGCTTCTAATAATAATAAAGTACACTTATGGTACAATTATATAATCGGTTTAATTATGCACTCGTTAATTAAACGGATTTTATAATGACATTTGATACGGCAAAATTTTAACTATCTATTCCTTAAAATGTGCATTATTAATATTTTTGTTTTCCATACCTTCCATATCGATGACTTCCTGAACAGTCCTTTGGGGTTTTATAAATAAAACAAACGATTAAATTTAAATACAGTATATTAGCCTTTTTTACTAAATTGTTTAACATTCAATTGCTATTGTAAAATAATTATTCGATCTGTATATCAGATGACAAATTCAGACAACATGCAAAATACATCGATAGATTTATTTAACTTACCTACTCTTATCAGCAAAGGCAAATTAAGAAAAACATTAGTTTCACACATTTCTTTCTAGTTCATAAGATACCTAGTTTATACGAAGACCATTTTGGAGTTATGTACCTATATAAGGCCTGTTGGCGCGACAATCTACGCCTTGGAAGATATTTCTTCTTTCCTCAAAATAGTCTTCGCGTGTCATAATAGTTAAATTTAACATCTTAGACTGACATTCACCCTACATTATATAATACAATATTTGTTACAATTATTGCTGTGATGTATATTATCTATCTATTTTCAAATAAAATGTCTTATAAAATAATCAAATTATTCATGTAAATATAATAACCACAATTAATAAATAATGTGACGTGTGTTATGATATGATTCTCTCCAGCAGGTATCGTACATGGCGACTAAGGGTGACTAACAACTGTGGTGTGATAAGTACTGGGCAGTAGCATGCCTCCACGTCTGCCTCTTCTAGAAATATTGTGATTTACACCTGCCGATAGAAGGCATTTGACTCGCCCTTTATTACATATGTGGCCTATCATAATAGGCGAACGTGGGTGTTAAATCGCCTTCGGGAACAAATTGGTGTTATTTAAGCATGAAACATATCCTATTCTACAATTAGTTAAACCATTAAAATAATAATAATCTAGTTTTGTTAACACTGACAAGTAATCAAAGCGTCAAGACTAACAAGTTAATTTTTTATAAGAACATTTCATATACTTATACCTAATTTAATGTATTGCGTATATAAATTCAAACTTTGTATTTACAAATAGGAATTCTCATTTTGGTAATGTATAAAAAAGGATTACTCAATATACCGATGTATAATAGGTCAACAACACATCAGTTAATTTGTAGTTGAAAATAAAAAGATCCCAAGTCAAACAAAAAGTTTTCTTGGAAAATTACTACGCAGTTATAATGTTCAGAGCTATGCAAGGTCAAGATGGTTGGATTATAATGCGACACATCATTTGGGTGAATTGTAAAAGTAAATAAAACTTGAAATTACCTACCAGCCCGGCTAGCATAATCACCGAAATACGATGTGTGAAAGCCATTTATCGCTTTGAACTGTCAAATATCCATAATCTATGGATTTGGCGGTTCAAAGCGATAAATAGCTGTATCATGTCGTGTTTCGCTGGTCATGCTAGCCGGTCAGGAGTCTGGAAAATAATAATATCTATCAACTATAGGCCCATTTCAATATTCTATCTTCTGTAGATAGACGTATTCCAGTTTGGTTGCTTTGTTATCTCTATTTATCGTAAGCAATATAAAGCAAATTTCTGGGCAACTAAACTTTAGTAAGCTTACTTTTAACTGTTGAAAGAATTTTGAAACCCGCCGTTATCTTCAACAAGATGTCCAACAATTTTTTATTTTATTTAGTACACTTAAATCCCTGAATGGTGTATAGGTACTGATAATTCTCATCATCTGACATGCGGGTCAGGTACCAGGGGAATCTAATGAGCTGTGACCTTTAGTCCAGACTGCCTATGCCTACTGACATTTCTGCAATTCGTCTCACATTCGTCATATTCAGCATAAGACGAAACGCGAGATCTCAAAGTTGTTTCCTACCTTTCCAACGGCTTTACAGTATTTTTAAGCATTTAGGAATCATACAGTGTACTCTTTGAACACCTAGTATCTAGCAGTAATTAATCTAATCTTCTTCTTCTTCCTGCCCTTATCCTCCCAGTAATTAATCTAATATTGGACACAAACATAGGGACTAGGGACCAAAGGTAATCTCACTCAATAATCCCAACCATGCATTGGCTAACCGTCTAATCAGAGTGACTAAAGGTCTCTGCATACCTACGTAACGGAAAAATACCCCGGACGTAGACGCGTCTCTCGCCGCCAAAACGCCTCGTGCACGTCCCGTCCGTGACGCCGTGACAAAGTATGTCCTTCATGTACATTTTGTATGAAATGATAGTTCTGGAGTCACGTCCCCGTCCCGTCCACGTCCCGTCCTGGGTATTTTCCCGTTACGCATGCAGAGACCTAAAACAACAGATTTCTTGATAGATATTAGCCGTTGCCATTTCAACGGACTCTAAGGCAAGATTTCAACATCGTTCGATCTCTTAGATTTAATCCTCCTCACCCTCTCATGCTTGTAAACCACCCCGCTTGGAGTATAGACGATTTTCGGCGATGAGTGGTTGTGCATACCTCTGATCTGTATTATGTGCTCCTTATTATTAGTGGTAAGGATGGATGGACACTGAGTTTTGCCGTACATGACACAATACCAAGTTTTGTGGCCCTCCTTCGAAGGTTTACATTGCACTCGGTAAACATACTTGCAGAACAATAGAAGATTAGCACCACGCGCGCTTCTCATGTATCTGGCTGCAAAGAAACGGCACGCTTACAAAGTGTTAGTGGAGAACAATCTAATTTATCTTAACTACTTAATAAATACAATCATAGAAAATAAATTACCCGTGTAGTACAGTGGCCCATAAATATAATCGCGTCGCGATCTCAAACGCATTGTGCATTCAGACAAAGCAGGTTTCCAGATCAGGAATTCAGACTCTGAATTCCGTGAGACTAGCGCAAACGTCCGGTTTTTCATTCGGAATTTTATACTACGCACCGAACCGAACGTTAGGTTTTTATTCCATTCGGAAATATAAGAATAATGTGTGCCTTGTTCAACATTTTGTGTATAAGGACAGCATTCAGGTTTCCGAATCTGAATTCCTGATCTGGAAAGCTAATCCGGAATCCGGACGTTTGCGCCAAGCCTTAGATAAGCCCAAGTTTACGGTCGTACCCACAAATTTTAACTTTTGTAAGCGACTTTGCCTATTCGGAAATAACTGTTCACTCATGTAGTATATCATGAAAGAGACAGTTGGGTCCGAACTAACGAATTCGTCACAGTACCTATTTCTTTTGGTACGAGGTTGTTGCATGTTGTGTATTGTGTATCTATGAGAACTCGTGATAAAATAGGAAACAAATAAAGAGACAGAGCTGTTATAAAACAATTTATTTACTTCTGTTAAATGTTATTTGTCTAAGGCATAAAATCCACGTCTGAACTGTTTTAATGCCTTACTATGAATACGTTTTATTCATCTTTGGTCTTGCAACTATATTTAATTTGCATAATTTCTGAAAAATGTAGGAATAAACTTGTGTACACTAAATATAAAATAAGAATATCATGAAATATTTACTTAATTCTGAAATAGATAAAACATTATAATTACAAATACACCAACATAGGTATACATTCATTCTATTTACCTTAAACTTAGTAATTAATACTAGCAACAATAATAAAATACTGCAGTTACAATTTTTAGGAAATTCAATACTAAATACACAATTTAGTGTGCTGAAACTTTTAAATACATAAATAAAACAAAATAATTACACATTACATTAATTACTTAAAACTTGTAACAGAAGTTAGATGTTTCTTGAAATATAAAAGGACTTACCAAAATAATCTTCTCTCTCCAACTTACCTGGAATGAATTAAGTAATCAATTAATTACATCATCATCATTATTTTATCATTTTCCTACCATTTATTTTGGGGTTGGCACAGCATGATTCCCCTTCTATTAATATCAATCAGACATCACCAGGCCATCTACTTCTTTTTGATTCATATCATCTATCGTCATATTATTCTATCAATGATAGAAAAGTGTTGGAATTAACCAAATACAGTGATGATGAACAGAGAGATTGATTGGGATTACAACATTCTAATCCATGGTTTTGGCTTAGGTTTGACAGCCCGAGGCTGGCCTGAAATCAAACCTCTCTGGGTATATATTGGATAATTTAAATTTACTTATTATAAGTAAGTAACTGTGAATATGACGGAAGTTTTAAAAATGTTTGAATATGACTGCTATTCAGAGTGGATAATGTGCAGTAGAGTTTATTTAATAATGTATTTCAAAAAGTCTTTTACAATTAAAGTTGTTTCCCGATGAGTAACATTTTCCTTTGTGAAAACTATGAAATTATGAAAATAACTATGAAATAATACAAATCTTTTAATATAGCGTAAGTAAAAGTGATAATTTATGAAAATTCAGTTAAGTTCAGTTAACTACAGTGAGGTATGAAAGATAGGTTGTGGGTACAATAGCTTTTCAGAATGTTCTATGCAGTTTATCTAAGTATAAATGTGTGTAAACATTGATTTTTTGTAGTTAATAAATATGATCTGTTAGTTTTATACAAGTTAGGTGTTTTGTTAATCGTTCATTTATGGATTTTGGCTGATAAAACCTTGCTAACAGTGTTGATAAAAGCCTAGTAAAATAAAATAGTATTACAAATATTTGATAATCACCCTTACCATCTATCTTACAGGAAGCATCTATTTCACTAAACAATACACTAGAATCATTAAAAATAAACACTGGTAATTAAGATAAATTACTTATTTCTTGTTTACAACAAAAACAAAAATTACACTCCTAAATTAAACAGCTATCTAACAATTGTTTGCTAAACTATTTGCTGGAAAGTGTTGAAAAAAAAATTCACTTTCAGAACTCATGCATAATTATTGACGTTATTTTAAATACTTGCAATTTAAAAAATATTATTTTTCCTAAAATAAACAACATTTTAGGTTATGTTAGGCGTCACAGTAATGACAATTGACAGATAGTGAGGTGCGCCATTTTAAGTCTGCTGCGGGACGTGGCTTAGCTATCGAAATTATCGAATGATGATTGTGACGAATCTGTTTTTAACTACTTTAATGATAATTATTTATTATCATTAAAGTAGCTGAAGAAATTTAATGGAGACGGTTTTAAATTCTGAATCACAGGTAAATTGATTCGTATACAGGGCGTCCCACGGCCATGCCACACGGAGGGAAAGTATATTAAATATTGAACGTAGGATATTTTACTAAAAGAAGACATCGTTTTATTTTTAACAATAAGTAGAACAACATTCACAGATTTTTTAAAAATCGCCTACCCCAACCGGGAATCGAACCCGCCAAATGTGATAGCAAAATTACTTGTATTTTATAATAGCGTTTGAAAGGGCTACTTATAAGCATTATTTTTTCCTAAATAACCTAGCATATTAAATGAAACTAAGATCATAAAATTTTTCATTTTATTTAAAATTCTGTTCAGGGAAATTTCCTCTGACTTGGCCATGCTTCCAAAAATTTACATTATCATTTCAATCGGTACAACAGAACCGGTACAACAGTGTGCAGGAGTTACAAAATGAACTTAGACGTATTATTTCAAACAACATGGTGGACCATAAAAAATAAGTAAATCGACAGGGAGAGAAATTATCAAAAGAGTGAGAATTTGTATACAACAGAACGAATCACATTTTGAGCATTTGATAAATATATTTTTTTTTAAAGGTTAGGTTATTTAGGAAAAAATAATGCTTATGAGTAGCCCTTTCAAACGCTATTATAAAATACATGTAATTTTTCTATCACATTTGGCGGGTTCGATTCCCGGTTGAGGTAGGCGATTTTTAAAAAATCTGTGAATGCAGTTCTACTTATTATTAAAAATAAAACGATGTCTTCTTTTAGTAAAATATCCTACGTTCAATATTTAATATACTTTCCCTCCGTGTGGCATGGTCGTGGAACGCCCTGTATAGATAAATAGGCCTTGTGGTGACTGCAGAGCAGAATACAATTATTGTCACCACCCCCATCTCTCCAGTGGGTGTCTTACAAGGCGATTAAGGGTAAAGGCAGCGATGAGTAATGGGCAGCAGCATTCCTCATATAGCACCTAGCAATATACTGCGATTTACGTGCCCGATCGATACATGGCAATAGGCTCCCCACCTTTTGCATGGGACCTAATATTTGGCGAATATGGGTGTTATTTCAATCTAGTTACTTAGGACTAGATGATAGGGGTGGGTGTGAGTATGAAAAATTCTGTAAATAACATATGCCGTGTGGTGACGGCAGAGTAGAATACAATTGTCACCACCCCAAATCTCTCCCGTGGGTGTCGTAATTTATCCTTAGTCGTAAGGCGACTAAGGATCAATTAATGATGAGGAATGGGCAGCAGCGTTCCTCTTGTACCACCTAGCAATAGCAATGTACTGCGACTTTTGTGCCCGATAAATGGCAATAGGCGGGCCACCTATTACATGGGACCTAACATAATTGGCGAAACGTGGGTGCTTGTTCACGTCTGCCTGCCCCTTCGGGGACATAGGCGTGATTTATGTATGTATGTAAATTAATTCCCGTCTAAATCTGAAATTATGAACTTTTATGCACGTAATTTTTTTAGGTAAACAAAACGCATTCCAATCCAAACTTTAGTTGTAAACACTTGGGTAATGTCAAAATTTGTAAACTATTTGTTATATTTTTTGTTCGATTACGCCTGTTATTAAGCTTATACAATTAGTTCTTAAATGGTTTAATAGCACAGGCAATCTGTAAATATTAATACTTGTGTAGTGTTTTGCTAAAGCTTTGTTGTGATCGAAATATAACCTAAAAGTGTTTTGTGAATTTGTGTTAGAATTAATGTTTTCTGGTCTATCTGAGTGATTTACAAGTGTCTAATGTTTGTGTAGTTAAAAGTGATGTTACAGTGCTAATGGATTCATCGAAAAGCTGTCACAGGCGCAGGGGGTAAGTGAAATTGTAATCATAACAAGACTGTCCAAATATCACAAAAAATAATTCATGGTAATTATTACACTAAATATTACTTTAGCACAATTTAGTAACCTTAATTATACGTATAATTGAACAGTTGAAAGTAATTGCAATAGTTTCTTTTGATAAAAAGGAATTTAGTTTAGGATGCAGCAATACAATAATGTTTACAATTCAACTCATAGTGTTTCAAGTATATTAAATATGACAGTTTTTTTTTATTATTATATTATTTCTTATGCCTACACCTATCATATAAATTAAATATATATAATAATTATGCATAAACCTATAAACAACCATGATTCGTGAAATGACACTCAGACCGAACTAATATCTGTATCCATACCGTGGTTAGAATTCGTTTCTTTTTGTAGATAGCTAGTGATCTGACCATTTAACCAAACTAGCCATTTTGGGAAATTTCATGCATATATATTGGTTTTGTGATCAAATTGGACATGTCTTGTTAGCTGGGAAATGATATCACGAGGCTGCCTAGCTAAAAAAAGAAGTGTTAGTCGAGTAAGATAATAAATGAATCATAAATCTGTCCTGCTAATAGTAACTTGTGAGAAACCTCGTGCATGCATTAACTCAGACCTTTTTTTAATCTGCTTATACTTGATGTTTGTTATATTTTTACTTGTATAAATACGGATTATTGTTTTATTTACATTCTTTCAGGACCTGTTAGTTTTGGTTAAGTATTTTATTATTAACAATTCTACAATAAGAGGTGCTTTGTTATTTTTTTTTTTTCCAAAAACAAACAGAATATTTTTACATTGATTTCTTTTCAGGCCATTCTTACAAATTATCAGACCAACAAAAGCAAATAAATAATAAACCTAGAAACACCTATTTCTTGTCGACTTATTATTAAATTTATTTTGAAATTTTAATTTATAATAATTATGTGTCCTTCATAGGACATAACATTTACATAATTACTAGTATGTGAGTATAGTTATTATTGTCAGGTCAATATTTAGTGACAAACTGTACAGTAGTAGGTAACCTTATACATGTATCGTATACATGTACGTACGTCATATATTTATTTACAGTTGGTATTATTAAGTTCCGTAATTAAAAAAAGTGTTCTTATTGATGTACCTAGTTATCAATCCAATTTTGATGTATTATATTATGTAAAAGTAAATTATTAAAGAGAGCAAAAAAAAAATCCTATATAATATACCTCCTACCTAATATTGAACTATTCGATTTTAATTTTAACATTATATAAATGTTAGAAAAATTAGTACAAAGATTTTGGGGTTAGAAAAAGAATTTCGAAAAATTATGATCTTGAGGCGGGAATCGAACCCGCGTCCGCTGCTATCCGGGCAGGTGCCTGACCGCTCGGCCACCCAAGACACTAATTAACTTGCCGAAATTCTTCTAACCTTTACACTTCACGTTGTAAGCCAACGGGTACCCTCGCAATGTAGAAATAAATTTCAAACATTCCAAAGCAGATATTTTTACAAATATCGTGCGTTCGGTTAAGCTTGGGTTTGCTTTATAAACTATTCGATTTTAATTTTAACATTATATAAATGTTAGAAAAATTAGTACAAAGATTTTGGGGTTAGAAAAAGAATTTCGAAAAATTATGATCTTGAGCTTTAATATTGAACTTTAAAAACGCATTATGCTTTGCAAAATTTAATATTAATTAGGTAATAATTATAATTGGTTTTCTTTTACCTAATATTTTAAAATATGTTTAAGGCAAGCTATCATTATAGCAAATTCGATATAATTTTATTAGTTTTCATGTTTTATTTAGAATAATCATAATAATATTGTCTGTTGATTCTTTTCACAATGTACTCAAATCCAACTTTATTTTGATTAGAAACTTTTAAGCTTCTTGTACACACACGGTTTTTACGCCGTCAAAATCTACGGATAATCGTCAGATAATCGGACCGTCAGTGTTGTATGGATCACTATGGAAGGTTGTATACGTGCATGGCGGCGCTGCCGGCCGGTGCGCCGCGTCTACGCACGGCGTGATATTTATCAGTGTTGTATGGCAGTCTATGTCTTGTCCACGCCATGGTTGTTCAACCGTACGGCTAACACGCCGTACGGCTGAAAAACCGTGAGTGTACAAGAGGCCTTATAGTGACGATATGCCAATAAAATTTTTAGCTTTATTTTATTTAAGTTCACTTGTCATAATCGCTCGTCAATACATTTGTGGAGTCAGGTAATGCTTGCTTATAAATACGTCGTAGTGACTTATTGACGTGTATATAATATATATAAGCACCTACCACGAACTAATAAGGTACTTTAAAGGTATTTGTCTACTACACCGTACCATACCATGATCGTAACCATACCGGCGGCACATTCAATAAAAATTTTCTTTCATACAATTTATATAAACCAACGCCGAGTAGACCGTGCCGTCACCAGCCATGCACATTGCATATTTAGTTCCAGCACCGAGTTTGAGTCGAAAATATTTTTCCAGTGCGTAATTGCGGATACGCTTAGTGCATGGTCAGTGACGCAACGGTTAGTGGGCATGGGCAGAGACCTTAATTGAAACTTTTTAAGTTATTAATTATAAAAATGTTTTCCAGTAAAACCAACTTTCCTGAAGTACAGAAAGGGGCAGATCCTCCTCCATGAAGGTTATACGTTCAGCAAGTCGAATAGGTTGAACTGGTACTGCTCTAGGCGCATTTCGCACGGCTGCAGGTCGCGTCTAAGGCTGACCAAAGACGGAGAATACGTGGCAGCGGTCCTCTTCCCCCACGAACATGAACCGGAAAGTTTCCACATCACCGCAAATGGACACCTCATAAAGTTTAATCATTGGAAGGAGAGGGCATCGAAATAATTACGTTTTAATTATTTCGATGCCCTCTCCGAAATAATATGTTTTACGACTAATGAGTAGTAAAACATATATTTGTGGTAATTTCAGCCATGTTAGTAAATTATAAACATAGATTTTTTTAATAAGGTTCATATTAAAAAGCTTGTCTGAATAAGATTCTTCATTATGTTTATTTAATCTTAGATATGGTTTATTGTCCACTGGCGAAATAATCACAAGACATATTAAGAAAGGGTGTTTCAAATGCTTATCAGAAAGTGTTTTACTGTAATTACATTTACAGTTTTATAATGCAATTATTATCAATATATCATAATTATTATTATTAATAATTAATTAAGTAATATTATTAGGACAATTTCATAAACTTTGATATGTGTGAATTATTCCAATACTTTATTACCAACTTACGGCGGGTCGCAATATTCTATTAACAGTTGAAGATAGACGTAGGTATATACCTACTACAGCTTAGTTACTTAGCAACTTCTGTTATTTATCGTAATATAACAAAAATGCCAGGCAACTAACCTTCAGTAAGCTTACTTTTAACTTTAGCTAGAATATTGAGACCCCCTCGTAAGTCTAATACATGAGGTCTTAATCGCCTCTAATACAGCTGTAGAAATGTTGAGCCATGTTGTAATATTGACATCCGCGTATTATACTCATTAAAACTAGTACATAAATAAACAAATGAAAGTGCATCCATTCTTTTTATTTCAGTCACAAAACCCCTTCTACTATTTATTAAAATATAAACTGTATCGTTTCCCTACTCCCTTTACAATTTTTGAAAAATCGAATCAAATAATGTAAGACACCGAAAAACCTGCCTGAAACCAACCCTATAGAAGATCATTAATTTCGGTTTGTATACATTCGAGTTTGATAAAGGATAGAAACAAATGGACTTTTAGTTTTGAATCAGCAAATGTATCCCCCTATGGATTCGGCCATCACCTTATTTCATGTATCAACTGCGATCAGAAAATTTCTAAAGCTTTGCTTGTTAGTACCCCAACTGAGCGAGAAAGCCTTTAACTTGTTAAACGTTTTTAAGGTTTGCTAAACTACAAACACATACATGATATCAAAGGATGCTCGCTATTGATGATAGAAGGATATACGTTTAACAAACATTGTAAGACCATGAACTATTATTGTTCGAAGAAGAATGCTGGATGTAAAGCTCGTGTGAAAATGGGATTCGACGGTCAGATAATGCGCAGTGTTTTGATTCATAACCACTGTAAGCCTGATTATATGATGACTAAATCAGGATTGTATGTCAAAGTGTACAAGTAGAACAAATGAATAAGATTATGTCGTTGATTCTGTATCAAAAGGTACTCTTATTAAATTATTTTAATAGATTTTTTTGTGTCTTGTTATCATCATCTGAAACATAGAAACTTTAAGAAAATTTTATGTAATTGTACTTTCTTAATTTGGAAAAATTATCACAAAAACATTTGTGGTTAGAATCCCCGCATCAAGAATATTTTTTCCCTTTCTTTGTGAAAATGTATATGGTCATAAGTGTTCTCGTAACAGTAAAAAGGTTGCAATGAAGGATTTAATATTTAACGAATGTAATTTCAGATGGTCTTGAATATAAATTTATTCCGACGCGAAAGGGGAACCATCTCATAATGCTGAACAACTTTACATATTGGAGGGACTCTAAAGGCCAAAACTATTACTGCTCAAAACAGTTTTTAGGGTGTAAGGCACGTCTGAAATTAAACTCTGATGGGAAAATAGTTAAACACTATCAAAATCACCTCCACGATCCACCTAACTATATTTTGACCTCTTCTGGGAAGTACGTGAAACTGTAAAATAATTATCTTAGTTTTATGTTGTTGCAACGGGCAGACAGTTTGTTATTAGCTACATAAAATTATATATTATTTGGTTCGTATCACTATAAAAGTTAGAAAAATAAAAAAAAACAGATTTCAAAACATAATATTTCCTGGTGCGTCATACATTCTTCCGAAAATTAATCGTTCTATTTTGCTTTATGCGTTCATATTTGTTGGAAATGCTTCGTAAACTGGTTAATTTTATTAAAACATTATAAACTAAATTGCTTAAAAGACATTTTTATTTCGTATTCAATAATACGGCCGCAGGACAGCTATTGCATTGAGATAAAGAGTGGTGCAATTATGAGTTTTAGTGGGAAATGGAATGGATAGTAAGTATACTTAGTACCTACCTGTGCCGAAAAAAAGTTTTTTTATGTTTGTTTCTTTCGCGTTTATAATTAACGTACACTAGAGGTTCCCAATTTTTTTTCTCACAGACTACTTTGAAAATTTTGTAATATGAATTAAAATGGAGTCATCCACTCCCTTTTAATTCATCCATCACATCACAATCTTAATACTACTCCCCTAAAATACTATTTAAAACTATTTAGTTTCAGGTAACCTTGAATATGAACTTATTTCGACAAGACGAGGCAATCATCTAATAATGCTTCACAAGTACACTTTTTGGAAAGACTCCAGGACTTTGAACTATTACTGCTCAAGTACAACTGCACATGGCTGTAAAGCGCGGCTTACATTAGATCCCAATAATAGGAAAATAATGAGGTCCAATCTAGCACACAACCACGAACCGCCAACTTATGTGGTCACATCTACGGGGCAGTATGTAAAAAAAACGAAAAGAAAATAAAATGTAACAATTTCGAATTATAAATAGCACCATAGTAAGTATGTAGTTATATTTTATGACTATGTTAGCATTTAGAAATTGTAAGATCAGCAAAATGTACATTCATACATATGACATGCCTTTCTCCCACAGGGGTAGGCAGAGATCACTTCCTTCCACTTGCTACGACCCTTACATACTTCTTTCGCTTCATCCAATCTCATCAATCTCTTCATGCATGCCCGTCGGTTTCGGGTACTCTTGATCTGGCCCTTTTTCAATAGACTTTCAATTTGATTATGAAAGATCTGCCTTCCCCCTCCATCTTCCCATTTCTCCATTCACTTTCGCCATGTAAATCTTTTTTGTCATTCTCCTTTCATCCATTCTTTCGACGTGACCAAACCATGCGAGCATCCCTTTCTCAATCCTTGTCATTACATCTTCTTTCAAACCACACCTTTCCCTTATCACACTGTTATATAATCGGTCGCTCAGCCTTACTCCAACCATGCTAAATGTAGGTGATTGTATTGTCGTTTGTGATCTTTAACATTTACTTTCTGAATGTATCTACTTAATCCAGAGTTTATCTTATACTTTAGATTTGTATCAGATTTCAAGTCAGTAAATATTTAGTATCTTCGAGTATAATAAATAATTGTTCTATAACATGTGGTCTTCTTACTCCTCAAATTAATTCATTAAATGTATCGAACCATTAAAGCTTGGTCACTAATCATACCTACATGTCACTCCTTTATATTGTAATACGAAGTGGATAGTGGCTTTATAGAGGTCTTTTGAACACATTCTTAATAGTAAAATAATATTTAAAATTAATGCTGTTTCAGATAACCTTGAATATGAACTCGTTCCAACCAGAAAAGGCCGTCATCTAATAATGCTTAACAAGTACACTTTTTGGAAAGACTCCTGGAGATTGAACTATTACTGCTCAAGTAAAAGTGGGCATGGCTGTAAAGCGCGGCTAACCTTAGGTCCCAATGGGAAAATAATAAGGCACTATCTAGAACACAACCACGGACCGCCAACTTGTGTGTTGACATCCACGGGGCAGTATATTAAAATAAATACGAGAATTAGTTTTTGATAAATATGGCAGTCAAATATTGACGAGGTATCAAATAGAGTTCCACAATCGCAATTGATTTGAGACTGAGAGCGAATTATCATTCGATAGAGATGAAAAGTGGCTATTGTTTTTAATTTCATCTTTTAATACCTACGGTAATGTATTTAACGGCTAATTTGAAATCCTTGAACCAACTTATCGGGGACCGATAAATTACTACCAAAAAAAATAACAGTCACCTGGAACCCAAATAAGACGGCAGTACATTTTTATACAACACGTAACAAAATTTACGCACATTCTTTTTTATAGTGGAAACTAAATACTACCCATGCTAACGTAGTCATATAAAAACTATGATCATACCAAAATTAAAAATTGTGAAAATCGATTTTAGCATTTTCCATACATTTTGCTTTACTGGCCGAATAAATTGTATGGAGGAAGAAAAGAAATTGTAACAATTTCGGTTTTTAATAACTCCATAGTATTTATATAACTATGTTAGCATTTAGAAATTGTAGTATCAGCATTATCAGCAAATGTAGTTGATTGATTGGTAACACCTAATTTAATGTGCATACTGCATAGTGCTTACTTGTATTTAAACCAAAATGATGTTATTCAGCATGTGGCATTTCCAAATAAAGGACATACTTTTCTTGATTGACTGATGTAAATCTTAACGCAAGCTTTTTTTGTTATGATAGTATTTAAAGATGTACGTAGTTTATTTTTCAACAGAATATTTAAATTAAGTATCTGAGTATTAATATATTTAATGATTTCAATATCGGCATTCACAGAATGGTAAACGATTTATGTCCAAATGCACTACAGATAATCTCGATTATAAATTCATTCCTACGAGAAAAGGAAACTGCTTAATGTTGCTCAACAGCTACACTTACTCAAAGCACACGAAGTCACTTAACTATTACTGCTCGAAAAAGATACAGGAGTGTAAAGGACGTCTGAAGTTAGGCAAGGATGGGAAAATAATAAAATTCTTTCTAACGCATACCTGTGAACCACCTAGATATATGGTCACGTCAGCAGGCGAATATATTAAAGTGCACTAGCCTTTTTTTCTTGTGTTTAAAGACTCTGTAGACGGTATTAAATAAATATTCTATAGCAGTGTTTTTCAATCTATGGTTCGCGACCCTTAGGGTGGTCACTAAGCCTTCCTCGGGAGGGTCGCCGGCAAAACAAAAAGGCAAGGTTCTATATTCTACAAAATACAGTTTCAGTAAAAATTAAATGAAATGGATTTTAAGTTTTCTGCTGTCTATTATCTAACGGGGACGCTGAAATTTTTCAAACTGTAAAGGGGTCACATGTTTAAAACCACTTGTATAGATTATTCTAAACAATTTCTTACTGGAACCATATAATTTAAAATTATTCCTGCTTTTGATTTTATAGATGTTACGAAGGTTACGTGAGGTTACGTAAATCGAAGAATTATTGTCAACATGCTTTAAAATATTTTAGAAAAACGTGTATCGTTTTTACTTTCTAAGTGTACTTAATCCAGACTTTATTTTGTACTTTAGATTTGTATGAGATTACAAGTCGGTATGTATTTATTATCTTATAATAAATAATTGTTCTATAACATGTAGTCTTCTTCCTTCTCAAATTAGTTCATGAAATCTGTCAAACCATTAAGGCCTGGTCACTAATCATACATGTCACATGTGTGATAACATCTGCGGGGCAGTATATTAAAAATAAATATGAGGCCAAATAAATTTTTGTTAAATGTAGGGCAGTCAAATGTTCACGAGGTATCAAATAGGGTTCCACAATCGCATTTTCTATCGATGCAGTTGACAGCTATTGTTTTTAATTTCATTCGTATAATTATGGAATCCTTGAACAAAACTTATCGGGGACCGATAAATTACTATCCAAAAAAAATTAATAGTCACCTGCAATTTAAAAAAGGGGGCAAATCAAAATTCGAAATTGTTAAATTAATTTCAGCATTTTTCATACATTTTGCTTTACCGAACAACTTCTATGGAGAAAGAAAATTTCGATTTTTTTTAATAACACCATAGTACTATTCGATTTTAATTTAAACATTATATAAATGTTAGAAAAATGGGTTAGAAAAAGAATTTCGAAAAATTATTATATATATGATCTTGAGGCGGGAATCGAACCCCACAATATTTTAACACCATAGTATTTATATAATTTAGAAATTGTAGTATCAGTATTTTCAGAAAATGTAGCTGATTGATTGGTAACGCCTAATTTAATGTGCAGTATTTTTGCAAATATTCGCTGAATCCTTAATCCGCATAAATAACTGTATTTTAAAGATCCTGATTTCAGTTTATTACATCCAAGATTAAATGTATAGCAAATTTCAATTATAGTAGTATTATAGCATTATTAGTTAAAAAGTAATGAATTTTAATCTTAATGTTTTTTTTAATTTCAGCTCTACTGAAAAGTGATGATTTAGCGATTATGCGAGATTTAAACTATCGGTATGTTTTGTTTCAGACTTGACATACACAGTGATCCCGACTAGAAAAGGCAACCACATAATTATGATCAATCACTACACTTACTCAAAGGATAATAAGAGTCGTAATTATTATTGTTCGCAAAGAAGATATGGATGCCGAGCTCGGGTCAAGTTGTCGATCAACGGTGAAATCTTGAAAGCACAATTCCGTCATTGCCATAAAGCTCCAAACTGTACTCTTTCGTCTTCGGGAGAATATATTCGGTTAAAATAAAATACCTGTTAGAGATTGTATTATTGAGAACAAGGCTAGAGTTTCGTAACCGTTTGCTTTATCGTGAGGACGAAGAGTTTGATATCGTGGCAGACATGTCGTTCAGCCTGCTTCTGCACAAACTAGGCTTGGGATGGTGATTAAATTATGTGATAAAATTATAAAAAACCTGCATAGGTTTTCTTATTAAAATGATTTTTTGAAAACATCTACTATTATATTCAAGCCAAATAAAAGCATTTGGTATACTGTCCGCTGAGTTTTTTTATATAACTTTACAATTATTTCGTCGTTGCATATTGGTAGGTATACTAGGTAATGTAAATCTTATGATTCGATTGCTGGTATTTGTACTTTGAAGTAAACGAGATTTTCATTAACTTTTTTCCCCTAACCTAGGTCTTTTAGTAATCCTTGTCTGTTTTGACAACGATTACTAAAAGACTCGATACTCTTGCTCTCTTTTCGCTTCTTTTTCGTTGGCATTACAAATGTATCTACGTAGATGATTCTTCTAATATAAATTAGAAGTAAGTACATTTTATGATTAAATGATGTCTGTCGTTCTAAAAATTAATTAATATTATTTGTCTTGGTGCATTTTGATACTGATGTAATCAAATATTGAAATAATAATACATGTATTATTATTGAAATAATCACATAAATAAATATACATAAGCCTTGCTTGCACAATTATGTCTCGCAAATTGTAGACACAGGATTTGTTGTATCCTCGTGAGGCCCATGAGCCCTTTAGATACACAAAATAAACATGACGGCTCAGGCCCACAGCTTTTATCACCTGTTAGTATTACCGCCCATTGTCCGTTTAAACAGACATATTACAAAACTACAAAATGAATGCCCACAATTTTTTTTATTCCGCGGGAAAATTAAAATTATTTCTTCCAATTTCCGCACGAAAGACTGAGGAATATTCCTCCTATTACTTTTGACGAGTGACACATCATGACAGACGTCAAAATGGAGAAAATGAAAAAAAAAAAAATTTGCAACTTCAAATCTTGGGCCAGAATCACTTCAAAACTTTAGTCCATTCAAATGGACGGTTCGGTCTTAATGAGTAGTGAGTCTTAAATCTGTCCGGGCCTCACGAGGCTATAACTGATAAGAGGGTGTTTATATTGTATATTGCTGTAGAACTTTTAAGTTATGCTAATTAAATATTTAAGCCGTGTGGTGACGGCAGAGTAGAATACAATTGTCACCACCCCAAATCTCTCCCGTGGGTGTCGTACAAGGCGACTAAGGATAAATCAATGATGAGGAATGGGCAGCAGCGTTCCTCTTGTACCACCTAGCAATAGCAATTTACTGCGACTTTTGTGCCCGATAAATTGCAATAGGCTCGCCACCTATTACATGGGACCTAACATAATTGGCGAAATGTGAGTGGTAGTTCACCTCTGCTTACCCCTTCGGGGATATAGGCTTGATTTATTTCAGTATGTATGTTTGTAATTAAATATTATTATGAAGACTTGTTAGTACGTATAAAAATAATAATTTTATCCGTGTATAATTTTTCTTATTGCAGGTACTCTACATTACAAATTTATTCCAACACAAAGGGGGAAGTACCTACTCATGCTCGATGGGTATACGTACTGGCAAAAAAACTCCTCTCGTCATTACTACTGCTCCAGGTTGAGACACTTAGGCTGCAAAGCAAAAGTGTCCATAGATTCAGATGGATCAATAGAGAGAGCAGGTTTCAATCATTCTCACCCTCGGCCTAATTACATGAGGCTTTCATCTGGAGCTTATGTGAAAGTGGGATATGAAAAGGCCTTATAGTAATAGGCATGTAGGAATCAAGTATTTCTTTTGTTTTGAAGGTTGTTTCACCTTTACTTGTAAAGGCGACCTGAGTCGTAGTAGTAGAACCCATGGAATTTCTAAGGATCTCGCTTAAAAATTCTATGGGTTCTACTTCCGCTAGCCGAAACATAATATTTCCTGTTGATCGTTGCGTTTTCGCAAAATGTGTCTGATAATTTTGCTTTCTTAGTTTAGTTGTTTCAAGGTAGATACTTAAAATGTTCATCGACTTTTGAATATAATTGAACAATGCAGAAAAATATTCATGACGGTTGGGTTATTCCTATGGAAGTAACAATTGTAGCAAATTAATACGATGACGGACGACTACTTTCGTGGTTTTATAATACCTATGCAATACGTGCGTAAAAAAGCGTCTCGATAAATTCCAAATATCGAGTAGTTCCTGCATTAGCTTATTTTTCTTCAAATTCATTGAAAGTAACAAACTACCAAAACTCTTCAATTGATTGAAGGACATTTCCGTAAAGCATAACATCCGTTGCATTTGAATGGTAGCCACCTTTCAAATATAACGGTTGTATGGTTTGACTGATACTAATATTACTAAGAATGATGGGTCTGTAAAAATATATTTAATACTATTCGATTTGAATTTTAACATTATATAAATGTTAGAAAAATTAGTACAAAGATTTTAGTGGTTAGAAATTTTTTTTCGAAAAATTATGATCTTGAGGCGGGAATTTAACCCGCGTCCGCTGCTATCCGGGTGCCCGACCGCTCGGCCACCCAAGACACTAATTAACTCATATATTATCGAAATAGATCATAATTTTTCGAAATTCTTTTTCTTACCACCAAAAACTTTGTACTAATTTTTCTAACCTTTATATAATGTTAAAATTAAAATCGAATACTAGATATAGTAGATCATAGAAACATATTTTCTTGTGTTTTTGAGGAATCGCACATTATGCCATTGGTCCCAGCTCCATCTGCAGTTAACAGCCAATAAGTTTGAATACGCTCATGATTATGATGGTTTGCATCGCAGTAAGAGATTATAATAACGTACCTGGTAGAAACATATAGTTTATGATCTCTTTTAGATTTGTATTTATTCTATGTTATCATAATAAAAGTAATTATGAATTATTTTACTATTTTTTATTTATTTTATTAATTAGAACAGTATCGTATGTCTGTACACTTGTACAGGTTTCAAAACTTTTTTGAAAATTTATCGCTTCTAAATTACAAAAGATAAACAACTCAAAATTGCATTCCTGCAACATTAAGTCTGTCATCAATTTTATATAATTTACTATATTTCTAAGTATTTTAAGGTTGCGTCTCTCTTGTATTATATAAAATAATAATATCGCTCATATTATAATTGTAACTAAGTACCTACTTAACATAACCACGTAACTACCAACATGGTGGGAACTGTAAAATTAACATCATTTGGTTATTTTTATGTGTATCCTTTCCTATAAAGCTATTATGTACCTATATGGTTTTTATAATATACAACAATATATTATGTTGTGGTAATTGTAGTGTATGAGTCCCGTCTCGTGCGCTTACTCCACTAGAGGGCGCGTCAATTGCTGTTTGACAGCTGGACAGAAGAGGCGTGTTGCGATTGTTAGCTTTGGCAAGTATACTTACGAGAAATAATACAATATAATCTGAACATTACAATAATATCTATGAAATTTCTAGGTGTACCTGACCTAAGAAATTTGTATAACACCTTTTTAGAAATAACACAAATACGTAGGTATTGAACATTAATCTAATTACGTCTTTGTCGACAGACGGCTGTCCATACGAATTCATTCCGACACACAAGGGTAAACACCTGCTAATGCTTCAAGGATACACTTATTCTCAAGATCATGCTACCTACAATTATTATTGTTCCAAACGAATTGGTGGTTGTAAAGCAAAAGTTACCCTGAATCCCGATGGTACCTTGAAGAAGATACTTTCCTCGCATTCCCACGAACCACCGCGATACATTAAGATGTCGTCTGGAGCATACGTCAAAGTGTAACTTCCTACTAAGCCTATACCTACTTTATAATACCTATAAGTATCTACTTTATACAATATTTCTTTTTTCGATTTAATTCCAAGTAGTTTTGATTTTGATGATTTAGGGCCGATTTCACCGTCTCTCATAGAAACAGAGTTTGATAAAACTTGGTTTTGTTTAATGCAAACTATGCAGTGGAACTCAGTTAAGAGCATAAACCGAGTTCAACTTCAACTGATCGCGTTTAATTCTGAGGTGAAATCGGCCCTAAGACACATTATGAACCCGAGTTATTGAGATAGTATGAGAGAGAAATATAGGTCGTGTTTTATGTTAAGTGTTGTTTTCAATAATACAAAATATTTCGTGTTAAAATATGTATAATATCTAAAATAGTTTATAATGGAAATCGAGACCTGAAAAATTTAGCAACCAGGACGTTATTTTTCTTTGTACTATTTATTAATTTGCATAACATATGTTAATGTTCAAACAAATCATACTTTGGAAATGTTTATTTTAAATATAGGGAAAGTCGTACTGAATATTTAAGGCGGTCGGAGAAAAATTATATATCTCCATGACGGGACACCATGTAAAAGGATCAAATCTTTCAGAAATGACCTGAATAATAACCTTCTTTAATATACAGTACGACGTTCTCTGTTAGCCTGTATATTAATCTATTTAAAAGTAATATTATTAGCATGTTAAAAGATGGAGTGTGCTTAAAGTAGAGTGTGAGAGTGAGAGCATGTACCTATAACATTACCGTGGAAAGAGGGACTTAACAGGAGTTAGTACAATATTTAATATATTAAATTGTGTTTTCCAAGAAAAATGGTTTTGTTTTCATACATACGTACTCCTAGCATGTTAAAAAGTAGTTCTTTACTAGTGATTCCGATATAAGAAATTCTTAAAGATTAATGTCATGCAACCAATCATCTCTATGAATGTAAATTATGTAATTAGCCGAATGCCACTTACCAGTAACATCTTTATTTTCGTATGTATGACGAATAGACTACGTTGTTGTTATAATCTTTGACCTACTAACGCCTATAATCTTCTTTGTTTACAGGCAGTGACAAATACATTTTCATTCCGACACCTAAGGGGAGGAGACTTTTAATGATGGACGGCTTCACATATTCACAGAATCGGGGTTCAAATTATTACTGTTCCAAAAGAATTTCCGGTTGCAAGGCCAGAATCACACTGAATGCGGATGGCTCTATAAAATATAAGGACGTTAATCATTTCCATGGGCCTCCACACTATATGAAGCTGGCTTCGGGAGAATATGTTAAAATGTAAAATGTATATTTTAACCGCCTCCGTGGTTAAGGGGTTCCACCGGAATGAAGATCCAGAGGTCCCGGGTTCGATCCCCAGGGTACAACAACTGTGTGCTCGGTTTGGTTGGTGGTAGGGTTTTTCAAGTCCGCCTGGCTACCACCGTCTCAACAAAATATATCGTAATAATAATATATTTAACAGTATTATTGTGTTCCGACAATGTGTGATAAGATAGCCAGCCCCTCAGTGGTTGAGGGTTCTAGGTGAAGCTCGATTCCACCTTTAGCTGTTATCGTTACTTACCATCAGGTGAGATGAAGGGCAAGAGCTTCCCTCTCTAACATATAAAAAAAATTTAGCGCAAATAAGTCAAACTACCTACTTGTCTGTATGACTTAAGTCCTTCTTAAAATAAGCCAGGAAAGTTAATGTCTGCAAAATAGAATTAGGCGTATAGGATTTTAATGATCTCTTTTCAATTAAGTTTTAATTGATACGTAGCTCGCTTAAGTTAAGTTAAATTCACTTAAAGCGCGGCTGCGCTGTGCTAGGTACTGAAATTCGAAGTGTAAAATTGATATATTATGTATGTTAGTACAGTCAACAGCGCGTCAGACTCACTACAAAATGCCAAATTTCCTCAATCGAATTTGCGCTTGCTTGACTACCTACAAGTTAAGATTGACAAATTTTACAGTTTCGGTAGTAAGACGGTTCTTTAATCGATTGTCAACCTTAACTTGTTGATTGTAAAGCACAAACTACAGACGATTAAGAAAATTTTACATTTTATGGTCGCCTGATGTGGTGTTGAGTGACAAAGTAGCGGTATTCTTTAGAACTAACATGCGTCGAAATTTTTAAACTCTAAACTCATAAGTGGTGTGATCTATTTTGTTTGTTCAATAACAAATTACACAATGATCACAACATTAGGGTTAATAGATTCATCGCCTCCGTAGTCTTGGTTCGCCCACCGGAATTAAGACCCCGAGGTCCCGGGTTCGATTCGCAGGGGAGTAGGAATTTGTACTCGGTTTGGTTGGCGGTAGGGCATTTTCAAGTCCGCCTGGCTACCACCGTCTCAACAAAATCTATCGTAATAATAATATATTTAACAGTATTATTGTGTTCCGCGATTTGTGGTAAGATAGCCTGCCCCTCTGTGGTTGAGGGTTCCAGGTAAAGCTCGATTCCATCTTCGGTCTTTATCGTCACTGACCCACTATCAGCCAGGCTAGCATGACTACCGAAACATGATATGATAGAGCCATTTATCGCGTTGAACTGTCAAAACTCCATAGATTTTTGACTGTCCAAAGCGATAAATGGCTTCATCATATCGTGTTTCGGTGGTCATGCTAGCTGGGTTGAAGTGGTTTATCTATCACATAAAAAACAAAAGTATGAAACTGACGTATTGTTTTTTCTGTAATAGTAGTAGTTTCATACATTTTGTATTCTATGTGTTCGATAGATTTGTCACTTGGCTAGGGGGGCAGGTGAGCCGAAGCTAAGAGCTTCCCTGTCTAGCGTACAAAAAATCACACCTTTAATTAGTAATAAAATAAGCGCGCAAATTCTTTGTTAGTTGTAAGATATTAAATTATTAATTATTAGCTTAATGAAGATTTATTGCATAAGTATTTATTTTTATCCGTATGTAAAATAATAGTGCTTTAATATAGGAAAGTGTTAAATTTTAATTTGTGGTTGATGCCTCTGTATTTCAAAATAGACAAATAACCTCCATAATTGGAGTTTTGATAATTAATTTACATTAGTAATTATTGTTTTGATTGTTTTTTAAATGACAGTTTTAGCCGTGGTATCCATAATATTTATTTTGTGTTTTGAAATTGATAAGATTAATATGAATTTTTTTTGCTAATATTGTTATTTACATACATTTTTATGTATACCGCCATTTTTTAATGTAAGGCTCATATACTATTCGATTTTAATTTCAACATTATATAAATGTTAGGAAAAAAATCTTTGTAAGGCCCATATTTTTATTTGAATGCAACATGCATTTAGCTAGTGCTTATTAATTATATAAAGTGATGAGCAATCAGTTTATCTGTAATTAACTAATTAATTAAAGTTTGTAGATTATAATGACGAGTGTAATTTTTTTTATTGTGATGATAATAAAATATTTCCTTAGTTTTTTAATTAATTTTATTTATTTTTATTTCGATAACGTGGAAATAATTCTTTGGCCGGCGGAATTAAGCACGTGCATTATGTATTTGATTCTGGCGAACATTAAATTACTCATTGTAGACGTTAAAGTCATCGTATTTGATACAATAAAGGAGTCTACTATTTAATCGATAGTTAATTAATACACAGTTTAAAATCATTACCAATTGTCAAATACCGGAGACCAACACCCTGGTTTTATCGAGAGAGCATCGTACCGATACAACTTGGTTTTTTGGAATAAGATATGGTTCTTGAAAGAAATAATGGTTGAAGCTTACTACATACAAACATAAGGTCCCAAAAGACTGCCCTAAGTATTGCTCACTTTCGTGTCGGGAGAATGGGTCAATGAATGTTAGAAGTTTTTTATATTATAAGTCTTACTGCCGCACTCACAGACGTCAAATAACGTTAATGAGGACTTAACGTCAAAAAATGACAATTCAAAACTAGTCGCTATTCTTGCCGGGTCAATGGACATTAAATATTCATTAAAATTAATTGACGTTTACGATTTACGGTTTTAACCGCCTCCGTGGTCTAGTCCGCCCACCGGAATGAAGAACCAGAGATCCCGGGTTCGATCCCCAGGGGGGTACAAATTTGTGCTCGGTTTGGTTGGTGGTACTTCTTAGGTCGGCCTGGCTAGCTACCACCATCTTATCAAAATCTGTCGCCATTATAATAATGTTAACAGCGTTATCGTGTTCCGACAATGTGTGATAAGATAGTCAGCCCCTCTGCGGTTGAGGATTCCAGGTGAAGCTCGATTCCATCTTCAGCCCTTATCGTCACTTACTATCAGGTGAGATGAAGGGCAAGAACTTCCCTGTCTAACATAAAAAAACGTGCCCAATAGATGGCATTAGTCTCGCCATCTATTACATGGGACAAACGTTGATTATTAATACCTCTGCCTAACCCCTTTGAGTCGTCGGCGTGATTTATGTATGTTTATGTAGGTCTCAGTACCTAGCCAGGAAAAGATAGCTTCAAGAAATATGAACATACAATTAAGGTAACATATTAAATTTTAAGAAAAGATGTTTTAATTCCTCTATATATTATGATTTTAGATCATGAACAATCGGTGCGTTTTATTCCGACGAGGAAGGGAAAATATCTGGTGATGTTGAACGGTTTCACGTATGCGCAAGACCGTACCTCTTGCAATTATTACTGCTCAAAGAAAAATTACGGGTGCAAAGCGAAAGTCAGTTTGAATTGGGACAGAACTGTAAAAAGTGTACTCGGAATACATGATCACGAACCACCTAATTATGTGAAGCTGGCTTCGGGTGAGTACCTTAAGCTGTGACAACAAAGGACCTGACTATCTATTATTTTGTCTTTTATTGTGTTTTGTGTGAATAGAAACGATCGGCATTGTCAATATATTATGTGATACAATGGATTTGGTTTTACTCCTGGACCTAGTATGAATTTTATTCTTATTATGGTTATTACCATGTTCTCGACTGACGTCGGTATTTTGCCACTATCTCGCCTCGAGACCCTCGAGGAACAAGATAGTCGGTTTCCCTATGTTATTACTATACCATAGGCAAATTTGTAGAATGTAACTGACATACTTTCTCTGGGGAGAACTAAGCAATATTCGCTATGGTTGGTCATTCAATTGGTGACCAAAAATTAACTTTCGATTTCTTCCGTACTTCGGAAGGCACGTTGAGCCGTTGGTCCTGCCAACCAGCGGGGTGGGTTGTGGCCCGTGCTCCCTATATTCTTCCCTTCATCGCTTACTTCACTTTTATGTTTAAGAGCTAAAAAGAGTACTCCGAATGAATTAATAGATTACTGTAATGCTTTTAACATAAGCGTGAAGCATACTAAAGAAAAAGTAAAAGTCACAAATGATCAAAAGTATTTTGAATCGTAGTAGGTATGTTCAGTTCAGACAATTTCCAACGTGTTTCGCTTGTAACTTTTGTTTCAGGTAAAGTCTATTTTCTACCGACCAAGGCAGGGAAACACCTAGTGATGCTCGACGGGTTTACGTATTCCCAAGATGGAAGTTCATCAAACTACTACTGCTCCAAGAAAAACGCTGGCTGCCGCGCAAGAGTTGCATTATTTCCCGACGGTACGGTGAAGGATGTGCGTCGTATGCATACGCACGATCCACCGAAATATGTTAAGCTTCCTTCTGGCAGGTATATCAAAATTTAGTTTACGCCAAATACACACGAAATAAAATAAACACGTATGTTTCTCATTTAATTCCCCTTTCAAAGGTTTTCAAGACACTTTATGATTCTTAAGATATTATATTAGATGCAAAATAAGAAGATAATATCCTAGCAGAGGAATGTTAGGCATGGACGTGGAAGGACGTAAAAGGAGAGGAAGACCAAAGAAGAGATGGATGGACTGTGTAAAGGAGGATATGATAGCGAGAGGGGTGGATGAGAAATTAGTGAAGGATAGAGAGAAATAGAAGAAGAAAACATGTTGTGCCGACCCCGCCTAGAGCGGGATAAGGGCAGGAAGAAGAAGAAGAAGGAGACATTAAAGGGCAGGATGATGACGATAAACATATTTGCCTATTAATTTTAATATTTTTTAATCTCTTTAGTTCTGTTTCTATTTTATTTGTTCTTCGTTTGAATTTAATTATAAATTAAATTGTTTTCTATTAGAATGACTAAATCAATGACCAATCGATTAGGGAAACAAGAGACGAAAGGCAAACAAATATTGCAAAATCAGAACCGATTGATTGCAAAGAATACTAATAGTGAAGGTTTCGACCGGTATGTACCTACTAATACTTCCCAATGCTTAAATGAAAATAACTATGTAATTAATTGCACATTTGGTTTTCAGGCAACATGCAGTATACTTTAATCCCGACGCAGAAAGGCAAGCACTTGTTAATGCTCAACAGATACACATATTCGCAGAACCACTATTCAAGAACTTACTACTGCTCAAAAAAAGACACCGGCTGTAAAGCAAAGATCACTCTCAACCAGGATGGAAGCATAAAGCATGTAGATGACACACATCGTCATGACCCCCCGAATTATATAAAACTTTCTACAGGCGAGTATGTTAAGGTGGGCTGTTGAAGAGAATCATAGGTGCAGATATTTGTAAATTAAATTAAATTACTATGGAAAACCTTATTTATTGTTTTTTCTTTACACAGTTTGCGCTCACAAAATTGAATTCTTGACAAAATTGAAAAAGTTGGATACAACAATTTTACAGCTTTTTTGCCTTAGTTTTCGTTTGTCTATTATTCAGTCACACTTCGCGATACATGGACGGTGATTCGACCGTACAAAATAAGTTTCTATAAATTCAACTGCTTACATACATACATAAATCACGCCTATATCCCCGAAGGGGTAGGCAGAGGTGAACTAGCACCCACGGTACCCCCTTATTCATAAAACGCTGTTTTAACTAAATCACTGATCTGTCTCTTTTTGTCAAACTGTGTTTACGCTGTGATGAAAAGAGGCTGATCAGTACATACATACATACATAAATCACGCCTATATCCCCGAATGGGTAGGCAGAGGTGAACTAGCACCCACGTTTCGCAAATTATGTTAAGTCCCATGTAATAGGTGGCGAGCCTATTGCCATATATCGGTCACAAAAAGTCGCAGTACATTGCTAGGTGGTATAAGAGTAACGCTGCTGCCCATTCCTCATCACTGATTTATCCTTAGTCGCCTTGTACACCCACAGGAGAGATTCGGGATGGTAACAATTGTATTCTACTCTGCCGTCACCACACACACATGCTTATATTTGCTTAGTAGATCAAATAACATATGACACGACTGTTTTTATCGAAGGTGATTCTTGTGCCTTTGTGACGTTCCTGTGCAAACATGTTCATCTAATTAACCTACCTATATCTATAAATAGTAAAATATATACATGTTATGATGTCATAAAAAATAAATTGTGTACTTACAATAAATAATTAAATAAAAATAAAATTAATACTTGATGTCATTAGAGAAAACGCTCAACAAAATAACTATCTATCTGCCTTCCAATTTATTTTTGACTGACAGCTGCACATTTATCCACCTTTCCTTAGATACACGGGTTTTCTATGCTTCGCGTCTTGAAGATTCATAAGTGTAATGTTATCATACCAGATATTAATAAATGGATTTTACTTAACAATCTTTAATTTAAAAAAAAATGGTACCTATAAAATTATATTATTAGATCGCACTTAGCTTTATTTAACTAGTAACTAACGGTGTGAAGTGGGATTGAGTGGCAATATTTAAAAACACCTTATAATATTCGGCATAAATCTCATTATATTCAAATGCTTATTCCAAACAATGAGCAAACAATATTGTTTCCATGTAAATAATGTCGTTTGCTTGCAGGCAAAGGGCAATACTATTTTATTCCTACGAGGAAAGGGAAACGGATTTTGCTTTTCAACGGATATACTCATTACCAGAAAAACTACACCACCACCTTCTACTGCTCGAAGAGGGACAAGGGTTGTAAGGTTAGAGTGACATTCAACACGGATGGATCAATAAAATACGCAGATTATACTCACCTACACGATCGCCCAAATATTGTAAAACTTGCTTCGGGACAATACGTTCAAATTACTCCTGGAAATGTTTGTTGAATGTATTTGAATTTGAATTTTATAAAATTCAAAATCACGGAAGCATACTGTATCAACATAGACGATTTGTTACAATTAGGGGGGTTATGGGTTATAGAGAACTGTCACACTTCTTTCATATATTTTATTGAGGATAAGAATCAATGTTAAGATAAGAATCAAGGATAAGAAATAATCCGCCATGTGTAACAATATTTATTGTGCAATAAAGATTAAAATAAATAAATAAATAATTGAAGAAATGTGACTGTTGCTTTAGGGAAAAAGCTGTTTACCTCCATATATTATTATTCTATAAAATTAATAGTTACGGTTGAAATATTTTATTTCTCTACAATTATCATTTGAAATAAAATAATTTAGTCCTATGTGGGTGTGGGGGCTTTGATCTCGATGCCTACATTCTTCTGTTTGTTAATATATTCCTAATTAATGTTTCTTGATTACCAGAGCTCCGAAGGGCATGGTAAACTTAAAGTTCAGTAGTTTTTTGTAAGTTGATTTTGTTCATCGATTTCATTTTAAGTAGAGAGAAGCCGACTACCTGACAAAGACTTATTGTTTATTAAAATTAAATATTAGTATCTTTAACATTATTTCTTAATCTATTGTCATTTGAGTTTAGATTACTTTTTATTTGTGTTATGCAGTTATTGTATATTTAGAAGTATATCTTAAGTAGATATACTTCTAAATAAGATTAGCTATATACAGTATTATACAGGTTACCTGTACATAAAAGTTTTGTTAAACTTATTTGTAATATACTCGTCTATCTATGTTATGTATGTTGTATATTGTTAAAATATATAAGAAAAAAAAATTGTTTAATAGAACTGGTGAAACGTAAAATGAATCAGTCATAGAGAACCAAAATGCTGCAAGTACTATATCTAAACACATTATGAGAAATATTAAATAATATAGACGTGTTGTTATCAGTTATATAGTGTATTTAATTATCTACTTGAGTTAAGGCATTATTGTTTTGTACCAGTTATTCTGAACCTCGAACATGTGGTGGTCGAATTTCGATGAGGGTACTGCACAAGCATCTTAATTTGGCATTATATTATCTGTAAAAAGCACACATGAAGAGAATTTGGATTGTGATACTATTTCATTATATATGTAGAATATTATAATAATAACCATTAAAACTTTACTATGTTTGAAGTCAAATTTTTAAATCGATGTAGCTAATTCGCCGGTTTTTTCCAACCTGACTTGCATTGATGTTAGTGGAGTTGAATTGTTTAATTAAGTAAAACAAATCTCAGGCGATAATGAATTTCCTAAATTAAGGGGGAAATTAAACTAAAATAAAAATAGATCCTAAACTTGCATTGAAAATAAAATAGGTAAATACATACGATGAGAACTCTGTTAATTAAATAAGTTTTTTTAATTGCTGTCTTTTATTAGAGAATACGTTATAGGTACGTTTCGATACTGTAAGTTCGCAATATAATAAATAGTTTCGATTGGGATGACCCTAAACTTCGTCCTAAATTTAAATTTCATTAGCAATCTTGAAAAATATCAACTTATGCTAAAAACTTATTTTGTAATTGAATACAATAACCTACTTAAAGTTAAAAACCATTTAAAAAGCACTGATTTTCATCTTAATGCTTGTTGATATTATTTTTGCTGTCCAGTGATGATGTGATATGTAATCTGCTTATTACTCTGAACTTTTCTTGATCAAGCACAAGATTACACCTAAGATCCACTCTTTGTATATCAACATTAGCGATTTTTCATTCTATATTATTTTCTCATCTATATAAATCATCTCCAAATTAACATCACCTATATTCTACATATGATGTGTCGTATTTTCACTACGATACTGATTCCGAATGACCACTTTCTAATTCCTTGACTTCTAAATTAAGCTGCGATTTAATAAGTGCCTCTAAATTAACATCACCTATAAAGGGGTATTTATCGTGTAGAAACAAAATGGTTACCTACTGTAAAAAAATAAAAACCGCCTTGTAGTAAAACAAGTCAAGATATGCGCTAGTTATTTCGACATGTTGGTTTTGTCAGATTTACTTCATTCGACTGAGTTTGACAACTATCATCTCTCTGTCCTGTTACTAGTTTATCTGGGGTCGGCCTTGTATGTCTCCACTTCCATAGATACATATCGGACAGATGTCATCTAACTATCCACTACCTTTTGATTAATATCATCCAAGGTAGTAGTGATAAATGAATGTATAGAAAAGTGATGGTAAGAACCATGCCTGCAGATCAATGAACGGAGGGAGTGGATTGGCATTCTAATTTCATGCTGTTTTAAAAATACTTCTTTATAACCATTAAAAAAAATATATTTTATAACGAGATTGGAATATAGAATATTAGAAATCTAAATAAAATCCGAAGATATTTGTTTTTGAGAAAGTAATCAAATTATGTTTTCCAAAAGTTTAGGAAGATTAGCCTAATTTTTATTGTAGTTCGTTACATGATTAGAAGTATTCTTGATTTAAAAAAAAATATCGTTGAATCCGCATTAAGATCGCGTATCTTAAAGGAAGGAAGCTTGTGACTGAATATAATTATACATGAGTTCTATTCAATCACCCCCTAATTACATTGGTTTCAGGTTCTGTGCCCTACGAATTGATACCGACAAGCAGAGGCTATCCTCTTTTCATGGTCGACGGTTTTACGTATTCACAGAGCACTGGCCGTTGCTCGAAGAAAGACTGCGGTTGTAAAGCTCGTCTAGTACGCAATCAGGATGGTAGTATTAGGAAGGTGAACAATATTCACGACCATGAACGCCCAAAATATTTTAAACTCGCTGATGGGCAGTATGTTAAACTCTAATTTCTGTAAATATTTATGTAGGTTGCAATTAATTATTAAGATGAATAATAAATAATTTATTAAGTGAAACAAAATGCAGTCTTACATTAATTTCCATAAGTCAGCGGAAAATTTTGGACTAAAAATAGACCGGCATTAAAAAAGATGAATTTATTATTATGACAACCGTACCGTTTGACAAGAACTCTGTTACTTAATTAAATAAGTTTTTAAATCTGCTGTCTTTTCTGAAAGAATACCTGCTGTATTGATATTATAAGTTCGCTATTAAGTTAATTGTTTCGATAGACTTAAATTTGATTATCAATCTAGAAAAACTTCAAGTTATGGTGAAAACTTATGTTGTATTTGACTACAGTAACGTACTTAAAGTTAAATCCAGCTAAAAAGCGCTGATTTTTATCATAATGCTTGTTGATTTATTTGTACTATCCAGTGATGTGATCAATCTAATTATTACATGGAATTTTTTTTAATAAAACAGTACGACTGAACAACTCTTAATAAACACCGTTACGATTGGGTGACCAGATACCTTTACAACAAGGATCCACTCTTTGTATGTCAACATTAGCGATTCATTCTGTATCATTTTCTTATCTATATTCTACAAACGATGTTTTGTATTTTCACTATAATCCTGATACTGATTCCGTTTAAACACTTCCTACGTCAAGGAATTCTTCCATGCCTTCTAAAATTAGTCCCGATTTAATAAGTGCCTCTGAATTAACAGCAGCCACAAAGAGAGTATTTTGTCTAGGAACAAAATGATATATTTAAAAAAATTAAAACCGCCTTGTAGCAAAACATGTTAACTAAAATTTTCTTGTTAAGATAACCTAATTATTGGAATTCGACTTGAGGCACAATTCATGCTGCTTAAAAAATACATCCTTAGAACGATTTCAAATTAAATATTTTGCAACAAGATGCAACATAAAATGGGAAATATAATTCTATACAAATTATGTTTTCCAAAAGTTAAGGAAGATTAGCTTAATTTTTATCGTAGTCCGTACGATAATAACACTATTCTTGACTTTAAATAAAATATCGTTGAATCCGCATTAAGTTCGCGTATATTAAAGGAAGGAAGCCTGTTATTGAATACAATTATTATACATGAGTGCCATTCAATCACTCCATAATTACATTGGTTTCAGGTTCTGTGTCTTACGAATTGATACCGACAAGGAGAGGCAATCACCTTTTGATGGTCGACGGTTTTACGTATTCACAGAATAGTGGCCGTAGTACTTATTGCTGCTCGAAGAAAGACAGCGGTTGTAAAGCTCGTCTAGTTCTCAATCAGGATGGTAGTATTAGAATGGTGAACGATATTCACGACCATGAACGCCCAAAATATTTTAAACTCGCAAATGGGCAGTATATTAAACTCTAATTCCTGTAAATGTCAGCAGAGTTTATGTAGGTAGCTATTAACTGTTAATGAATAATGTTTTATTAAGTACAACAAATTACAGTGGAACATTAATTTCCTTAAGTCAGCGGGAAATTTTGCACAAAAAATAGATATTAAAATATATAGTATTATGACGAGAACTCTGTTACTTAATTAAATAAGTTTTTAAATCTGCTGTCCTTTATTAAATATTACCTGCCGTATTGAAACTATAAGTCGGCTATTAAGTGATTTGTTCGATAGATTTAAATTTGATTAGCAATCCAGAAAAACTTCAAGTTTTGGTGAAAACTTAAGTATTGTATTTGACTACAGTAACCTAATTAAAGTTAAATGCGCTGATTTTATCTTATTGCTTGTTGATATCATTTTTACTGTCCAGTGATGTAATTAATCTAATTATTCCATATGAACACACAAACTATTTCCGTATGAACACTTCCTACGTCAAGGAATACTTTACTTACAACAACTTACGTTTGTAAAGTAAGTTGTTTGTTTTCTAAGAATGTAGGTACTCAAATTACGTTTTCCAAAATTAATCAAAGATAAGCTTAATAATAGTTAATTTTTATTGTAGTTCGTAACATAATAACACTTCTTGACTTTTGAATAAAATATCGTTTTATACGCATTAAGCTCGCGCATCTTATAGAAAGCCTGCGATTGAATATTATACGTCATGCCCATTCAACCACGCCATAATTATATTGGTTTCAGGTTCTGTGCCTTACGAATTGATACCGACAAGGACAGGCAATCACCTTGTGATGGTCGACGGTTTTACGTATTACTACTATTACCAGAGCAGTAGCTGTAGTACTTATTGCTGCTCGAAGCAAGGAAGCGGTTGTAAAGCCCGTCTAGTACGCAACCAGGATGGTAGTATTAGGATGGTGAACGATAATCACCACCACGAACGCCCAAAATATTGTAAGCTCGCTAATGGACAGTATATTAAACTCTAATTGATGAATGAAGCTTCATGATGATCAATGAAATGAAACAATTCATATCAATTAGTGATATGAAGAATTTTCATATTGGCTAAAGAAATAATTATTTCAATAACAACAAAAGGATAAAATCGATCTTCGATATTGAAAGGCCCGTTTTTTAGGCAATGAAAAATTATGTGAAAAAATGTTAATGCTCGAACCCAGTTATGTAATATAAACAAATCGTCATTTAAAATATGAAACAACAAACAATTAAACATATTATTTTATTATACAAGAACCCGTTACAAAATGTATTTTTTAAATCACTTTATTAATTCATCAAACTCATATTTCCGTTGTGATGGATGATATAAATAAATTGAAGGCAATTGGATGTCTAGATGACGCCTGACCGATATGAATATAAGAAGAAAGATAATGCTCCGGAAGATGAATTTGATCGCTTTCTTAGCTGAGACAAGAAATGGCACACATGCTAGCCAGAGAGGCAATCCGGCCTCCACAGATGTATCAATTGATATATCTGTGGAGGCAATGTAATTCTCTATTTATCTCGTTGGTGTACTTATTTATAGTAAAAACATTGAAAGAGCTCGGATTGAATTGGATCCTTAATCTCAGTGAAACCAAGGATGGAAATTATGTCTCATGACTACCCGCATAGCTTTCAGGAAACAAAACCTGAAGATATATGAAGATGGATAACTATGATTCTACTTCGTCCAAAATTTTTAGTGGAATCCGTTAAATTTAAAGAAAAGGCATAAATAGGCTAGTTGACAAATTTTAGAAAATGGGATAAAACTTTACCTTTGTGTTTAATTTATACCAAAAATTTAATATTGTATAAGATTTTGAATTGAACTTATATATTTTACGTATTCAAACGTTTTTGCCTCGAAAACGGCCCAGACTGCCATGACGTCTTGAATGACGCCACGTCTTCTTAAACTAAAGGCCGAAACATACATACGTGTAGTGGCGCGCCAGAAGCACATCGTTTTCATACATTTATTATGGTATATCAAACATATTGTAGCTAAGACTCGATACGATATCCATATATGTCTCTACCCTCTAACCATAATAAATGTATGAAACCGATGTGCTTCCTTTCACGGCACGTAATTATGTTTCCGCCTTATATGACAATAAATCAGTAGGCTTTCGTTCCAATTTACCCTGTTTTACGGTAATAATGCAAGGCTTGACGTCACTCTCTCTATTTGGTGTTTAATGTCACGTGGCTACACTTTTCGTCGATTATATTTTTCAAGAATATTAATTTAAGTGTAATGTATAAAATACTATTTTTATGTGCTGTAGATTCTATTATCAATAAATAAAATAAATAAAAAAAATAATAAACTTTATTTATTATAATTAATAATGTTGTTTTTTGTTAACTACGTATCAAAATTTGTCATTAAAAACTTTTAAGCCAACAGATTTATTCTTAGTGGAAACATGAAAAATACATACAAACATACATAAATCACGCCTATATCGCCGAAGGGGTTGGCAGAGGTGAACTAGCACCCACGTTTCGCCAATTATGTCAGGTCCCATGTAATAGGTGGCGAGCCTACCTATTGCCAATTATTGGGCACAAAAGTCGCAGTAAATTTTTAGGTGGTATAAGAGGAACGCTGCTGCCCATTCCTCATCACTGATTTATCCTTAGTCGCCTTGTACGACACCCACGGGAGAGATTTGGGGTGGTGACAATTGTATTCTACTCTGCCGTCACCACACGGCCAACATGAAAAATAATGATATGGCTGATATTACAGGTTATCTGCATATTACCAATCAGACAAATACAGAAGACGTTCTACGGTTGCTGCCCAAAGACGCGGCACAACATATGCCCAGACGCATACCCAACGGAAAGTCGCAGAGGTGCAGACTGTGCGCACGCGTGAACAAGAAGAGAAAAGAAACTAGCTACCACTGTGCTATGTGCAACGTATATCTCTGCGTAGACCCCTGTTCTAGAATTTACCACGAAGATGCAAATATTAAACTGTGTAAATAGTTTGTTTTCGTAGTTCAAATTTACGAATTTGAACTACGAAAACAAACTATTGGAAAACACTTGTATTTTTATTATTGTTATAAGGTCTGAAAGACCTGAATGTTTCGTGATGATAACTTTTAAACCTTTATTTGGATTATTTATTTTTCGAGATGATTGGGTGACTTTCTTTAATTATCCGCTCTGAAAAGGGCGGCCTATTCACTAAAGCGTTCAGGCGGCGGCGTCCTGGATTAGGAATTTGAGGGATGTTATGCCCCAGGCAGTGGAGTTCCACTTTCCATCATCCCTGTTTTTTATTGAGGTTGTCTCCTGCCTGGGTTAGCCCCTAGGCAAGGGCCCATTAGGGTAACACAGTGTAAACAGGCTAGCTTCCCCGCCAGCGGCAAGGGCAACCCATCAGCATTCGGCGCTTCAATCATTGCCGATACCTAATATAGACATTACGCGTCCTATGCGCATGACTACTGAAAGAAGCTATAAGCCACCAGACAAACGCCTCGGCGTGGCCACACTAACAGCCACCGGATAAACAAACCCCTTGGCGCGACTCCTACTCCCCCTAGATCCGTAGGCAGCCGGCGTGTTGGCTGCCTACCCTACGAGTGTTTGTAACCGTCCGTTTTTTTCACCGGATAACGGACCGTCAAGATCGTCAGGTGGTGCATCCGGAGTAAATTGTTCGCGGACCGATGTCCGGCGGCGCATGTACATTATAGGCCATACACCACCGAGAATCCGGTGAAAAACACAGTCCGTTGTTCGGTAAAAAAAACGGACGTCTACAAGCGGCCTACGTGCCCTCTGCGCAACTTTCAGGTTAGAGCGACCCGCCACCTGAGAGAGCCGCCGGACTAACATCCCGCTGCGGCCAGCCCTCTACCGCGAAATAAAAAGTCAGCAATCAACCTCACTATCAGTGACCATGCTTTAGCTGGACTGTTGGTCATCATCGTATTTACATATTGCTCTTTTGGGACATGAATACGCAAACTTCCTAGGTCTTGCACTCTGGCGTCTCCAGGGTTGTCTACCGTTCGTACCAAATGCAAGCATCAAGTACGTCAATTAGTCCATATATGAGCCGGGGCACGCGAGGAGGTGTTTCACATGCACCCCAGGTGATAATTTCTTACCTTACCTTAGCTTAACCACGTAATTTTTGCAATAGTAGAAATAAAATTGATTTGTTAAAAAAGTTATATTATTAATATATCGTTCATGTTACTCATAAAAAGTATTATTTGTAGTGTTAAATAATATCAAATAAAAAGATAAAATAAATATTAAAATTCACAGGAATCAAGAAAATCAATAAATAAGGAAAATAGGTTCATACTTATACAAAGATTTTGGTGGTTAGAAAAAGAATTTCGAAAAATTATGATCTTGAGGCGGGAATCGAACCCGCGTCCGCTGCTATCAGGGCAGGTGCTTGACCGCTCGGCCACCCAAGACACTAATTAACTTGCCGAAATTCTTCTAACCTTTACACTTCACGTTGTAAGCCAACGGGTACCCTCGCAATGTAGAAATAAATTTCAAACATTCCAAAGCAGATATTTTTACAAATACCGTGCGTTCGGTTAAGCTTGGGTTTGCTTTATAAACTACTCGATTTTAATTTTAACATTATATAAATGTTAGGAAATTTAATAATTCTTTTTCTAACCACCAAAATCTTTGTACTAATTTTCCTAACATTTATATAATGTTAAAATTAAAATCGAGTAGTTCATACTTATATTTAAATTTTCTATCAAAAACAATCTAAACGACATGTTATTTTAAAATAGCTGGTTCGGGGCTCACACTAACATTAGAAGCACTTCAGAAATCATGGCGTATTTTGAATAGTGATATAATAAAAAAATTTTCATTGAGCTTATGTTTTATTCTTTTTTATCAACCACACACAACCCAATAGAAAATACTAAAATCACACTGCCATTTTAATATATTTGATTAAAGGTAATCTCATTGTGACTGCGCCTTCGAAGGAGATGCGGATGAAATCCTCAAAAATGTCGAAGACAAAAGAAGAAAGCAGTAAAGGTATAAAATATTACAGTATTATACATATGAGCTAGTTAAATACATTTCTTACATACCTATTATCATTTAAAGGTATTCCTCTAAGACGTGGCTGGGTAAAAGATTACTCTAAGAAACTCAGCAATCAAGAGTACCAGTGCACTATTTGTAATACTATCATCAAAATGACTTCGAGTTCAAATGGTAATATGAAACGGCATATTAAGAGAATCCATCGGGATATATATAATAAGGAAGTAGTAACTCCTCAGTTGCTAAATGACACTGATTACGACACTGAATATATACTGGAATACGTGGACACGGACAAAGCTATTGAGGATTTGGTGGCGGAAAATGACAGTCATAGTAACGAATCTATTGCCGAAGATGAAAGTAGTTCGCTGCCAAAAAAGGATTTTGCAGACAATAACGAGTTAAATGAGAATCAAGTAAAATCTTTAGATCCTGAATCCGAAATTCGCGATGCTAAAGAAATAATGATCAGACAGTTGTGCAATAAATCAGTTTCTGGAAAATGTAAGTACATTCTATGAATAAAAAACAGTTATAAAACGGAATAATTATTGTTCACTAGTCGAAATACACTCGGTTTTAAAAATAACGGGTCAGTCACATAAATCCGTATATCTCCCGAACTACGTATGCTATCCTAATGAAACAAAGACTGTTCAATTGATAATTTCATTATAAAGATAAAAAGTAGAAATAAAACTTAGGTGCACCTACAATATTAATATAGGCGTGTTGGCTGCCTAGGGGATGGAACCGGTTTTTCCTGGTTCCAAAAAACCGGGAAAACCGATTCTATGTCATAATAAAAAAAACCGGTTCTAGATGTCATAGAACCGTTTCTTTCGGTTCTTATGTGATTGTAATTTTGTGTTCATCTTTAATAATTTATTACGAAGATGTGCTTAGTACTTCATACTAGATGTCACTGCAGGGATTCCAAAACGCGTTTACAAAGTCTTATTCCTATTTAATGACATTTGCCAATATTTTCGTTGGTATTAATTATTCTAGTATTGTAACAATACTCTCTCAGAGAGTCGAAGATAAGTAAAAGTACATAATATGCCACGCCTTTCTCCCGCAGGGGTAGGCAGAGATCACTTATTTCCACTTGCTACAATGCTTACATACTTCTTTCGTTTCATCCAATCTCATCAATCTCTACATGCATGCCCGAGGTTTCGGGTAGTTAAGCTGGCACTTTTTTAATAGACTTTCAATTTCATTATGAGAGATCCGCCTAGGCCTTTCCCTTCCCATTTCTCCATTCACTTCCGCCATATAAATCCTTTTTGTCATTTTCCTTTTATTCATTCTGCGAGCACCCCTTTCTCAATTCTTGTCATTACATCATCTTTCAAACCACACCCTTCTCTTATCACACTGTGTTACAATCGATCGCTCAGACTTACCCCAGCCATGCTTCTTGACGCCCTCTTCTGCATTTATTCTACTTTCATGCTTCTTCTCTGATACCCAACTCTCGCTTCCATACATTAATGTCGGGACATTATGAATAGCCATACGAGCCTTTCTGAACACGCTTTGGCTGCTCACAAAAGTGTGCAAAACCCTGTTGACCATATTCCCAGCTTTCACCCGCTTTTCAATATCGTGGAACTCACTAAAAGGGAGGACTGGGCACCACGCCGTAATAGTGATCCCTTGGACGATGGAAGCCTGGTATGGTTCACCTACGTAAGTTGTGACATATATGCTGCCAAGCCTAAGGTTAGCAAATGCATAAACTTTGGTAAATATGCCACTATATTCCAGGCGGAAGTTTGTGCCATAATTGAATGTGTACACGCTAACCGCCAGCGAAACTACGTTAACCAAAACATAGTAATTCTTGCACCCTGGCGTCTCCAGGGTTGTCTACCGTTCGTACCAAATGCAAGCATCAAGTACGTCAATTAGTCCATATATGAGCCGGGGTACGCGAGGAGATGTTTCACATGATTTCCTTAACCTTAACTTAACCACGTAATTTTTGCAATAGTTGAAATAAAATTTATTTGTAAAAAAGTTATATTACCAATATATCGTTCTTGTTACTCATAAAAAGTATTGTTTGTAGTGTTAAATAATATAAAATAAACATTAAAATTAACCGGAATCAAGAAAATCAATAAATACGGAAAATAGGTTCATATTTATATTTAAATTTTCTATCAAAAACAATCTAAACGACATGTTATTTTACAATAGCTAGTTCGGAGCTCACACTAGAAACACTTAAGAAATCATGGCGTATTTTGAATAGTGTGATAATAAAACATTTTTCATTGAGCGTATGTTTAATTCTTTTTTATCAACCACACACAACCCAATAGAAAACACTAAAATCACACTGCCATTGTAATATATTTGATTAAAGGTAATCTCCTTGTGACTGCGCCTTCGAAGGAGATGCGGATGAAATCCTCAAAAATGTCGAAGACAAAAGAAGAAAGTAGTAAAGGTATAAATTATTACATTATTATACATATGAGCTAGTTAAATACATTTCTTACATACCTATTATCATTTATAGATATTCCTCTAAGACGTGGCTGGGTAAAAGATTACACTAAGAAACTTAGCGATCAAGAGTACCAGTGCACCATTTGTAATACCATCATCAAAATGTCTCCGAGTTCAAATAGCAATATGAAACGGCATATCAAAAGGGTCCATCGGGATATATATAACAAGGAAGTAGTAACTCTTCAGTTGCTAAATGACGCTGATTACGACACTGAATATATACTGGAATACGTGGACACGGACAAAGCTATTGAGGATTTGGTGGCGGAAAATGACAGTCATAGTAACGAATCTATTGCCGAAGATGAAAGTAGTTCGCTGCCAAAAAAGGATTTTGCAGACAATAACGAGTTAAATGAGAACCAAGTAAAATCTCTAGATCCTGAATTCGAAATTCGCGATGCTAAAGAAACAATGATCAGACAGTTGTGCAATAAATCAGTTTCTGGGAAATGTAAGTACATTCTATGAAAAAAAAACAGTTATAAAACTGAATAATTATTATTCATTAGTCGAAATACATAGTAGTTTTGGGTGTGAAGAAAATAGTATTTAAAACAGAAAAAGTACTTATTTATATAAACATAAGCGCAAGTCTTATTACTTTTTCTTTCATAGGCTCTTGTGTTTCTGGTTTCTCTTTCGAGTCTAAAAAGTTTTGCAATTACCGTATTAATATTTCATGCCGCAAAGCGTGCTTTATTTTTAATCTGATTATTTTATTATTTTTCATCTTAAAATTTATATCTAATTATTTTTAGGGCCGAGTAAAACGTGCGTCTGGAATTTTTTCAAAAAGGCGGATGGCAGTGGTTACAAATGCGTGTTTTGCAATAATGTAATAAAAATATTTCCCAGCAGTGTAGCCAACTTAAGGCGGCACCTTATGTATCGGCATAAGAAGGAGTTCCAGCTTATAAATAAATACGCCCCCGAAATAGATACTTTACACAAACATCCAACTCTGAAACAGAAAAAAGTTGTACACTCGGGTAAGGATTTCATATTTTCTGTTTTATTTTCCGTTGGCCATATGGTGACGGCAGAGCAGAATACAATTGTACCACCACCCATAATCTCTACCGCGGGTGTCGTACAAGGCGACTTAGGGTTAAGAGTTAAGACAGCAATGAGTAATGGGGTAGCAGCGTTACACTTATACCATGTCCAATACCCACTATTCGACAAATAGGTTAGGTGCCATGTAACAGGTGGCGAGCCCATTGTCATCTTTCGGCTACGTCAATCGCATTATATTGCTAGGTGGTATAAGAGGAACACAGCTGCCAATTACTCATAGCTGCCTTTACCCTTAGTTGCCTTGTACGAGATCCGCGGGAGAGATGGGGGTGGTGACAATTGCATTCTGCTCTGCCGTTACCCTACTAACAGTGTACTGATTTAGAAACTATATCTCGTATCTTTTTGATCTAAACAAAAATCCTAACTACATACATGTTTTTTTAAACACCTAAACATTCGACGGCCGGTTTTGTCCAATGCTCAGATTGCTGGCTGTCAGCCAAGAGGTCCCAGGTTCGAGTCCCGGGGTCTACCGCCTAACTCGATTGCTGATGATAGCTATATTGCAATGCACTGCTTACGGCTATAGCAGCCATCCTGAATTTTTAGGCGACACGGATTGTGTGCCAAATTCATACAACATCATTCGGTGATCGCGCTAGCGCTAATAGTTTAGGTACATTTGGTGCGAAATGACAGCATGACGTCATAAACTATAGCTTTTGCTTTAGCAATCGAGTTAGGCGGTAGGCCCCCTGGTATGGGCAAATTTTGTGATGATGATAGGACATTTGTTCCCAAGTCATGGTTGTATATGTAGTTTTTCTTTTATTTTATTTTTATTTTTTATTATCAATATACATATATTATTAAGATGTGTATTTGAAATATTTCCATCATCATAGTATCCGTAAGACAAGTGCTTATGCTTCTCACTTTGGGCAAGCTACCTAGATGTTAGGTGTAATATTTATTTATTTACTTAAACCCTTTTCAGCTTCTACTGAGTCGTTCATCAAGTCTTACTTCGAAGAGCAAGAAGACGAAACGTTTTCCTGTAAACAATGCAACCAAAACTTACCTTCCGACGACCAAAGTAACTTGTTCGACCACATCAAAACTGTACATCCGGAACAAGTTCTCATGTATCAGGTTGATAAAAGTGAACTCGACTATATCATAGTGCAAGAAGGTTAAAAGACCACATCCTTGTGTCACCAAATATGTTAGCAAAGTTTTTTTAATGTAAAGTGGAAGCATGTTGATGGCTGGCAACCTAATTTTGTACATTACCATGTGATAAAGTGCCGTAAGCTATCCGAAGAAAGTTAAATAAAAAATAAAGTTTGGCTTCTGCATAAATGCTTCTTAGAAGTAATAGATGTGCAAAGCTTCCCGACCAATCATGTCACAGAAAACGATGAACTTTTTAATAATTGCAAGTCATGCTCATGAGAGGTCTTTTTTTTGGAGAAAATACACTTATATTACAGAAATAAATTGTAAACATGACATTATTTTGCATACAAATTAAGAGCGCAAAACTGTAAGAAGTTATGAGTGGTTATTCCGTACATCACCTTTTCTCAATATTTTAAGGATGGGGTTTCGCTATGAATTCTTAATTGCTAATTTTGTGCCACTTGACTAACAACATAGTCATATTATGTCGGCAGATGGACGTATAATGCTCCAAGAGTTCATGACCCAGAATTTTCTTGAATTGGTAATGATCAAATTTACAGAAAGTGGTCAGAAAATTTTCAAATTAAGACCTCTTTCTCTTTGTTATAATTTATGTAAGATTTAATAAATATACTGTTCAAATAAAAAAAATAAGTTTTTCTTCGTTTCTAGTCTTTTTGTATCATAGATTTTGTAAATATTGTGCAGCCTGCCTGCTAAACGAATATAATTATCTAATAATTAATATTATATAATGTATTAGTAATAGGAAATTATTCAAAATAATTTGTGACATTAATAATAGCAACTTATTAAAAATAATATTCTTGGTTTTACTATTTTTATTTTACAAGGTTGTTGGTGACATGTTGGAGGATTAAAATAAAATAAAAATATGGTTTAGTCATGTAAGAAATCTTTAGATCATTATACACCCATGAATCGTCAAATAAATACGTTGAAGATTGGAAACGTGTGTGTCAAAGTTAAAAGGTTTCTAATATTTAACATGTGATACCACCCCTCGTAAACTACCAAGAGTACCAAGAGGCGTTGTTCTGAGAAGAACGGGCAAGAAACTTAGAGGATTTTGTTCCCTTAACATGCAATTGTGAGATAATGAAAGATGTCATTATAAATACTATTATTATATATTACCATAATTATCATGCTTTTTTTTTACATTGAGAGGTATGAAAGAGTGCACAGGAGACGAGGACTTAGCGAAATCAATAGTCAATTATACTCAACTTTTGCAATCAGCTACTGCATAAGATCTGGCAGTAGCTCATACGTGGTTAAAAAAAAAAGAGGAACCTCTTGTTACTTTAAATTGGAATTCATATTATTTATATAATCTTCAAATAATAATATAACAAATAAGTTTAAAAGGTGTACAAATAAAAAAAAGAATCGGAATTAGGGCAAGAAAATGATAATGTAGAGGAAATATTATAATATTATATTATATATGTAGAGGAAGTATATAGATAGATGTAGGAGGAAATCGGTCTATACAATTTTAGCAACACAGCGTCAAATGAATATTTTATTGCAATTATTACAGGTAATGTTTTTGAAGATTGCAATACAGTTAAGAATCCCCGATCGCTTACATTAGCTGTGGTGGAAAGTACATGCCCAGGCGCACACCCAGTGGGTAACAAGTACCTCCCGGAGATGTAGAATGCGTGCGCTTTTAAAGAATAAAATAACTTCTACCAGGTATCATAGTGCCGGTTGCAATGTCTGTTGATCTCCGTTCTATGCTAAGCTAAAGTTATCAAAATATGAGAATACTGGAATGTTTATTATGTTTATTTCCATTAAAGAAGTATTTAGGCTGATGTCCATTAATTTGTAACTTATTTATTAGGGATCAGATGCAAAATTGAAATTGAAGTTGGTATACTAATGTTGTAATATGTTGTTAATAAGAATTAATGAATGCCATGTCTTCTTTGCAGATTTATACTACGAAATAGTAAAGTCGCAGCGAGGAAAGGAATTGATCCTTATTGGAGGCTACACTTTTTCCAATAAACGCCATGGATACACTTGGGTTTGTTCCAAGAAACAAAGCAAATGTAAAGCCAGGTTGACGTTCAAGAATGGTGTTGTGACGAACGTCTTCAACTGTCACTCCCATGAACCAATTTAGGATACTCATGGAGTAGGAAGTATGTTTATGCCTTATTGCCAAGTGTGGACTGAAGTTATTGGCGACGGGAGTTTTTGACAGACGGTCACGCTGTCTTCATCTATTCGAAAGAAAATGAGAAAGCAACATGGCGGCTGTCTTGTCAAATCTAAGAGAATCAACCCGCCTCCGTGGTCTAGTGGTTCGCCCACCGGAATGAAGATCCAGAGGTCCCGGGTTCGATCCCCAGGGGCACAACTTTGTGCTGGGTTTGGTTGGTGGTAGGACTTCTTTGAAGTCCGCCTGGCTAGCTACCACTATCTTATCAAAAATCTGTCGCCATAATAATAATGTTAACAGCGTTATTGTGTTCCGACAATGTGTGATAAGATAGCCAGCCCCTCTGTGGTTGAGGGTTCCAGGTGAAGCTCGATTCCATCTTTAGCCGTTATCGTCACTTACCATCAGGTGAGATGAAGGCCAAAAGCTTCCCTTTCTCACATTAAAAAAAAAAATAGAAGCTGTCAGAAATTCAAATTTGTATTCTATTCCTTCGAATAGATATAACCCTGACCATCAACGTTCGCGACCAAATTGTCATCGGGCCCGAGCCTTCTTTGAATAGGTACCATATTGTCAATATGGTGAACTTGGTTACGCAAACCAGAACCAACCCACGACATGTTAGTTTCGAGACGTTTACATTTTTATCTTAAATGTGTGGTGTGGTTAATTTGGTGTTGGTACCCAAGGTGATAGTTTTTTTTTTACTCAGAGTCGATGTACGTTGATTATATTTTTTGAGTATGGTAATGACACAATAAGAATGTTATCTCTGTGTGTAACTTATTTTTGACCCAAGTGTGAGTTGGATGTTGTTTGCATAACCACGTCCACTTGAAAAATTCACCCGTAAAAGATATGACTTGAAACTCTTTCTGGGAAATACTCTTGCATTTGAATTGATGTATTCAAATGTAACTCAATTCATTCGTCTATATCATGTCTTTGGTGTCTATTACCCATGGTTAAAACTTACCTTTAACTCTGGTCCATGTTTTGAAATAAGTTTTATAAGCCTCGCTAACAGAATTTAATTGTTGTGTTTAAACATTTATAATTAAGGTGCGAAATATACGTTTTTTACTAATTACTTACTTGTTTTTTCTTTAAGCAGTAAGGCAGGTGGCAAAAGTAACAATTTCTAAGAAACCCATTACTAATATTATAAAACTGAAGAGTTTGTTTGTTTGTATGGTGAAAAGCGCTAATCTCAGGAACTACTGACTCAAATTGAAAAATTGTTTTTGTGTTGGATAGTCCATTTATCGAGGAAGGCTATAGGCTGTATAATAACCGACATTAACGCGAGCGAAGCCGCGGGCGTCCACAAGTCTTATAAATTCATGTTATTAATTATGAATTTAAACATATAAGGCCGGCCACAGACTTCCGGATCCGAATTAAGTTTCCTAATCAGGAATTCAGATTCGGAAACCTGAATGCTGTGCATACATACAAAATGTTCAATAAGGCCCACATTATTCTTATTTTTCCGAACGGAATAAAAACATTATGTTCGGTTCGGTGCGTACCATAAAATTCCGAATAAAAACTGGACGTTTGCGCTAGTCTCACGAAATTCTGATTCGGAAACCTAATACGGATACCGGACGTCTGTGGCCGGCCTAAGTAGCCGATTATTATGAAACTACCGCCAAAATGTGTGTTTGCTATCGCGCATAATAGAGCGAGTTGGCAATAAGTCAAACGATCGCTATAGTCTGACCACTTCGTGCGCGACCCTTCGGAGGGAACACTCGGGTGCTCCCTCCGAAGGTGCCACGTCCCCGCCACCCTCTCATACCGCATGAAGGTCGCGCATGAAGTTGACCTTGTCCATGAAGTTGTCGGACTATAGTAGCGCCTCATCATTATAGTTTATTTTAACACAACCATACTATTCAAAGTCGGTCGCTTTGGCATGAAACTGTTTACACACGCTATATTTACATGAATGTTGTCCAAAACATTCATGCCTTCATTTACCATACCACGATGAATGCTAAAACCGATAGAAAAATCGATAATAACGCTATTAATAATTCAAATAGTGTTGGAAGTACACTAGTGGTTTTGTTTCAATATGCATTGGTCAGACAAAAAATAGTGAATATTGATAATTTTCCTTTTGCAGGTATTCCATATGAAATTATAACGTCCCAACGAGGCAATGATCTCATATACGCAGACGGGTACACTTATGCGAAATCGAGCATGTTCAAATGGGTTTGCTCGTCCCATTACCCCACGTGTAAGGAAAAGCTGATCTTAGATTGTAATGGAAGAATCATTCTTGCCCCAGGGGAACATTCACATCCCAGAAGAAGCATGTTGGCAAAAACTAAAAGAGGCCAATGGAACCAGTCCTATGATAATTAACATCCCCTTTGATAGCAAAACCTGTAGGGGAATCTTCTCCCTGCTCTGTTCCTAGTCTATCTGGTAGTATGTTTCCACTCCTTTTTGATTAATAATATCATCCATTACACCGGAAAGGTGCTAGTGATGAATGAATGTATAAAAAAGAGACGGTACGTACCTTGTCCAGAGACCGATGAACGGAGAGAGTGATTGGAAAGACAACATTCCAATCCATACTGCTCAAGGTTTTGGCTTAGGTTTTACAGGCCTCTTTGGGTATTCTGTTGTTTGATGTTTTGCCCTCTACCATTTGGGTGCCCTAATGTGCTTATTGGTCTACATCGGGCAATCTCCCTCATCAAAAACTATATAGGGGAATGAAGCCCAAAAGGGAAAAGCTGCTTAAAGCGGGTACTCATCTGGTGTAAATAATACATACAGTTCATACAGTCAATGTGACAGATGGGAATCTTCAAAGTTCACATGTTCTCTCAAGAAAGCAGTCAATAATGTAACTGACTGGGGTATAAACCCTTTAACAATGAGCAAGGTGGACCGAAGAAGAGCTGTTGGACGTAGGAAGAAGTCCTGGCTGCGCAATATCCAGAAATGGACCGGAATCCCAGGGGTCGCGGAGCTATTCAACCCGGCAAAGGCCTGGTGAAATATGTGGAGCTGACAACCTTCACTAGTTGGAGGGAAACTAGAAGAAGAAGATAAACCCATTTTAAAATGAATTTTGTACACAAGAGTAACCGCTTTAGGCAGCATGCCCATTTTGTACCACGTTCCCCTACTCCAGAATTGCTAGAAAACGGGTTTTCGTACTTGATATCACGACTTTGGATTTGCAATGCTTTTGAGTTTAAAAAATTGCTTATTTGTTTGTAAGTCATATACCAATTTTTACAAATGTAGTGCCAATGTAGCTTAACAGTTAAACCAGAGTATTAGAGAATTTTCTCTAGACAATTGTTTGACGGGTTACCAGTTAAACCAGAGTATTAGAGAATTTTCTCTAGACAATTGTAAGCTTTACTGTTTTCATATTGAAGCTCATAATCCTTTGATTAATATGAATTGTTCAATCTGTGACTAGGAATAATAAGTAATTAGGAGTAGCTCTCTAGTTAGGTTATTATTGTAATATAATAGTCAAGTAGATGAAATCGCATCACCATTATGTAAATAGTCTTCTACTTATATTGTATATATTGAATCATCTGTATAAACGTTAAAACAATAGCTGTTTATTATTACCTACACGGCATAATGAAATCCTTATCATAAGGAAAGTCATTTCAAAAAGCAGCGGTTCTTCTTCTTCCTCTTCTCCTCTATTAGACGTGAGCTCAGCATGAGCAACATTTCCATACAGATTAATCGAGAAAAAGTTTGGCGCCAAGCTGTATCCTAATCAAAAACCATTTTGAAATTGGAACAATTCGAAATGGGATTAGAAAATAGTAGTTTCCTATGGATACACTTCTGTTTTATAAGCCTATATTAATTTGGTCGTAACTAAAGTAATGGATGCCTCCGCGTTAAAATATTAGACTTTTAATATAGTAATAGAACCTAACCAAAATTTTGATAATAATCCATCCATAAAACTAGTAGTTCTGAGGTGGCACCTCAATTCAAACGTTAAGAATGAGATGCAACTTTTATATTCATATAACTTTTGAAGTATTCCACTACCAAATCCAAGATCGGTCTTACAAAATGTTCTTAACTACTATTAAATAACTGAATACAGATACTGATAATAAATGAATACAGATATTTAGGACACCAAATGTGGCACCTCAATCTAAACGCACATGAAATACTCATTGTAACACTCGTGCTAGCTAATCTAAACAAGCACTTGTGTAACATTGACCACCATTTCAGTGAATTGGAATAAACTCATATTTCAACACAATACAAAAGTTTAACTCAGTTGTTTATTATACATTTCAGGTGTAAATTATGAAATAGTGATGTCTCAGCGTGGAAAAAAGTTAATATTTATAAACGGCTACTCGTATTCCCAGTGCTATAAAAATTCATGGAAATGTTCGAGCAGACCTAACGGGTGTAAGGCGAAGCTTAAGTTGGACGAAATGGGCAACATCATATCTATAGATAACGAACATAGTCACCCATCAAAATACACAAAACTGGATGAAACGACGTATTTTCGGATTGAAAAAAAATGTGAATTTTGACTTCAACTGAATAACAAGGGGAATTGAATAACAAGAGGTTATTTTTTTAAGAAATTAGAGAAAATGTGTGAGAGAATCTAAAATCTGATCTACAATTTAAATCACTTTTGAAACGTCGCTTGTGCAAGATGTGGTTTTAGTCAGCTGGGTAAATAAATACACCTGAAAAGATGCATTGATCTATTAATTGTTCCTTGAAAACGTATCTTCAATGAGCTATAAGAGAGAAATTTACGTTGAGACAGTCAGTTTTCATGAACACGTTTGAAGATTGTTGCTTTACATACCTAAAACCAAACAAAACATATTGTATGGATCACCAAAAATGGGAAATCTCCACCGAAAATTCAGAATATAAATAATACCAATATGTAATATGTTCTCAACAAAAACTAATTATATATGGTAATCTTTTATTTTTTTTGTCGTATCGCATTCGTAAAACCAAATCAAATTTGATTTAACAATTTGCTGTATAATGGGTAGGTACTAACAGTTTCTATGAAGGAGGTTTTGCTTTCTTTGGACGTGTCCGACCTAAAGGATCAGATTTTGCACTTAAAGAAAAGTTATTTGCATAAACAAATAAGTTTAGCTACAACCTGGATCCTACATGTAAAACGCTACTCATTGCGACTGTTAAGAGTGAGACATGACTGCATAGATAGAGCGCTGTCTCAATCTAATCATCAGAATTAAAGCGCGTTAAATATAACACTAGACTTTACAAATTAGCTCATCGAAACACTTTTATAAGTCGTTTTTAATTCATCATTGATTGTTCTTCCTGGATACGGTGATTGAGACACGTCTACGTACCATGTTATGCGAGTGTCATTCAATAATTGATGATGAAGTATGTTGTTGTAACTTGCAGTATTTTTTTTTTTTATGTTAGACAGGAAAGCTCTTGCCTTTCATCTCACCTGATGGTAAGTGACGATAAGATCCGAAGATGGAATTAAGCTTCATCTGGAACCCTCAACAACAGAGGGACTGACTATCTTATCACAATTGTCGGAACACAATAATGCCTTTAACATTATTATTATGGCGACAGATTTTGATAAGATGGTAGTAGCACTGGTAGCTAGCCAGGCGGACTTAAAAGAAGTCTTACCACCAACCAAATATTAAAGATCTTTCTAATAAAGTATTTTTTTTACTCTTTAGAAGCTCAATTCGTATTGTCGAGCAAAGGTAACCCTGCTGTGTTGCTAAACGGATATACTTTTACTCGGAATTCACGTTACCGATGGGTGTGCTCTACTAGGAACCCGAACTGCAAGGCGAAACTGTATTTATCCGAAGAAGGCGTTATTATACAATCGTACAATAAACATTGTCATCCTAGTAGCAAACTTTACAAGCCAATGCAGTAGGGAACTGTGCAAATCTATGCAAACTTCGTTCACAACGCTTGTTACATAGCTCTGAGTTAAGTATCATTTTATAAAAATATGTCTGGTTAGTTGAAGCCTGCCATGGTTCGCCGCAGCACTGATCGTGAGAAGAGCTCAAGTTTTTTAATATTTTCTAAATTAAAACTTTAACTTGTACAATTATTATCTTCTTCTCCCTGCCTTTATAAAACTCTATGAGAGACCAGCACAACATGGCTTCCTCTTCCAATCTCTTCTATCAGTAACAGATGTGAGTTTAGCTGGAGGAAGAAGGGAGTTCACTCCCTTCTTCCTCGTATCATCTTTCACACAATCCATCCATCGCGTCTTCGAACTAGGTTCATCCGAAACCACACATAACATATTTCATGTTACGTAACATTAATTCCTCCTCCTCATATGCCCGTACTACACCAGACTTTTATAGTAATGAGGAGTGAATAGAAAATACTAAATTTTCGGCGATTCTTGGGTGTAGACAGTGCTTCAGTGAACCATTTGCCAGCTTCGTTGTTTAATATATTGACTTTTAAATAATTATGACAGTTTTGTGTTTACTAACGTTGTTATGATTGTACATTATATAATAAAACTATACGTAATAACTATACATAAATATAAATAAACGTCATGTTAATAGAGGGAATGCCTACCTTTCTATGGTCCAGTTAGTTAAAAAAAAGATAACTAATAGTAAGTGGTGCTAAAGATAGAAACCTTCCGTAGGAATAAATTTTTACGATTAAGAATCAACTAATATGTAATCATTTGTGAAAATCCTATTCCATGTTAATTAAATAAAGACACATCAAATACAATCGTATTTACCTAACATGTTTATAATATTTGCCGCGTGGTGACGGCAGAGTAGAATACAATTGTCACCACCCCAAATCTCTCCCGTGGGTGTCGTACAAGGCGACTAAGGATAAATCAATGATGAGGAATGGGCAGCAGCGTTCCTCTTATACCACCTACCAATAGTAATGCACTGCGACTTTTGTGCCCGATAAATGGCAATAGGCTCGCCCCCTATTACATGGGACCTAACATAATTGGCGAAACGTGGGTGCTAGTTCACCTCTGCCTACCCCTTCGGGGATATAGGCGTGATTTATGTATGTATGTATGTTTATAATAAGCTACACCGATTTCATGCGCAGGAGTGTTGGAAGATGCGAAAACATCTTTGCAAATTGTACCGTAAATGCGCACAAATGTCTTTGTTTGCTGTTTTTCAATTGTATTTCGGTTTGCTTATGCACTGCTTTTTATCTGTAACAAAAGTATAGCTGTTTATAAACGTTTATGCTTATGGCATTTTTTGTACTATAATGCGGCTAACGTTTTCTCTGCACAGGTTGCGGCTATGAATTTGTTATGTCGCAAAGAGGGAAACGGTTGTTGCTCATTGGAGATTATACCTATTCTCTCATGAACCCGTCCGGTCTTAGATGGATTTGCTCTACGAAGAACCCCCAGTGCAAAGCGAAGGTCATTCTGGACCCCGAAGGAGGCATTATCAGCTTTAACGAGAACCATTCTCATCCTGCACGAAGGAAATACGTCAAGGGTCCAGACGGAACTTACGCGCGAATTCGTTAAAAGGGTTGGACCGTTTCAAAATTTCATTTCGTGAAATTTCTCTCAAAGAAGATTGTTCTCTGGTTAACAGAAAGTTACATTGTCAGAACCGATCAAAACCTCCAGTGAGTCAGTAAGACGTTTGCTTCGCGTGCATCGGATTGCGGAGGAGGTGGGTTCGATTCCCGCATCAAAACCGTAATTTACTGAAATTTTTCTGACCTCTGCTTCTTTACCCTATTACTTTTTCAAACATTTATACCTATACTAGCTAACCCTACAAACGTTGTTATGCCATAATATATTTATAATGGAGAAGCTATAAAGTAGGTTCGGAATAATATTTTCACTCACTTCCTATGACCGAGCTCTCTGTGTATATGGAAACTAAAATCTAATAAATTACAGCTGCTAATTCAAGTTTCTTAGTTTATGTATTTTTTGATTGTAATAGTCCCATACAATTTTATTTTTTTAGACCTTTAATGTATTGTTAATGTATTCAAGAATAAGAGTCTAAACATATGAATAAAACTTTAAACAGGTATTTACGAATGTAATTGATATAACAAAATAATATAAATATAATTAAGTATAATATATTATAAAATATTCATGTAGTAATCGTGTAAATATAAAAGAACCTTCTAAAAATATTTAAATTATACCCTCATGAAAATATTGCCACTTTTACGGGTTTGAATCGGGTATATATTTTTTTAGACTTTATTTATAACCCCATTAACTCCTAAAAGATTTTCATCGCTTAAATCCGGTTTATTTTAGTTATAAAATTTAGGAATTATTAGATAACATCTAATGCAATGATTAACATTTAATCAGGATTTTTTACAAAATTAAAGTCTTGATTCAAACTCGCTTGTGAATGTTTCTTTTGGGAGAGATGCAATAATATCGTCACGAGATTTTTTATGCTAGACAGGGAGCAAAAGAATAACGTATAATATGCCATACCCGACTCACCCCAGAGGGGTGTCGTAAAAGTCTGGTCTCCTAGTGAATATGTTTTTAAAACACCGATTAATACGGAACTGTTCTTGATCAATACCAAGGGCGATAAACAAATAATGCCTCAGATCGCAGGTAATTGACGATAAATGTGCGATCTGAGGCCTTCTTTCTTATCGCCCCAGGTAAGATCATAGTCTTATGTCACCTCCTGACCAGGAAGTGGGATTTTCCACTTTATGGTCAGGTGTGACATAAAATAATATTATTATGACGGTGCACTGAAGACAAACGCTTCAATAGGCATGATGACTCATTTTGATAAACTACACCCACCTTGATTTTACGTATCTGCTTTACTACCTAAAATATTTCTTTTTAAATATTAAGATTTTCATTGCATAAGCATGTTTTGGATAATGCAAATTTAAATTTCCGCCAAAACGCCTACATAGCATAGCAATGGGCGTCTGTGTGACGTCACGATTGCGTAAAGCATGACAGATTCTATAATTATAGTAGCGGTGTCAAAACGGTGTTAACGAAATCGTGACGGCACGCGGCGTTTGGCCAAATATGGCGGATCGCTAAGTTTTGTATTGTTATTTTTATAAAATAAATATCAATCACAATTAAAGTCTGAACGAATCTCCTTATCCTAAATTATTATTATGAATCATTATTTCAGTGATTCTTTGTTAGTGTCATCAGCCCTATTGCTGACATCGAACTTATGTACTAATACGTTTTGTTTTATAGGTATCCATTTCATAAGACTGCACAACGGAAAGAGGTTGCTAATGGCCGACCAGTACACCTTTAACCACACCTCGCCCGGTCGCTGGTATTGTTCCAAGAGGTGTAAAGGATGTAAAGCCAAAATATTCGTAGACAACAACGAAACCGAAATCAAACTGTACGCGAACGAACATAATCACGAACCACCCGTTTACGAAAGAACCTCCACCGGCCATTATTTGAAGCTGAGCAGTTAATTGTTATTTTTGATTTTTTTTTAATTTAAGCATTTTTAGAAAAAATGTTACAAAAAAAACCTACCAAGGTTGGAAAAAGTTAGAAAAATTATGCGGGGATCATGAAACTTTTTCGAATTTCTATTTTTCTCTGAGTGGTTAATTTAAGTTTGCTGTTCGTTTATAGAAGGTCGGTTACACTTTACTTTCTTAATTTTCCCCAATTGATTTTCAACCTAACTTGTTTAATCTTATCTATATATATTTAATGGTAAAGGTTATAAATTTTTTAAAGAAAATAATAGGACACTTTCTTGTAGCCCGACTGTGTTTATTGTCAGTACATACATCATGTAATAAGTCAAGTAATGTTAGATGGCAAGTGGAAATGTGTTTTGATAAGCGACTAGGAAAATTAAAAACTGCCTAATCGCATCATCCGAAATTCCGAATACAAAATAAGTGCCGAATCTTCCTAACTAACGTTGCTGTACTTAATTATTGTTAAAATAAATTGATTTATTGATTGACTTTGTTTTTATTGCAAAGTAGTCCTTAAATTTCACGCGTAGTGCTGCATCATCTATTTATTTATGTAGTTATATTACGTGACAATAAATCGATACTCAGCTAGGTAAGGTTTGTGTGTTGTTGGTAGGTAATCCAAGAGAAACCGATACGACATCTACTATAAGTCTACCATGAAGAATAGTAAGAGTAAAAATGAATGTAGTTGGTCTCTCTTAAAACAAATTGAAACAGACCACTAATTACCTACTACCTTCATACGACTGCTAATAGCGTATTACCAAAATCTAGAAAGTCATTATTTATATGATTATTAGACTTACTGCCACTTTCAGAGTCGTCAATTAACGTTAATGAGTACTTAATACAAAGAAATGACAATTCAAAACTAGTCGCTATTCTTGCCGGGTCTGTAGTCTAGATTTAAATGATCCTTTTTGTCATTAAGTTAAAGTTAATTGACCTATCTGAGTGCGGCAGTTGAAATGGTAAAAAAAATTAAAACGCACAATTCACCAGAGTATTATATCACATCTGCAGATGACATAAAATTTATAAAGCTGTCCGGCAACAAACGCTTGTTGATGGCGAACAAGTACACGTTTGCGTCGACGTCACCAAGGCACTTTTACTGTTCGAAAAAGCAGAAGGGGTGCAAGGCGAGAATCTTCCTGACTACGGACGAATCGGAGGTTGTCTACAGCTTCATGGAACACAACCACCAACCTCCAATTTATGTGCTGTCCCAGGATGGTTTCTATAAGAAAGTTGTTAGTTGAACCTCCCAAACCACTGTCTCTGACTGGACACGCGCGTCACACGTGTCCTACCAAATAAGAGTTTCCTATCACCATTTTAAAAATATTAGGTTGGGGAAAAAGTCTTTTCGCATTATAGTATGTATAAACTTGTAATAAAATCTCTTTGGCTACTATTTGTATCTGGCTGGTTTTGGTATCATTGAAAGTTTAAATTTTAAAGAACATAATTCCAAATTCAAATTAGGAAAATGTGTGATTTTCATTTGTTTTTCGTACCGCCAAGATGAGTGAATCTAATGAAGAAATTCGATACATTTTAAAATTTTACTACAAAAAAGGTATAAATGCAACGCAAGCCGCGAAAAAAATTTGCGATGTTTATGGACCTAGTGCAGTGTCTGTGAGAGTAGCACAAATTTGGTTTAAGCGTTTTGAATCCGGAAATTTTGATGTCAAAGATGCACGTCGCTCTGGTCGCCCTATTACAGATAAAATGGATGCCATTTTTGAAAAAGTGGAGCAAGATCGGCATGTCAGCAGTTACGACGTAGCTGAAGAAATGGGAATTGACCACAAAACAGTTTTGGCGCATTTGAAAAAAACTTGGCACACAAAAAAGCTCGACATTTGGGTACCTCACGAGCTCACTGAAAGAAACCTAATGAACCTTGTACTCATTTGTGATTCTTTATTACGACGTAACGAAACCGAACCATTTTTGAAGAAGCTGATAACTGGTGATGAAAAGTGGATCACGTACGACATGAACGTGCGAAAAAGGTCGTGGTCAAAGGCCGGTCAGGCTTCACAGACTGTGGCGAAACCCGGGTTAACTCGCAACAGGGTGATGCTGTGTGTGTGGTGGGATTGGAAGGGCATTATTCATTATGAGCTGTTACCACCAGGCAGGACCATTGATTCTGAACTCTACTGCGAACAACTGATGAGATTAAAGCAAGAAGTTGAGAGAAAGCGGCCGGAATTAATCAACAGAAGGGGTGTGGTTTTTCATCATGATAACGCTAGACCTCACACATCTTTAGCCACTCAGCAAAAATTAAGAGAGTTTGGCTGGGAGGTGTTAATGCATCCGCCGTATAGTCCTGACCTTGCACCTTCAGATTTCCACCTGTTTCGGTCTCTTCAGAATTCTTTAGGCAGTGTCAGGTTAACATCACGCGAGGACTGCCAAAACCACTTGTCGCGGTATTTTGACCAGAAGTCCCAAAATTTCTATAGCAATGGGATCATGTCCCTACCTACAAGATGGCAAAAAGTTATCGAACAAAATGGTTAATACTTTAGTTAAATGTACATACTTTAGTTAAATGTAAATAAACTATATTAAAAAATGTTTTGAATTTTCTTAAAAAATGCGAAGAAACTTTTTCCCCAACCTATTATATTGACAGACAGCTATTTTCATTGGTGCTTCGGGATGTATTTAAAACTGAATGAAAACTGCTTATAAAAAAAACTGAATCTGCCGCAACCACTTAATTAGTCGAAGAAGGTAACCAAAACGGCATACTGCCTTAGACCCTGTTCATAACCACGCCAGAATGAGACGCGTTTCCTTATACTTCTTCTTCTTTTTCCTGCTCTCTTCTTCTCCCTGCTCTCTTCTTCTCCCTGCCCTGTTCCCAGTCTATCTGGGGTCGGCGCAGTATGTTTCCTCTTCCATTCATATCGGTCCGACGTCATCAAGCCATCCAGTCCCTTTTGACTCATTACTTATCATCAATCACACCGTAAAGGGGCTAGTTATGAATGAATGCACAAAAAAGAGACGAAACGGACCATGTCGAGAGACCGATGAACGGAGAGAGTGATTGGTATGATAACATTTCAACCCATACTGCTCAAGGTTTTGGCTTAGGTTTTACAGCCGGCTGCCTGTCTGACAACCCTCTTTGGGGCAGGCTATCAGGCTATTGTTGGTGGTTTTCCCTCCACCATTCGGGTGCCCTTATTCATCGCGTTTTCTTGTACCTACGTTTTCTTACGCGTTTCCTCATACATCACTCGTTATTAAGCGGCTTCAACAAGATTGTGTGGCCTTCTACCACCAATGTATTCAAAATCGCGACAGTTTTCCCGCCGAAATTGCCCCATCTGAACAGGGTCTAAAGCAAACAAACTAGTTCTTGTTTATAATGCCAAATATTTGCCAATGGGAACTTTGGTTGCTTCTAGCCTCCTTAAGGGAGCAGAAAAAGCAGCTGGCGAGAATGCATCAATTTTAAAAATAATTTAAACACGAGAGTTATAAAACACGAGAGTCTACTTAAAATACGTTTAAGTAATTTAATCACGTTTTAGTCAGTATACCCCGCTCTGGGTCCACCTTCCTCTACGACTCTCTTTCTTCATTCTTAGATAGGTCTATTTATTAGCATTTTAATTATCAAAAGGCTAATAAATTATTAAATTAGGTATGAATAAAAATATCAATTGTACAACTAAATTATGACATGAGTGTGCAATTAGAAATGTTCATGATTCTTAGTCAATGTGTTTTTGATAAGCAGTCAATTATTATTAAAATTTTACTTAAATGTCTATGCCGATATCGTAAAAGGAAACGAAATTACTATAGAATTTTATTGAGATTAGAATGTAGATAAAATAGTCAGATTTTTTATATTTTTATTCTATTTTATCTTGTCTAACTAGCGATTTATTTGACAAATAGACTCTGTAGTTTCAAGTTACATAAGATCGGTTTCATTGTAATCAAAATATATAAATTAGCCACCAGCACCGAATTACTATTTACATACTGCAATTAAAGGAGAAATTTTGATGGAAATAAATAAATAATATTAGAATGAAAAAGAAACGGTTTCTATTTCACATGTCCTAATTTCATCATATATATCCATTGTAATACAATCAATGCAAACGATTCTCAAGAGCATGGTAGGTATTCAACTACAATGGTCCCTCTTATGTAAAAATAATCTTTATAATTTTAATCGATCAATTATGCTCCATATTTAAATACATAATACATAAGACAACAAGGCGTAGCAAGTGGAAGGAAGTGATCTCTGCCTACCCCTGTGGGAGAAGGGCGTGACGTATGTATGTATGTATGTATAAGCACTTGTTATCAATGATACCTTAAATATATAGTTTTCTGCTTAATTTTTATCTAAATTTTAAAGGGGCTTTTTAAAGCTATGTTAAATTGGTTGGGAAAACTGCAATGAGCATTCTTCAAACCGTTTCCTCAATTCTTTTCAAAATCAGCCACTATCACACTATCAAAGTTCCTATTCAAATCTTTGCATTTTCAACATTTCTCTTTTTTTTTCGTCGGAAGTGTTAATAATCGCCTGCAACTTCTTTCGCTTCAGATTTCTCCTTCATCCGTGTTGATGGACGAGGAAGGAACGCAATACTCCTATGGGGAGGATACACTTTCTCCCAACAGCACAGCAGACGCCACTGGTACTGCTCCAAGAAAAAAACTGGCTGCAAAGCGCGAGTCAGAATGTCTGACAGCTGTCAGATTGTCTGGAGTTACAATGTGCACACCCACCCGCCGCCTACACTAGGAGCTTACAAAGAGTATGCCTATGAAACCTGTCCCAATACCTACGTTATAAATTAGGGCCTAGAACTATGTGATAATAATGATAATGATTTCATATTTGCAGTGAGTAATAAAGATGATAGTACTATTGTTAGCATTATTGATGTTGAATCGTAAATTGAATGGTCCACACGAATTGCAACAAATAAGGATGTCGACGTTGAATAAACAAATACCTAGCGAGATCTGTATAATATACATAAATGACGCGAGGCCAATGCAAGGCGAAGCGCACCAGTGACCCGTCATTTCCTCTGTTGTTGTTGCCCACTGGTTAACCACGCGATGTCCACTGACCACGTGGCGTCCGTCCACCCGTCGACAACGAGTGGACACGGTGCGTGGTTCTAAAAAGCTGTGTTTTAGAGTCCTTAATGTACGCGGATCGGGTACGGCACACTGTTGACAGCGGTAACAATGGCATCGTATACTCATTCATGGCATTTTGTTTCAGATTCCCAATTCCGTGTACTCCCTACGCACCGAGGGTCAGTTATACTATACCGAAAATACGGCTTCTCGTACACCAATCAAAACAGGACGATCTTACGGTGCTCCACTTACAAGAGTAAATGTTGCAAAGCGAATCTCAAGGTGGACAAAACAGGCAAAATTGTTTTTGAAGACAACGAACATAATCATCTTCCACCCTGTTATAAGAAGACTAAAGCAGGGATCTATAGGTTGTTTACGTCGTAGATATTTAGTGTGGGTTTTGGGAAGATTCTTGTCATTCGACCGGAAAGCACAATTAACAACTAAGTACCTACGAGCACTGTCTTTTTCTAGTCAACAGTTGAACTTATCTTTAAAAGCCAATGTCTTAGTTTAACAGACCTTTACTTTAATTCTTGTCAATAGAAACTCAACTTCAATTTAGTTTTGGAGCTGCAACTTATTCGTGCTCTTATTTATATGAAATATTCATGTAGCGGATTAATTTTTTTTTATTCGTAGTCAATATAAGTTAAACGTTGTAAAATAGCCATTGTTATAAAAATAAACCACCTAATAATATTTATATTAAATATAGATCAACCCTGTAATCTCTAAGGCCGTTGGCATAAGTTAACGTTAAGTTGGGCGAGACTAAAGCTTTCTATAGAGTATATTAATCGCAATAAGACTATGATGACTAATATCAATGCATTGATTCAGTGCATCCCGCACCTAATCCGCACTGGGCGTGGTAGGTTATGGCCCATTCTCCCTATATTCTTCAATCCATAGGGAAGGCCGTGGAGACATTAAAGGACTCTTGATGGATTGAAATTTGGTAGATGATTTTTAGTGTCAAGTTTGGAAAGAAGTCAATACATTTCTCCCTCTCAAAAATGTTCAGCTGAACTGTCCTGCTGTTTGGAAAATTGGTGTGATCAAGATGTACTGTGATCGATGCGCGATTTCAAGGCACGATTTAATTTTAGTCACTATTTTACTTATATCACTAATAATTAATAAGGTATGAAAATGTTTAGATAAGTAATATAAAGAAAAGTAGAAGAAAGCAGTAAAACTGAATATTAAACTAAGATTGGTGTGTAAAGAATTCACATCATTTTGCCATAATAAATAATTAAAATAATAATAACATGTATTTTGTGTTTGTTGTTGGTAATCCTTAGTAATTTATTATCGTCTCTGCTGAACCACGTCGATGAGAAGAACTAAAAAGTCTAATTCGTTTCTCTCAATTACAACTACCGTGGGAGTGTCGTATTAAAGTGTTAGACAATGCACATTGCATTTCAAATGTAGTAGATTTAAAATTTTCGAGATAAAAGACAAGAGATAGATAAATATATATAAAGATGAAAGAGAAGAGATAGAAACTTCTCCATTTTCGAGATAAGAGAGAAAGTCAATTTCATTTATTTAGAGAATAAAAGTAAATTCGAAATACATCATCCACTACCAATCAGTTTGAACGGTTGTCTTTCCAGAAATTCTAAACTGGAAATATCAATAAAAGCCCAATTTCGAATTTCATCTCGACAAATAGGGAATGGCTTCTTCAAATAACTAATCTAAATCATCACGGTAATGACTGTTCTTTTTCAGAATCGCTTCGTGTACTACCAACTGTTCGGGGTTCCGCTGTTATGTACCAGAATTTTAGTTTCTCTTACTCCAACAGTAGGACGCTGCTGCGTTGCTCTGCTTACAAAAGGAAATATTGCACCGCAAGAATTAAGGTGAACAAGGAAGGGAAGATTCTCTTCGTGGACGATTATCATAATCATCCACCCCCTGTCTATAAACAAGCAGTGACTGGCTTGTTTTATAACATTGGGTATAAATAGTACCTTTGTGGCCACGGGATTTTTCGATATTTTGGAAAATCTGTCTTTATTTATCGTCGAATCGTCAATTTCTGCCTAGTCATATTGTAAACTAAACTGAGCTGCTAACTATTGGGTAGGTCAGCTGAGGTCTAGCCCAAGAAAACATTTTTCATACATATACATTTGAAACACATTTCAGATAGGTACATTCAACGGCACTGCAGACTACCCAAAACTGTCAAATTTCTTCAATCGATTGTCAACCTTAACTTAGTAATAATTATAGAGCACAAAATTGATTTAGAAATTTTGCCATTTTGTGGTAAAATTTCTAATTCAATATCAATGTCTGACGGGCTGTTGACTGTACTAATGGGATCCCGTATTTACCATTTCACCGCTGAAAATTCAAAGCGTGTCATTTGTTTTCAATATGGTAGGTAGATACTTTGATTTCATTTGGCATATTACTTAATGTGAAATTTTTTTTAAAAGCCTTATAATCTGAAATGATTATCACTCTTGTCAACAAAAGCGGGCGTGTTTTAGTCACAAGAGTTTACGCGTTGGTTAGCAGCTTACCTTAGTTTTCTTAAATGACGATATGACACTTAGTATATTTTTATGCAATTTTTTTCTAACATAGTTCTCTCCTAATTTTTTAGGTCATCCTTTGCTCAAATGTCTTGTACTTACTTTAATCAACGTTCGTGTTCGAGTGCTTAATATCAAACCATGACCTGTTTGTTCTCTGAGAACAGCTGTATAGATTTTATACTAAAAGTAATCTAAGAGATTTTTAAACGTCCCAATAAAAATATTTAAAGACATTGCCTCTTAAATGAACGTCTAGAAATAAGCTCTTAGAAATTTCGTAGAGACAAGTAAAACGTGGCGTGTAATTGAAAGACTGTATTGTTTGTTTACAGAAACCCTGATAAGATTGCCTTTGACGAATGGAAAGGAAGTTCGAATGTACAAGAATTTCAGCTATTCGTTCTACGGGCACGGGAGGCGGTACCTGCGATGTACAAAGTACAGAAGAGGCGGCTGCAAGTCGAAGCTGACGTTGGACAACGAAGGTTGCGTCATTTATTCGTACATACAACACAACCACGAACCTCCGGTCTACCACAAGTGGCAAGGTGGCTTGTACTATAAAATTTAATGAGCAGCTACAAAGTAGTTCAAAAACAAATAAAGAATTTTGTTTCGAAATTCACAAGTGGACATATCAAACTTAAAAGAAGCCTGCAATTGTAGCGTCTACTAAAACAAAAAAAGCCACAACTGCAAAAGTACTTACAAAAATAGTTCGGTGTTATTATTAGTAAAATTAGTATTAAATATGTAGTAGTGTTTAAAGACGTGTTTTGTTAAACAGTGTTAAAATCAGATGCTGTCACTGTCACAAACAATTAACAAGAAAGGGAAAACATCAGATTTAATCACGTCATCAACACCTTTTTGTAATAACACCATGTGCGTTCTAAATATAAGGCTTGACGACTTACTTTTACCTATATTTCTTACTTTTACCTTCTATCCATAGGGAAGGCCCGTGCCCCAGCAGTGGGGACATTAAAGGGCTGGTGATGATGATGATGATGACTTACTTTTGAGTTGTGACTCTTGTTTTTAGGGAACTATATTAATTTCGTAGTATGGTGTATGTAAGTAATATTTCGTAGTATGGTAGTGTATGTAATTATAAATAATGATTAATAATTATAAAAGACATGCCAAATTTAATTTTTCGACTGAAGTTAATGCAATGTTCCTCTGAGCCAGTGATTGAGTAAGTAACATAAATTTTATTAAAGTATTTATTAAAAACAAAAAAGAATATCACTGTAACTGTAATAAAGAACATTAGGTACCTACGGTTCGATAATCTGTAGTTAATAGATATTTTTCGTCATTAGAAAAATAAAATATTTCAAGCTTAACATTGTACTAGTCGTGTTCCGCCATTACGTAGCTGATAAAAATATGTATTTCTAAATAATGCAAACTCTTGTAAAAGTAACTGTTGTAAGAAACTTTATTATTAGTCGTTTTGAAGCTTTATCAGCGGAAATAATTTTATTATATTAATATAATCAATTTTAATAGTGTGGGATTTGGTGTGTTCATCATAACACTCGTAGTTAATTAATATTATATTATATTATCGAAAATAACTTCTTTAAAACTAATATTTTGTGGAAAATATCTTTGGATTTTAAGGTTTCATCGCCATTGTCTAAGTTATTATATTTTGTTATTTAGCAGAAAAATTTTTTTTTCTAGAAAACAGCTACTTATGCATTTATTCCAAAATTTATTGCTATTTTCTTTATATTAAAATAAATGAGAAGTCTCGTGTATAAACAAACTTAGTAAATCCTAAAAAAGTTCTATTGTCTTAATTAAACATTTATGAACCCAATTATTACAACTGACTATTTCAAAATGACAATTTTAAGTTAATCACTGACCAACTTTTACTATGGGACCTTGAAAAGAAATACAATTAAATAGAGGTCAGCAAAAGTTTTAAAATGAGTTTTTATAAAATGTTGAATTAATAATGAAATAATAAATTGCTATTTCGATATAAAGTACCGAAGTATGTATTATAGATCTAAATGAATGATGTAGCTGATTTTATTTTATTATAATGTTCAAATAAAAATCAAGATATTATCATACCATAATTAAATATTATTGTATAAACTTACGATAGCTTTAGTTTTTATGTACCTACTCGGTATTTTGCTATGACGTCATCTGAGGGAACTTTTGCGGGTTGTAATTATGAGTCTCAACTATCCTTTTCCTACTCTAAGTCAAAGTCAAAATTCATATCAAAAACCGATTTAGTTCGATTATGGATATACAATCGGATGAATGTACCCCCAAATCGTTATTAAAAAAGATGTTAAAATTAATAGTGCCAATGTCCGATTATACCTATTTTGTTGTATTTATTTGAGTGTGAGTAGTCACTATCCCTGTTTATAGATAAATTTAAACTTCTGCGGTGTTATTATATAAAAATATAATAGTCTCTATAATATCTAACATTGTCTCTATAATTTTGTGATCCTAAAATTTAATATTAATGTTTTTGAATTAAAGATATTTATTATAAATTAATCTTACAGTTTTATTGTCGTGTAAAAAGTACCACCTTATATTCATGATTTTTCTGTCGAAGAAAAATACTTTTTTGAGTTGAAACTATCCAATACAATATTACTGCATTTTGGCTTAGAGAGTTGAGTTGCATGTTGAAAAACGAAAATAATTATGGGTCGCCGATATGGTTTCATCAGAAACTTCTTTTTATTCTACTAATTACCCTCCTTGCTTCCAAATTATTCGAGGTTGGTACAGTTAAGTATGCCTAGGTTTAACGCCAATGTTGTGCTAGAATTTGCCTTACTTCACCTTTTTACTGTAAACGCCTTTGCTGATCCAGCGTTATTTATCCACAGATACCTTTACTACATTGCGTTTAATCAACGGAAACTCTGTCTATATGTATAATGGCTACAGCTATTCTTCTGGCGGCAGTGGAAGGAGGTACTACGTTAATTGCTCGACGCATAGAAGAGGAGGCTGCCCAGCCAAGCTGAAGTTAAATCGCGAAGGGCGTATCGTGGATTCCTTCAACGAGCACAACCATCCGCCGCCACTGTACCACAAGCTGGAGTCAGGCTTATATTGTAAAGTTTAAAGTTCACTTTGCAATAGCTTCGAAGGTGTTGTCCCAATAGTATTATTAATGTGTAAATAAAAAAATATAAAAAAGAAATGGCTACATTGTTGGTTTGTATATAGAGGTGGGAGCGAGGGGTATACCAGCTAAATCCCTATAGGTATACATTAGTAAAAGACCTTGGCTTGTCTAGAACCTACGTAAGTTCTACACTGGTACGTGTGTCAAAGGCGGCTCACAGAATCTCACCAAATATGGCTGGGCAGAGAGAGAAGTTGGCTGGCGAAGGTGAGTGTTGACATGTTGCGAAGGGGCCCCGTACACCTACACTTAGGTCACAAGTCCCAGGCGCTGCCACTGACTCCCCTCTCTGCCACACTATGGACCCGTCACCCGCATGGTGAACCCATGGAATGCTAAGAGTTCTCGTCTCAATATAATAGAAGTTGCAACGTGAAATACTAGAAATGCCTCAGTTGGCAGAAGAATTATCGATGTGTAGCACTGTTTATATGTCTTCAAATAAGCTAATGGACCGGTCCATTCACATATTTGACGAGATAGCATATTATTATGCTATCTCGTCCAATAGATATATTTTATAAAATGGTGTACTGTAATGTTACTGTAAAACCCCGAACTGCGGTAAATCCTAAGATATTCCGGTAAAACCTAAGACTTACCAACTCTTATTGGTAAATGTCCGAAGTCCGTGGAATTTCGTATACTTTTACCACCATTCATTTGGCAAATCTTAGCATTTACCTCTGGGCACGGTATATGTTGAGAAAAATAAGTCATATCGTGTAATAGTCACAGCTAAAATAGACCTGAAAAACGTTATTACAATTGTGATAGATGTAAAGGACAACGAATTTTATCAATTGGGTTCGAACGCAAACTCTTCGAAGGGCTAAATGATAGGTAATGGCTGTAAGAAATATTTTTTGATTTAATAGACTCTCGCTGGCCTGTGCACGAGTGGCATCATCGTTGAAATGGATTACAAATTGTTTTGCAACACACAAATCCTCTAAAATCTATATGTCCACCTCCGCGAATCCACTTTTATCGAAAAATCGCAAAAGCTATGACGCAACACTCAATGATTAACATGATAACTGCAGCCAATACAAAGCCTTCTTCTGTAGCCAATAAGTCTGATTTTGCGCTTTCATTCTTTCAGAGAAACTGCAATTCCTGCCCATGGCGACAGGGAAATCAGCCATAGTTTACCAGGGATTTTCTTTTGCGTATCGCGGCAAAAGCTCTTTGCGGTGCTCCCGATACTTCAGAGGCCATTGCAAGGTCACCCTGAAAATCGACGAGGACAAAACAGTGTTTAAAATGTACGGCACACACAACCATAAGCCGCCGAGCTACTATAAAACATCCAAGGGTTACTACGTATGCACCAGTAACCATAAAGGTTAACGCTCATTACACCCAGCCGGCATCTGACCAGCACCGGTGGACGCCGCGGGGTCGCCGCGGGTCGCCGCGTTCTAATGTATCCCATGCCCGTTTAGCAGTACCAATATTCCTTAAATGTGGAAAACACGACTTGTCTAAGGATAAAATTATTATAGACAACAATAAAGCAATGTACAACGCCATTTGTCATAATGAAACGTCAATCAATATAATTTCCTCTTCGCCTTAATTTTTCAATTAATAAAGACTTTCTTTTTTCATTATGCAATTACTTAGTTATATTCATATATTCCTACCCCATTCCTATACATGCATTCTTATTTACTTAACATATAGGCCCCTACGCAATTATAATTAATAATATCCGCGATACAAGTATATTTTATTCTTTTATCTGAAATAGAAACCAAAAACCATGCGTCTGACATGAGGAGCGGCGTATCATCGACGTATTGTCGGTGCGAGGCGGTGTTGGTCGGGTACCGGGTGGATGTAATGAGTGTTAACCTTTAACGCACTATTAGCACGGTAATGTTACCCAAAGAGGGTTCGGGGGGCCTACCGCCTAACTCGATTGCTGATGATAGCTATATTGCAATGCACTGCTTACGGAGCAGCTATCCTGAATTTTTAGGAGGCACGGATTTTGTGCTAAATTTATATTTCATAATTCATTCATAATTTCATAAAATCATTCGGTGATCGTTCGTTCAAAGCTATCGCTAATAGTTTAGGTACATTTGGTGCGAAATGACAGCATGACGTCATAAACTATAGCTTTGCTTTAGCAATCGAGTTAGGCGGTAGGCCCCCGGGTCGGGGGCGGCCAGCTATAAAACCTTAGCCAAACCTTTATGGAGTATGAATTGGAATGTCATTCAGTCAGTCTCTCAGCTTTTCATCTTTTTTCTATACATCAATTTATCACTAGCACCTTCCCGTTGTGATGGATAATATGAATCAAAAGAGAGTGGACGGCTTGATGACGTCTGACCTATATGAATGGAAAAGGAAACATACTGCGCCGATCTCAGATAGACTGGGAACAGGACAGGGAGAAGAATTTTATCTATGCAGTTTTGTAACTCAGCCCATCATTGTGACGTCACTGCGGCGTATGGATGTGCACTAAATTAACCCCCGAATACAGAAACGCTACTCAAATTTTTAGCACTGCTTAAAAAGTTAATTGGACGATACTTGTCAGAATTTGCATGGATAAACGTCAATTTTGACAATACTTAATCAGACTTTGAGTAGCGTTTCTGTATTATTCGGTGGCATGTACAGACAACAGCACATCAGACTACCACAAAATGTTAAATTATCTCAATCGACTTTTGGCTCTACTGCCAACAAGATAAGGTTGACAATCGATTGAAGAAATTTGACAGTTTTGGGTAGTCTGAAGAGCCGTTGACTGTACCATGCAGACTCGAGGCGCGTTCCGTTCGTTTTTATATGAAGATATAATACTGCGTATATAATTTCCATGCTATAAGTTGTATGTGAATAATTTTGAAGTGTTGTTAGTTGTTGTTTGAACGTTAATTATATATTGTTGGAAAAAATATCACAAAGGAAATACCTCCTGGTTTTACCTTTTATAGTTTTCGTTATGAAGTATGTGAGAGATGAACCCACCAATTCGCATTGGTGGGACAGAGTGCTAGGTTATGGCCCAAGCATCCATAAGGAAGGACTGTGGCCTAGCAGTGGGGACATAAGAGAGCTGGTGATGAGAGACGATTGCTGTTTCAATAATTGTCAAGAATATATATATTTGTTGTATTATGTGATCATTTCATTTTATTCTACACAATTTCATTATCTCTTCTAACTGGTTTTATCGTCAGCCAGACGGCTGACGGTAAAACCTAGGCCAAATGGTAAAGCCGGGTGTCCCATAGGGTAGAAAACCTGTAGGTTTTTTAAATTATTCTCATACTACCGCACTCAGAGACGTCAATTAACGTTAATGAGTACTTAATGTCAAACAATTATAATTTTTCATTAAGTATCTGATATCGTAAGTATATTATAATATCTCATTAAAGTTAATTAACGTCTCTCAGTGTGGCAGTTAACGTTAAAAACTTCATTTAAATCGAGACCATATACTCGGCAAGACTAGCGACTAGTTTTGAATTGTCATTTTTTCACATTAAGTACTTATTAAAGTTAATTAACGTGTCTGAGTGCGGCAGTTAAACGTTATACCTGAGCAAGTCGCTAGTCCTATAGGTACACTCTTCGCCGTTCGTCTCTGTACATGATGATTTTACATAGCAGTATGGTTCTATATTGTAAAAAAATACTATTCTTATGTTATTCCCGGCCAAAAAGTGGACGTTTCCGTCCACAACGCGTACGGAATATTCCACTTCCTGGCCAGGGGGTGACATAAAACACTGATTTTTACCTCGGGCGATAAAAAGGAAGATCGCATGTTTATCGCCCCCGCTTTCGGCTGTGCTATATAATGTACCATTTTCAGAACCTATTTTCATTCCCGGAAACAAGAAACCTATGCTGTTGCTGGGCGGCTTCACATTTTCCCAAAGCAACACCAAGAGGTTGTGGTACTGTTCCCGGAGGAAAAATAGTATGTGTAAAGCAAAGGTGAAGATGACTGATGACAATCGAATCGTTGATGCGATGATTGTGCACACCCACAAACCACCCGAGTACCACTTGACTAGCACTGGGGAATACCATTTCTTTAGGACAGGGAGGAACCAAAAGGATTAGGAGAGGAAAGAATTATTACTTCGATTTTAATTTGAACATTTCTAATTTTTAGTTTCTAGCAATGTACTGCGACTTTTGTGCCCGACAAATCGCAATAGGCTCGCCACCTAATTACATGGGAGCTAACATAATTGGCGAAACGTGGGTGCTACTTCACCTCTGCCTACTTATAGGCATGATTTATGTATGTAATTTTTGATTTTAATTTTTCTTACGTTTTCTAACCATAATATTTTTTGAGGAATGAATCAATTTCTGTTGTAATGCCTACAGCCCCAGAAGAGCCTACAATAAAAATCAAAGTGGCGTGTTAATTGTATTTTCTTTTTATTCTGTGACTTATGAGGATTGTAAAGCGGCGCGAGTAATGCCCACGTATCCATATGGAATACTTATCTCGACCGATAACGTTTTCACTCCCCTAAAACTTTACGAAATGAGAAAATGTTGGTCCTTTTAGGCCTTTTTGGCCCCCGGGCCTAGCCAACTGGCCAATCTACTTGCATAGAATTACAAATATATGAAACTGACGTATTACAGGGAAAGCAACATGGCGACCGTCGTGTCAAATGTAAGAGAAGCTGTCATAAATTGACTTTAGTGTTCTATGCGTTCGAAGAGATTTGCGACTTGGCTGGCTTGGGGGGCTGACGCGATTTTGATTCGCAATAAGTACTGTTCTGTATTATAAAAAATAAACTATTTTTCAGCGCCTTTTTTCATACCCGGAAACAAGAAACCTATGCTGATGCTGGGCGGCTTCACATTTTCCCAAAACAACACCAAGAGGTTATGGTACTGTTCACGGAAAAGTCATGGGTGTAAAGCAAGGGTGAAGATGACTGATGACAACCAAATCGTTGAAGCGAAAAACGTGCATAACCACAAACCACCTGAGTATCACGTGACTAGCTCAGGGGAATACCTTTTCTTTAGGACAGGGAAGAACCAATAAGAAGTAGGACAGGAAAGAATCAATTTAAAAGTAGTAATACCTTTAGCCGTTGAATAGCCTAATAGAATCCAAGTGCCATCTGAATATACTTTTTATTAATCTGTGATTTTAAAATGCTCTCTATCTATTTACCGTATAAAAATTGTAGGCAAATAATCTTATTGTGTGACTTAGGTACTGCCGCACTCAGAGACGTCAAATAACTTTAATTAGTATTTATTGTCAATAATTTTCAAGACAAGAATAGAGACTATATTTGAATTGTCATTCTTGGACATTCAGTACTCATTATCGTTAATTGACGTCTCTGAGTGCGGCAGGTAGTGTAATAACTTTTGTGTCAATAAATATACGCACTAATTATAATATAGCGTATAGGTAATTAATGTAAAAATATATTGATAATCAATTTTGAATAGGTAGGAATATATTTAGTATGTATTTAACTTGTGCTTTGTCTCTTCTAGTCGTGTGTATTTTATGCGTAATAAACAAACATTACTTTATCTGTCACTTTATTGTTTCATTGTCTTGATACGTAGATTATGTGCTAAAAATGTAAATCTGAGTTTTATATTTAGACACAGTTTGGTGTTAAATAATAAATAAACATACATATAATAATATATACATATAAGATTTATATGACGGGCGGCACATAAATCTGATTGTAATTTATGGGATGTATCTTCAGGTATTCGTGTAAAGCCTTAGGCTACGTTGTGATGTGATGTTTGATAGTTAATTTCAGAGTACATGTTCATACCTCCAACCCGTAAGATAAAAATGCTGATGTTAAAAGGTTTCACATTCGCTCAAAGAACCAAAAAGTTATGGTACTGCTCTCAAAAGAAGATCGGCTGCGAAGCCCGAGTCAAGATGGACGATCAGGAGAGGATCATCTTTTCAAATGCCACCCACTGTCACAATCCTCCAGAAAGCTATATCACCAATACCGGAGAATGTGTAATAATCTGTATATGTGTGTCTATATATATGTGTGTCTATATATCTGTGTAAATGTATAATAAAAAACGTTATCAGTCTTATTTGTAGTTTTTTTTAAAGTGCAGTACTGTTAGCTAGGAGATAACAGATGTGATTATGATATATATCTACAATAGAGAATAACTAATAAAATGAGATGATAAAAAGTTTAATATGAAGCATTATTGTCTTACTCAAGAGTGTAGTGTTAGTTCTTTCGGACACTATGAAACAATATTCTCACTTTAGATTGACAATAGTTCAATTATTACCAAGGACGGTAAAACAAGGAATGCCTCAGATCGAAAGTATTTGACGCGATATGAACCGATGTGAATAGAGTTATTAACGGAACACTATTATTACATAAAGACATGATTACTGAGCTAGAAAAGCAAATCCAGAAATTGCCGAGCTCTAACTCGAAAATTATTTGCAGGTCGCCGTGCCGTGGTAGAGTTCATGCCGAGTAGTCGTGGTCGTGGCAAGGGACAACTTTTAGTGTACGAAGGCAACACTTTCGCTTGCATGGGCAGCCCAAACCGATGGTACTGTTCGAAGAAAGCCGCAGGCTGCAAGGCTAAGGTTCTGATTCATAACAAAACGGTGATCGCCGGAGACTTTGAGCACAACCATCAACCCCCTACTATATATCGGACGTCTACCGGCAAGCTGTTCCGGTTCCCTAATTAATCCTCATTTCTTCTGCCGCATTTATGAGTGTATTTAATTTTTGAAGGCAAGGCAAGAATAGCGACGAGTTTTGAATTGACAATTTTTGACATTCCCATTAACATACTACCTACTCATTAACGTTAATTGATGTCTCTGTGTGCGGCAATTTGATTTTAATATTAACATGGCTATTATTTTGATAATTTCTTTCCGTTAAATATGATATACCATATGAATATCCAGCCCGGCTAGCATGACCACCGAAACACGATATATAGCTATTTATCGCGTTGAACTTACAAAAACATTGGATTTTATTTAATAAGCCTAATTTGAATAATTGAATAAGCCTATATGGGCACATGTTAAAAATATAGCTATTTATCGCTTTGAGAGAGAGAGAGAGATGGAGCTTGCTAGCGCAGTGGCACAGCGCGCTTGGCTTGCGATTGCGAAAAATAAGCAATTTCGCTAAGGCCGGTCATTGGGTGGGTGACCAAAAATTTATTATCTCGATTTCCTCTTTGCCTCGAATACACGTTAAGCCGTTGGTCCCGGCTGCACCTGCAGTCGTTAGTACCCACCAAGCCGCACAGGGCCAGCGTGGTGGGTTATGGCCCAATCTCCCTTTATTCTTCCATCCATAGGGAAGGCCCGTGCCCCAGCAGTGGGGACATAGAGGGCTGGTGATGATGATGACGATGATCGCTTTGAACACAAATCCAATGATTTTTGTAAGTTCAACGCGATAAATGGCTATATGATATCGTGTTGTGGTGGTCATGCTAGCCGGGCAGAATAAGTAATTAAACTACTGTATACAGTTAACATTAACGACTGGAATGGAAAAATGTAATTTTATAAAAACTAGACTATTCGAGGTTAAATGCAACTTCATCTTATTAGGTATCTATTTAAATTAATTTTAAATTAATGAACGGCCTCTGTTAATTTCGTCAATATTAAGTAATTATGAATATTCTTTTACATAGGTATATCTGTAGGTATGATTGTCTTATAAAATTTTCATGGTTGGATCTATTAATTTCTTACTATCACTAATTACAATAACTACTTGCGGTTAGAATAAATTACTTTAACTAATTAATATCGATGAAATTAAAGCATATTTTTTTGTTTCTGGGCTATGTGGTGAACTGGTGGCGTAATAAGAGTAATTTAGAATTCTTTGTGCAATGAAATTATTACTCAGCTTTATTTATTTTTATTGAGATAAATACAAAGGATAATAATACCAAAAACAGTGTATTTTTTTGTAGCAAAAGACATCTAATTGCCATATAATTTTAGCCATCTAAATAGAATATTAATACAGATATAACCGCAATTGTTTGCGACGGTTAAACAACAGGTATAGCCTTAATTATTTAAAAAGAAATTAACACAAAAAAAATACTACAAAATTTGTATACTTACTAGTTTAAGATATTTAATTTTATTCCAGAAAGAGATGAATCTCAACAGTTTCTCCAATATTACAAACGCTATAGAGATAGAAATCCGGAAAGGTTTGAAGTGAGAAGATCTAATGAAATTGAGGATGTCAGAGACCCCGCTAACCGTGTCAGTGACCTCTTGAGTTTTCTTAAAAAATGAGAATGATTTAATTAAAGAACGCTTTATTGACGAAGTCAGTTTTTGGAATCACAGACAATTGACGAAAATCCAATTTGGATGTCCCCAAACTTGATTAAATGAGATAGAAAGAAAAGGAATTGTTTCTCTATGTATCATTGCTTCCTTGAATGAAACAGAAAAGTATCATATTTTTTATTGGTCAAAATAGGCTTATAGGCGTACCTAATTATTAGTCCTAATTATTATGTTAAATAATAATATTAAATTAAGATGAAAGGGATGTTCTGTACTTTTTCTTAAGTTTTTATGTCTTATTCAATTTGTACACTATCTATTTGACATTGTTTGCTTAAGTACTATTTAGAAGTCTGCTTTTTATTTGGAGACTAAAATGACAGAATTAAGACGTAAAGTAAAATTTAATGTTGAATTCATTTGACGAGTTATATATAAAGTTAATTAAACTGGTTCAGATATTATTGAATCTATCTTGTAGATTAATAGTATTTTGTTTTTTATTTTTATTTAACAAATAATGTAAACACACACAAAGACAATTACAGATTTAGATAATTTTGTTGTGTTATTATTGGATGTGATAATTTGTTCGTATTGTACGAAATAAATTACAGTATAAATGCAATTTGAAAAATCTCCAAACGTCATTTCAGTCTTGGCGACAAAAAATAGACTTTAGTACTTCATCATCATCATCATCACCCTTTAATGTCCCCACTGTTGGGGCACGGGCCTTCCCTATGGATGGAAGAATATAGGGAGATTGGGCCTAACCCACCACGCTGGCCCAGTGCGGGTTGGTGGGGTATTAACGACTGCAGATGCAGCCGGGACCAACGGCTTAACGTGCCTTCCGAAGCACGGAGGAGCTCGTGATTTTTGGTCACCTATCCATCCATCCCTTAGCGAAATTGCTTAGTTTACGCAATCGCAGGCCAAGCGCGCTGTGCCACTGCGCTAGCAAGCTCCTCTTTAGTACTTACATGTTATTAAATTCTGACTTTATTGGAATAAATGTTAAAGTGTTTTTTCTCTTATTGTTTTGTTATAATTCGTTGTAAAACTCATAACTACCCCTCATACCATTTCTGTCGATTCCGTTTATTCTTTCCTTTAAGCTTAGCTAGTTTCCAATTATTTTTTGAGTTATGCCTTTTCTAATTCAATGTTCGGTATTGTCTCTATTAGTCAGAGACTTCCAACGGGCCTAGCTCGGGGACGTGGACAAGTCTCTCTCCACAACTTGACAGTGTTAGTTTTGACTTGAGTTTTGGGAAAAGATTTTCTTTCCCCCGAGGAGACGTGTCCATGTCTTTTATGCTGGCCTGAGAGTGAACAAATAACGTAGAATAGGCCAGCCTCGCCTCATCCCATGGGTGTCGTAAAAGTCGACTAAGGGAGATTGCCCGGTGTAGACCAATAAGCACCTTGGGGCACCCGAATGGTTGAGGGCCAACCACCAACAACAGCATACCCAAAGAGGGTGGTGTCAGACAGGCGGCCGGCTGTAAAACCTAAGTCAAAACCTTGAGCAGTATGGATTGGAATGTTGTCATTCCAATCACTCTCTCCGTTCATTGGTCTTTCGACATGGTCCGTTCCGTCTCTTTTATATACATTCATTCATCACTAGCACCTTTACGGTGTGATGGATGATATGAATCAAAAGGGAGTGGATGGCTTGATGACGTTTGACCGATATGAATGGAAGAGGAAACATACTGCGCCGACCCCAGATAGACTGGGAACAGGGCAGGGAGAAGAAGAGGAGATGTGTCCACGTCCCGAGCTACGGGGGCAGTCTTCAATGGAAAAGAGAACAGTTTCAATTGAATAATTAATTTCTTGCAGGTTTGAAGACTGTAAATGTTTGTCCGACTCCTCGTGGTGTGCCCATTATAATGTACAATGACTACACATTCTCATACAGAAACGGGAAGAGGTTCCTTGTTTGCTCAAGCGAAGTCAGTAAGAGGTGTAAGGCTAAGCTGAAAATGGACCAGACTGGACTGGTAATACAAGCGGCTTACGCTGACCACAATCACCCGCCACCCACTTATCATAAGACGAGTGATGGCATGTACATTAAAATAAAACGTTGAAAGAGTTGCAGCCGCTGACCTCTATTATACAAGTACCTATGCTGGACTGAATACGTCTACTAAAATGACAAATGTTTCTTGTGCCGGGTTCTCGTAGTGTTCGGGTACTACAGTTGACGTTTATTGCTTTTTGACATTACAAATGCATCTCTAATATTAGTTTCGTGGACGTTCACCTTCGTACACCAGTGTCATCAGCGCCAAGATGGCGATAATCAAATTAGGTTCATTTTTTGGATGACAACCTTCAGTCTGTATGCTAGAGGTCAGTGGTTGCAGCGATTTCCGGTTCTCTGAGTACCATTACAATAGATATGATATAGTGCGCTCTCCAAAACCGTAGCACGGAAAAGTTTAACACAAACTTTGTAAGTTGAAGCAATTCAGGATTGTTCGTAGTATTTTGGCTTGACGAAATTGTCATCATCAACTTAGTCCGCTGTCAAGGTAAAAACTTCTTTATAGATATAGTCTCAAAAGGAGAACGGGCTACACCACACGGATCTTTGGTCTTTTGTCTGTTCTGTGCCTATTTAGTGTTAAATATATATTTTGGTTGTAAGCAAAATAGATGTTCTACCACGAATACTTACGTATTTTGTTTTCATTTGACATTTGTTTTTCCTAATACATATAAACAAGTACTTATGCAGATACCAGTTTTATCACTAATTCATTGCCTTCCTGGCCCGTTTCTATTTTACCTGGTGTCGTGTCGGCGTAGTATGCTTCTGTTCCATTCATATCGGTCAGTCATCATCGAGCCATTCCCTTTTGATTCATATCATCCATCACAACTGGAAGGTTCTAGCGATGAATGAATGTAAAGAAATGTGATAGAAGTTAAGTTGGTCAAGAAATCGATGAACGGGGAAAGTGATTGGGATAAGAATATTCCAATCCGTACTGCTCAAGTTTTTGCCTAGGTTTAGCAGCAAGTATAAGACGACCGCCTTATACTTATATAAATTAATTTGATCTTTCTCTGCCATACTGTAATATTTACAAAAAAAATAGGTAAGAAAACGTTCGTTGATTGAACTATTTTTCTTGATTATATTATATTCTATTTAACATTTATATAATTTTTCAATAACAAAGAAATTCTGCATAAAAATTTAAAATTTATAATAAAATTGGTTTAAATTAATTAAATTCTTGTTTGTAGTGGAGGATTTAGACGGAATGAAAAGGAACTTCTACGAGAAAGTGTTCGCTTTAAAGTCAGAGAAGCGCTACACGTCACAGCTTCTCACGAGGCGTGATTACGATATATTGTTGGAGAAAGTTCGAATCAGCAAGATGAAGAGCAGTCACAAGACACCAGCGGACTACCGACGTTGTGTCAAGTTTGATATTGTGAGGATCAACGATGAGGATAAATTGATAACTCCATCGAAAGAGAACGGATCCTTTCTATTTTATACGTACCTCGAAGAGGTGTTCGAGATCTTACACGACATCCACACCCTGAAACAACACGCGGGACGCGATAAAATGTTGAAGGAAATCTCTCCACGATTCAAGAATATAACGAAGGAGGTAGTGATGTTGTACCTGAATTTGTGTGAAGCATGTATACGGAAGAAAAAAATTGAACCACTATGTTTCTAGTCTGGACTCGCAGTGTCATGGCGTCGGGTCTGACGTCACGACTAGGTAAACGTCAACGCATTCAGACGAACGCTAAAAAAATAGCTAATTTCGTGTGTTAAAAATGAATTCCAAAGTTTGTAATGTCATAAGGTTTACATAGGCATGAAGTCAGTCATGCGCAGTCATTGGTGCTTCAGCCAAAATGGCCGATTGTTGTATTTTAATGTTTTCTCTCAGATTTTGAAATAAAACTAAATCAGTTTTTTAAATCCCTTTATTTTGTATTTTCCATTAAAATAATGAAATCATTCATGTTATGATGATGTCGTCACGCCTATTGAAGCGATGCAAATCAATTCGCAAGTTCTTGCAATGCGTCGTAGGAGCTCGTTGATTTTTACGATGCAACTTCAAATAATTGTTTAAAATTGTTATAATAATAACTGCAACTAAAAGTCATTAATTTATCATTGCTGTTATTTTTGGTATACATTATACATACATAATATATAATTCACACATATGTATATATAAATCACGCCTATATGTAGGCAGAGGTGGATAAAAACCACGTTTTTCCTATATTATTAGGTACCTACTGCCATCTATCGGGCACTTACGTGCGTACTCGCAGTATATTGATATGTGGCTTATGAGCAACGATGCTGCCCATTCCTCATCATCACTGTTTTACCCTTAGACACCTGAGGGACCGACCCGAGGGGTGGTGACAATGTATTCTGGTCTGTCGTCACACGGCTCATAAGGAATAGCGATGCGATAAAGTCTTCTGTACTGTCTTTTTCAGAACACAGTTACCAGGTTATAAACATCGGTAACGGAAGAACCCTTGTTATGTTCCGGGAATATACATACCACATGAAAAGGAAAAATACCCACCGCTGTTCACAGTGGAAGACTGCGGCATGTAAAGCGCAACTGAGATTCGACAAGAATGGCAAAATAAAGGAAGTCCAAAATACTCATTGCCACAGGCCGCCTGCATTTCACGTGACAGACACAGGGCTGTATATAAAGATATGATCTGATTTAATTCTTATTTGACGTAACAAAATAAGGGAACTATATTTTTTGTTACCAAAATTTATATTTGTCATCAAGTTGTATCATCTAATAAATAGATCTATCGCCACGAAATATTTTCATTCTCAGATAAACAAAAAGATAAATAAATTGTATGTGTAAAGTGACAGATGGCTTACCAATAAAATTGTATGCATTAGATGAATATAAACTTCGTTCATAAAATAATAGTTTTATTACTTAAATTATAGCTTTGTGCTCAGAATGGTAGATCTGTCACTGTCACCAAATAAATCGATTATCGATCCCTGACTCGGACTCTTTTTATTTGTTATTTTGTCACCAATATAGTAGTTACATTTTATTTCGTTTATCCATCCATCCACTTTATTACATATGTATTTATTTACGTAAGCAAGTCAACATATTTTTCTTTATTTTAGTGTGCATCAAAGCGTGTTGTCAAAGAGGTAAATATTCTGAATATCAAATAAAAGGGTTAACTTTCGGTTGGTTTATGACTTATATCTCATGGAATGCAAAATTTACTACTCTGTTACCAACGCGTTATAACAGAGTTGTTTAGAAAGTAACAGAGTTGAACATGGCAATATTCTTTAGAATTTAGCATCTTTAGCAGAATCAAAAAGAAAAAATCAAGAGAGACACTATGCAAGAAAACGCTTGGCAGAATATTTTAAAACGCGTGATCGATCGATCGAACAATAAAAAATAAATGGCGATGTGCATAATTATGCTAGATGGAGATATGAGGCCAGAACTCTTCGTATTATTATGCACACCAGAGTCAACACCTCCTTGCTTAAGTAGTCCAGTTCTTATTGATCAAGATATTCCAAATGTTCACCATAATTTGTCTACGTTCCGTGAAAATACTCACGGAACGTATACTCTCAGTAGCTTTTCGCGGCAGAAAGCAATTAAAAAGAAACAGAGGAAGTTATTTAAAGACAACATTAAAATAAAGGAACAATAGAAGCAATAAACCAGAGATACTAAGGCCCGAGTTCACCAACACATAAACAGGGGATTATTATTTAATCGTCGGTTTTTGACATTTATTATGTATGGAAAATTGTCAAAAAGTGGCTGTTTTCTTTTAATCAGTTGTTTTAAGTTTTGGTGAACTTGAGCCTTAAAGTATAAAAAAGTTATAATAGAGTAAAACAGAAGAGATATAACATTGAATCGGCAATCAAAAAAAGTTCATGTACTTTTTTCACTGTCAATTCAATTGTTCATTCAATTCTGTCAATGCCTTTTACGAATTAGACTCGGTTTAACGACGTTAACGTTCTTTAAGACACAGTTGATGAACGCAGAGAGTTAATCAAAATACAGATAAAGAATCATAAATATTTATTTACCTTAAACTATAGTTTTTATACAACTAGGGGCCACTTGGACAGAGTTTCCTTTTAAGTAAAAAATACTTGCTCCAGGATGCTCTGTTCTTCGATGACTTGGAAAGTACGAAATTAAGGTGCTTTTCATAGTTTTTTAATAAAATATTGCAAGGATGACACAGCTAATTATTTTAATTGTCGCGTTATGAAACGCTTCTTCAGAATTATTTAGTTCAGTAAGACTGACAGTATTAATTAAGGGTTTATGATAGTGGTGTCTACGAAATTGGATTATATTATTATATATATGAAATTTTCTCACAGTGTTTGTTATTAAACTCCTCCGAAACAGCTTGATCGATTACATTTAAATTAATTTTTTTGTGTATATTTGGTAGGTCTGAGAATAGGTGGTAGCCTATTTTTTATACCCCTAGCTAGGTGATATGGGAAAAAAAGTTTGTCACGTCAGCTAGTACTACATAATATACCAGGCTTTATTTTTGTTGCAGCGCCAACTTATAAAATCATCGACATTGGAAAGGGAAAGCGCCGTGTGATGTACAACAATTACACATATTCGTTCCATGAAAAGCGCAGTGGGATTCTTCAGTGCTCTCAGAAGCTCAGTGCCAAATGTCAATCTAAATTAAAAATGACCAAGGATGGTTGCATTGTTGAAATTCAGGCGACCCACAATCATCCACCACCCGAATATACAGCACGTAACAAATTCTGGAATGTATATTCAGATATAAAGCGCAGTGTCCACTTCCACTAGCAATTGATAACATTTCAAAAAAACAAGTTCCGATAATTACGAAACCATTTGGAGCTTCAGTCATGTAGAATACTATGTATTTTTTTCAGAATTTATTACTTGCTAAATTAAGAGATATTTCAAAAATCTAGGAATGACCCAAAAATGGAATTTTAGGATTACTAAAAGTACTTAAATGCCTTTGTCATTCGTCATTTTTTTTAAACACCTCAAAGATTGGATATAACTTCAAAGATTTGACAGTTGTGATGTAATTTTTTTTAATCTAAGTCAAATATTTCAGGGTGTTTTATTTATTTATTTGTTTTGAGGGAGTTTTACAGCTGTTAAATACTAAAATATTCACTATATAACTCCTTATAGCTAATTACAAACCTCCACATATATTTAGCAAAAGTACGTACTTATTTTATATACTTAAGTATTTATTAAAAAAAAAATGTGTTAAATAAATTCTATTTCGGTATGGTATCATTCAGCTCTTTCATTCGTCCACTACGGTGGACGATATTTGACCTGACACTAACCCATAATTTGGTATATTACTTAAATTTTTTTTGACATCAAGTACTCATTAAAATTAATTTACGTCTCTGAGTGCGGTAAATAGTGACGTAATTTTGAGAATGTAAAATTATTAGGAACTAATTATTTTTAGATCTATTCGAATTCGTGTCGATACAAGGGCGGAATGTGGTAATTTATAGGGGATATACTTATTCGAAACCGGGAAAGTCTTCGAATACAGTGTACTGCTCGCAAAAAATCTCCAAAAAATGTGCAGCAAAACTGAAGTTTAATGATTCCGGTCGAGTTGTTAAGGGGGACGTTCACACACCCACGGACCATCCAGTCTTTACAAATCTTCCGAGGGCACGTACCACAAAGTGGTTGGCAGGAGTGTATATACAGCTACATTGCAACAACTACTTTAGCTCGCATGTAATACGGGTTGAGTCTATTGTCATTTACCGAGCACTCTAATCGTTCAATGCACTTAGTAGGTATTATGGCTGGATCATTGCTGCCAATTTCTCATTATATTTATATTGATAGGGGTTAAAGTATGAAATTGCCGATGTTCCCTCATTATTTAGTAGTAGTGTATAATTCCTTTAAAAGTTATGTCCAAAGTTATGTCCATTATTCTTTTTTTTCTTTTAAACTTTATTTCAAGGACTTATATTTTAGTATACAATTTTATCTTATTTTTATTTCTTTCACTACCAATATATCTTCATAAACCACTCGTCCTAAGTACCACTTAGATCCACGGAAACGGACACCAGTCCGTCTCCGTTATAAAAATTAAAATAAAAATAAAAATGTTTATTTTCAGACGACTAGAAGGTCCATAATATGTTAGTAAACTTATATATAGTTTTGTTAGTACTTATATTCTACGAGTGACAAATTAATATTTATTAAATGGCCAACATACGGACAGTCCCCACTATCGGCTATCGCCCTCAGAATACTGTTATCACTGCCTCGAATTCGACTCAGCAATGAAGCCGCTTTTTTACGCAGGATGGCGCCAAAGCTATCCACCCCCGCATAAGCAAACATAGCGGAGGCACTACAAAACCGTGGCAGTTTTAACAGTGCTCTGAAAGCATTATTGTACTGGACCCGCAAGGCGCTAAAAGACTTCTTCGTGTAGCCCGCCCACAGACTACTCGAGTAGAGCGATGTGCAGTACGCTTTGAAAAGCGTTACTTTAACTGAAAATTATAAAAAATAATCTCTACGTATCCTATAGCTTAATGTTGCCTAAATATACCCACAAAAACATATAAAATTTAGATTTGTGTTTCCTTAAAAAATTGCAAATATGTTTGTATGGAAAAATGAATTTTCGCTAAATTCTCCATACAAAACAGCAATTTGATACGTAAACCCCAATTTTATATAAAGCTGCACGACATCCGCGAGAGACGAGGATGGGTTGATGACAATTTGTATTATGCTCTTCTATGCATAGATGAGAATTTTTTGAAGGAACTATTCATGGATCATTCGATAGGTGCTAATAACTGGCAGATTCTAAATGTCTATGAGCGATCTGTGATCGTGTAAAACACTACTGAAAACTGATTAAATGTTAAATACAGCTATGATTATTCTTCTCCCTGCCCTGTTCCCAGTCTATCTGAGGTCGGCGCAGCATGTTTCCTCTTCCATTCATATCGGTCAGACGTCATCAAGCCATCCACTCGCTTTTGATTCATATCATCCGTCACACCGTGAAAGTGCTAGTGATGAATGAATGTATCTGTAGAAAAGAGATTGATGAACGGAGAGAGTGTTTGGAATGACAACATTTCAATCCATACTGCTCAAGTTTTTGCTTAGGTTTTACAGCCGCCTGCTTGACACCAACCCTCTTTAGGTATGCTGTCGTTGGTGGTTTTGCGGCTTCATCGATTTATTGACATTTTTTGTGTATATTTTTTGTTTGTATTTGTCTGAGAATAGGTGGTAGGCTATTTTTTATACCCCTAGGTAATAAGGGCGAAACAAATTTTGTCAGGTCGGCAAGTACTTATAATATACCAGGCTTAATTTTTGCAGCACCAACTTATAAAATCATTGACATTGGAAAGGGAAAACAGCGTGTGATGTACAACAATTACACATATTCGTTCCATGAAAAGCGCAGTGGGATTCTTCAGTGCTCTCAGAAGATCGGTGCCAAATGTGAATCTAAATTAAAGATGACCAAGGATGGTTGCATTGTCGAAATTCAAGCGACCCACAATCATCCACCACCCGAATATCACGTAACAAATTCTGGAATGTATATTCAGATATAAAGCACAGTGTCCAATTGACAGTATTACGAAACCATTTGGAGCTTCGGTAATCTATTACTTTTATTTTTTTCCGAATTATTGCCTTTGATATCCGTCATTTGTTTAAAATCCCTCATAGATTTAACTTAACTTCAGAGATTTAAAAGTTGTGATGTCTTTTTTTTATTTGTACAGGGCCTATGAATTCAACCCATAAAAATCCTACAACTGTACTTACGACGTTTGGAAATATAAAATAAAAATACTAAGATTCGAAATTAAAGAAAATTCAAAAATACGTGTCGAGTCTTTTAATGTCTATTTTACATCCATATACATAATACCTTAAAAACGTAATGTTGTCAATTGACTTGTGCAAGCGACTTCTCACGTGTTAACGGTCGTGCACGTGGACTTCTGCAAGCTTTAGTGACTTGCCGATATTGCTGCAAGGCGTTCGTGTACCGTTGTTTTGTCCTTGCAACAAAATTGCAGTGAGTGGAAACAGTTGTCAATTGACAACGTTATATTTTTTGGAAGGTATTTTTTATTATAAGGATGGAAAATGGACATTAAAAGATTGAAAGAAGAAATTTATTAATAAGACGGACTCATTTTAAAACGTCGTATGTGCAACCGGAGGATTTTTATTGATTGAATTCATATACATTCATTCATATTCATTTACAAATTTAAAAAAAATTACATCACTGCTGTCATATCTTTGAAGTTAAGTAAAATATTTGGGGTGTTTTTAAAAAATGATGGATTGCAAAGGCATAACTGTACTGTTAGTAATCCTACAACTCCCTTTTTGGGCCATTTAGTTTTATTTATGAAATATCACTCAATTTAGCAAGTAATTTATTCTGAAAAAAATGTATAGTATTCTAGATGACCGTAACTCCAAATGATTTCGTAATTATAGTAACTTGTTTTTTGAAATGTTGTCAATTGACTCCTGCAAAAAACGGAAGTTACTTGTCATGTGGACACTTCGCATAACAAAATAGTTTTGTCATATTGCCATTTTTTATATGTTCTGTATAAAATAGGACAGACATTAAGAAAGACAGTTTTGAACGTACCTACCTACGACAATCTGAATCTGTACTGATGCATTATTCAGTAGGTGTGTATAATTGTGTTAAATAAATTATATTTCGGTATTATATCATTCAGCTCTTTCATTCGTCCACTGCATACGAATATATTTGACCTGACACCAACACTAGTTGGGTATCCTGTTTTTGGTGGTTTGCTTTCTGGTGGTACTAAAAAGTACGTGAGTAACAGCCCTTTCACACTTGCGTTTGTCCGATCGTAAGTGTTCGACTAACGCTACGTAGTCTCGGCGTTTCCACTGCAGTCAATTAGTTTGTACAATGCAGATTCCCTCGGTACTTATCATGACAATTTTATAGCTGCGGTGACACATCGTGGCATAGACGTACTGGCTGTAAATGAGACTTCGAAAATGAGACTTCGGTTCAAAGAGGGTGAGGAGGGGCGCGCACCTACTCTGCCAGGGTACAGGCTGCGTCATACTCCACGACCTCGAGGAATGTGACGCAGCCTCCGTTCGCGCGGTGGAGGGATGGGTTTTTATATTAGGAGGAATGTTAGTGCTCGCCTTTGGATTTATCCGGTGGACCCACTTCATAAGGAAGTTGAACAGGTGGCTCACAATGACCCTAAATGGAATGAACCTTCTTGTAGGTACAGCTTATAGACCACCGTGGATGGATATTGATGTATTTTTTGATGCCATTTCCGACTCCATTAGCTCTATCCATAGTTATGACCATTTGATACTTTTGGGAGACTTTAATATTAATGTACTTTCTGGTCAGGACGGCAAAGTCGCGAAACTTAACACATTAATAGCTTGTTTTACCTTGTCGTAGATCATAACTGAGCCGACCCACTACACAACTCACAGTGAGACCCTTATTGATGTGGTCTGTACCGATTTCCCTGCTAGAAGAGTTACTCTTGATCGTGTGGGATCTGAGATTGGTCACTGTATGTTGGTCTGAATATACAGCCATGTTTTCTGTATTTACCTTTATACCTCTACCTATTCCTTATTGAGTAGTTACTAACGTATATAGGAACGGACATATACACAAATCGAACACTTAACCATCCTCTGGCTTCTCCGCAGTCTGGTAAAACACTACCATAACTTAAAAAAAAAAATTCTAACTAACTTCTACGTCGGTCATTGAATCTTCACTATCTTCATCTTCACTCTCATCTGATGACACATCAGAGCCTGTGCGATGATGTAGCGCTCCGTAAAACCATCAATAACGGCGTCGCGACCATCAAATGCTTTTCTTCTTTTACTGGCATGGTCACAATCATTGCCCATATATTTTCAATTGGATTAAAAATTTCACTGATACCTTATTAAAACAGCGAAAAATTATTATTATACGTAGCTGCTAGCGGTACAAAGGAAAGTGCGAGGCAGAGTATTAACAGTTGACGGACGCACCGCGCAGTAGGGCTAGCACGGGACGTGGACAAAATCTCTGTCCACCACTTGACAGTGTCTTGTCTCGGGTTTTAGTGGGAGTTAGAGCGAGAGGAAAATAATTTCTTTTCCCCAAGGAGATTTTGTACACGTCTCGTGCTACGGTGGCTGGCCACATCTCACTTTACACTATCACTCACATAAATGCAAAGCTCATCTTATACCAAAATAACTATATGACGGCAAAAGGTAAAGGAATTTTGCGCTTACAGCTATATTATATTTAAATCTTATTGTTTTAAATAATAGTATAAATTTATTCTTGTTTTTTGACGTCTCAAATTATTATTATGTTCCTGAAAACGGTTCCAGCGGAAGACCAGCGCTAGTCGCGAGGCTGGCAATATGCTGAGCTGGGACCGATTGAGACATTTTTTATGTTTTTATGTTTAATGTTTTCTTTTCTCTGTTGTGTCTCAATAAATATTTCTTTCTTTCTTTCTTCTTTCAGCCCCCCTAGACAAGTGGCCAAATCTCTCACTTTTTTAGACAGGTCAAAGGCCTTATGTGTTCTGTGGATTAGAGTCAGATTGTTTGAATAAACGTTTACTAAGCTCGTGTACACTTGGCTACCAATTTGAAATCGTTGTGTCTAAGTGTTTGGCTTTGATCGCAATTGCATTGTTATGGACACATGGCTAGGGCCCCAGCCCCCAGGTGCGCTAGCACCGCGCAAACGTAAAATGACGCGTGCGTTGCGTTGTGGTGGCGTATACGCTACGTTTACACGTTCATCGATCGAATGCCTACGCTGGACGAACGCTAGTGTGGAGCGACTCTTGCTGCCGCATCCAGAGACGTCAATTAACGATAATGAGTCCTAAATGTCAATTCAAAACTAGTCGCTATTCTTGCCAGGTCTATGGTCCAGATTCAAATGAAATTTTATCACATCAATTAAGTACTCATTAAAGTTAATTGACGTCTCCGAATGCGGTAGATATGTGACGTAATTTTGAGAATGTAAAATTATTAGGAATTGTTATTTTTTCAGATCTAATTGAATTCGTGTCGCTACAAGGGCGGAAGGTGGCATTGTACAGAGGATATACTTATTCGAGACAGGGAAAGGCTTCGAAAACAGTGTACTGCTCGCAGAAAATCACCAAAAAGTGTGCAGCAAGACTGAAGTATAATGATTCCCACAAAATTGTTAAGGCGAACGAGCAACACACCCACGGACCGCCCAATCTTTACAAATCTTCCGAGGGCACGTACTACAGACGCTAGCAGTCGAAAAACAACACAACACACATCATTTTTAACATTTTTTTACCGCCTCCGTGGGCTCGTGGTCCGCCCACCGGAATTAAGATCCAGAGGTCGGGTTCGATCCTCAGGGGAATACAAATTTGTACTGTGTTTGGATTGTGATGGGTCATTTTTCAATGCCAGGCTACCACCATATTATCAAAATCTGTCGCCATAATAATAATGTTAACAGCATTATTGTGTTCCGGCAATTAGGGATAAGATAGCCAGCTACTCTGTGGTTGAGGGTTCCAGATGTAGCTCGATTCCATATTCGTCTCTTATCGTCACTTACCTTCAGGTGAAATGAAGGCTTCCCTGTCTAGCATTAAAAATACAATTGAAGTGGATGGTTGTATTAACACTCACATTGCACCAACTACTTAGGTCGCATGTAATAGAGGTCGAGTATGTTGTTATCTACCAGGCTCTAATAGCTCAATGGCAGGTATACCTATCATTGCTGCTCATTTGCCATTATTTTTATAATTCTTATTTTCTTTGTACGATGTAGAAGAGAATTTAATTTTTTCTCTGCTGTGAATATTTTTAAGGAACTGGAACTGATAGATTCGAGTATGTTGTTATCTACCAGGCTCTAATAGCACAATGGCAGGTATAGCTATCAGTGGCGTGGCGTGAAAAAAAAAGTTAGGCAAGCCACAGTAAAAATTAGGACCCACAAAAAATGGATACTGACATGGGTAAGGACAAGTTGATAGGTCACTGACCTATCAACTTGTCCTTACACCGATATTGGTCTAAAATCTCCAACAGTTCTGATGATAATACTTCAGCGGTGCGACTCGCGCTATCATCAAAAAAACCTACGAATCTCTCCTCTAAGCCCGTATCGGACAAATACCGCAAGACGACGCTCAGCTGTTCTCTGTGACTCAAATCAGGAGTCTCATCGATCATAACCGACACAAACTTCGCCCTATTTATCTCAAACCTAATTTGATCTGAAATAACGGCAGACACGCAGTTTATCAGATCATTTTGAATGTCCCCAGAAAGTCCAGAAAAAACATAGATTCTAATACGGAGTATCTACTCAAATATAATAATGTTTCAACTAAGAGAACAACTGTGTCTATGAAACGTTTTAACAGAATACGATTACGCTCGACTTTGCGGTTATGAGCGTCAAAATTATTGTTAAAATAGTTTTCTATTCTACTATTTCCAAATTCATGCAACGCTAAACAACTACGCATGTTTCTCACTTTGAACATTTTTTTAGCAGAGTTTGATAAATTATTAATATCAAAAAAATCCCATAAAATCCCGTTCGATTCCAAACGCTGCTTGAATCAGAAAACAAAAGACACGGAAAACAAAACATTTTATTTAATAAACAACTGCATGTAAGCCAACTATATTTATCATAAAGAGAACTGTGGAAATGCTTGAAAAAACCGTCTTTACGCTTGTAATCTATTGACATATTTACATGTGCATCAAAGCGGCCATTATTGTGCCGAGAGAAAATAAACCAAAATTATTTAAAAACTAAAACCTACCAATTAAATCCCTGCAGAGCTACACAATTCACAAAATCACAATACACCTTTAAAACAACAACACAGGTTAGTAAAATTTTACTATTTCACTGAATTACTGCTAAAAATACAATAAAACTAATTAATTACGTTAAGTTTATGTGAGTGCAAGCAAATTTTAAAACAGAATAACCTCGCGTCTGTGGGCATGATGGGAGCCGTCATGAGTATTTCTCAGCAAGGCCAGAAAGAGAGATCATTATACAAACAAAAGCCGTGTTAAAAAGGGAAGGACGATTCAACCCAGTCCGGAGCGGCTTGTTGGAGCGGCGCAAAACCGCGATATTGAGTGCAGTTCAGTGCAGTGAAATTCCGCTTTTATGGCTATTGTAATAAGATCTAAAATATTTACTTTTGACGGAACTTGTTTTCGTGGGAGTTTATTACTAATGTGTGCGTGAGTCGTAGTGTATCGATGCATAAGTGCGTAGGCTGCCGAAATGCCGGCTTGTAGGCAATCTTTAGGTACTATTTCTCGTTGCGTGCGCCTGACAAGACTACGCTTGTCTGTGTGCGTGCTGTATCGCAGGCGTCCATAACTCGAAATTTAGCGAATTAGTTGAAGGAATCTAGAGAGCGGGAGCGAATTGTATGTAGGTACCTGTGTTGCATATTGTTTCGCGCGCGTTTAATACTGTTATGGTAAGATTTTATTGGTGGATTTTTTTTATTTGTTTATAAAATGGTATTGTACTTGCATTATGGTAATGATTTTTGTATGCTCGCTCGTTTGGTATGGCTGTTGGGAATCGGGTTATATGGACGCTCCGCCACTGATACCTATATCATTGCTAACCATTTGTCATTATTTTTATAATTCTTGTTTTCTTTGTACGAGAGCAGAGAATTGCATTTTTCTCTGCTGTGAATATTTTTAAAGAACTGGAACAGATAGATTTAAAATTTTCTATGTGCTATCTGTGATCCTGTAAAAGACTATTGAAAACTGATTAAATGTCAAAAAAAGCTATGATGATTATTGTTGCCCTATTCAATCTGCATTTTAATGCCACATTAAGTATGGTTTACGTTAAACTAATTAAAAGTATACGATCACTTCGATACCGAACGAAACTATATGGATGACATTCGCATTTGTTCACAGGAAACTACGAGAACATTATAGTCAATGGTACACAAGTAATATTGTACCAAGGCCATACGTACTCAAAGAGCTCCGCTAAACATTGGTACTGCTCTAAGAGATACTCCCTGAATTGCAAGTCAAATATAAAGCTGGATAACCACATGCGGTTGAAATATGTGAACATGGACCATAACCATATGCCACCCAACATATTTAAGTCATCCTCAGGGATGTACTATAGAGTAAAATAAAGTGTAAGCTAAAATAGTCTTTAAGTGGACGTGATACAATATGTATATAGGAGTGACGATGTGTGTTGCTTGAATTTTCCTACCCCGAGTTTTGTAAGTGTTAAGCTACAGACTTTAATTAGAGCGATATATAGAGATATGACTTCTCGGCGACAAGAAGAAAGGACACTAGCGTGGGCCGTCGTAATGGAAACGTTAAAATGGAAATCATTTGCTTATTAAAAATACTAAATGATTTAGAAAAATATACTTATATAGTTTATTGCCAGTCTAATAAACTTGGTTTGAGTTTTAAATAATAGTCCATTTAACCGTCGAAAAAGGGTATTGTCAGTAGTATCATGTCATGTAGTACAGTTGTCGAGAGAAAAAAATCCAAAGATGACCCATCTTTGGATTTTTTCTCTCGACAACTGTTACCATTCGTGTTTTGGTTTTGGTAAATAACTTCATTGATTAGTCAACTCTGACATATTTGAAAACTAGAACAATAGTAGTAGGAAAAATAGGGTAGGTAATTAATAGTAAATCCCTATGGAAAATGTTAAATATTCGCCATAGATTGTATTTCTAATTTAGTACTAGGTGATGTATCTTTTGAATGTCATAAAAGTATGTACTGATAAAAAAAGAATTTTCTTTACTAAGAAATGTCTGCATTGACATGTTCAACTTTCTCTATTTTGTCCACTCCGATTCGTAGCGCAGTGCTGTACGGCAGATAGATTCCCCCGGGAGATAGCTGCCCTAGAGACACCCGCTAGATGCCGTAAAGATCTCTGAGCCATTAGGTGCTTTAAAAAAACATGGTCATTCGCCAAAAGGCCCGTGTCCCAACTCTGGCCTAGTAGTATTCTGAAGCATTAATACGATGATGATGATTTAAAAAAATCTAAAGTAATTCTAGAGGCCCCTCTGGAATCAGCATTCAAATTCATATTTTATTTTTCAGACCAATATGAAATAATCAAAGTGAAGAACAAAAATTTGATACTGTACCAAAATCACACATACTCAAGACAGGGATGGACATTTAAGCACTGGTATTGCTCGAAGAAGTTAACTGGCAGATGCCAGGCCAAGCTCAAACTGGACGATAACAAACGAATCGTTTCATGTGACACAAATCACTCTCATCCACCGCCCAGGCTGTATAAAATGAACACTGGTGAATATGTGAAATTTTAGAGGATCTGCAACCTGTCTGCTTTGTTTATAAGGTTTCACTGGACAAACGCAAAACGCCTTACCCCAATACAGAAACGCTACTCAGCTTTTGAGCACTGCTTATATAGTTAAGTGGAAAGAATTTGTATGGAAAAACGTCAATTTTGACAACACTGACATGTTAAGCAGGACTCAAACTTTGGGTAGCGTTACTGTATCGGGAGTATGTTTCACAAACGCCCACTTGTTCAACACCGCGTTCAAATTAAGTCATTATTAATTTTATTTAGCCAGTTTGGTACTGGATAAGCAACTGTAGAGATAAAGATAAGTACCTATAATGTTTTCAACAAGTTTTTCAAAGAAAGAACCGTCCAGAAAGTGATCTGTCAGCTGATTAATTATAAGACGGATTTTTTGATTTGTATATTTTTAACCGTAATCTTGAATTAGGGTACTGTAATTAGAATTTATTAGTCATCATCGCCCTGCCCTTATCCCATACTATTTGGGGTAGGCGCAGTATGTCCTCTTTCTATATTCTCTTCTGTCACTCGTCATCTCATCCACATCCGTCACAACTTTAATTTATTAGTAGGTATTTTATATAAATAATTGCTAGGGGTTATGTTATGAGCATTATGTTGATTTCCTCCTCAACTCATATGGGTCAGGCGTCGTCTAGGCAGTTAGTGTAGCCACCAAGTCGGGAAACCGATAAGTGGAGTGAGTTATTCGGATGACAACATTCCAATCTATACTTCTCAATGTCTTGGCTTAGTTAGATTTTACAGTCGTCCGCCTATTGTCTGACACAAACCCTCTTTGGGTGTGTTGTTGTTGGTGGTTTTTCCTCTTCCATACGATGATTATTGATTGATGATTATTGATATACACCGAATGATCACCCTAATCGTCTTATACGACACCCCTGGGGTGAGTTAGGCCTGGCACTATCTATCTTATTTTGTTGCTCACTGGCCAGCATGGAAGGTCAATGAAATACCTCATATTATTCAATGTTTCGTAAGAAATACATTGTGTGCTAAAACTTAACTTGTATTAGTAAATTAGTATTATTATTAAAATGGTGTGTCTTTAAATAAAAAAATTGACGAAGACTAGATAGTTTTTATTGGACCCATTAGGTATATGTTAAGCAATACACTCACGTTTTCTCACACAAAAATCATTAATATTCACATATTATATTCGTAATCCCTTCTTATTTATTCTAAATCTTCTACATACATACATACATACATAAATCACGCCTATATCCCCGAAGGGGTAGGCAGAGGTGAACTAGCACCCACGTATCGCCAGTTATGATAGGTCCCATGTAATAGGTGGCGAACCTATTGCCATTTATCGGGTACAAAAGTCGCAGTAGGTACATTGCTAGGTCGTATAAGAGGAACGCTGCTGCCCAAACCTCATGACTGATTTATCCTTAGTCGCCTTGTACGACACCCACGGGAAAGATTTGGGGTAGTGACAATTGTATTCTACTCTGCCGTCACCACACGGCAACTCTATTCTATTCTTAATCTCATTTGGAGCCTAAAATATAGTAAACGATTTTAGATAGCACAAGCGGTTGAACCATCTCACACTAATTGTACTCAGAAATCACGTTATGTCAAATTGCAGGACAACTCGATGAAACATATTTTTTTTATCAAATATATTTAATAAACAAAATATATGCCTATTGTTATATAGGGCCTATATAACAATAGGCATATATTTTGTAGGCCTAGGTAAAAGAGTTGGCCTAGGATTGCCTATATTATAGGCAATCCTAGGCCAACTCTTTTTATTCGAAAAGTGTTCATAGCTATTTTTAATTTAACTCACTTTAACTCTTGTCATAACCGAATGAGTTTTATCTCAATTGATAGTTTTTAACTTATTTCTGTGCATGGCTACCTGGCAAGTATATGTGAACAGGTAAGTCAATATAGATAATTGCCAAACGTCAACCATTTATCACACAACTTGTATTCAGAACTGTTATGTCAATTGCAGGACAATACGAAATAATTACTCAAGGAAAAAAGAAATTACTATTGTACGAAGTATTGAATTTGCAGATCTTACCTTTTAAATTTCACAGCGGAATACTGATGTTATTTTAATGTTATTGGTTAGGCTTTTATTTTACGCGCACTGCACAATTATTTGGTAGGTACCTAATTTGTTTGCATATTTATTTTACTATTTTTACACTCCTCACTTCACAGTTCACTCACTAGTAGTTCTTTTTTTTTTCTTATTGACAAGGTCCATTTTGACACTGAAGTCTTGTTATTAAGTTTTTGAGTGGTCAGCTTTAAGGAAGTTTGCATGTGGATATGCAACCTTCACACGAAGGACCCACATATTCCAGAAGAACCCCGAAACACTACTACTGTTCCAGGAAATACTCGATTCATTGCGAAGCTAAATTGAAACTGGATGAAAATAGCCGCATCGTATATTCAAATTACAATCACAACCATCGCCCACCAAAGCTGTACAAGACTATAACTGGACAGTACGTTGTATTACGTGATGACTCAATATACAATATGTATATAGGAGTGATGATGTGTGTTGCTTGAATTTTCCTACCCCAAGTTTTGTAAGTGTTAAGCTACAGACTTTAATTAGAGCGATATATGGAGATATGACTTCTCGGCGACAAGAAGAAAGGACACTAGCGTGGGCCGTCGTAATGGAAACGTTAAAATGGAAATCATTTGCTTATTAAAAATACTAAATGATTTAGAAAAATATACTTATATAGTTTATTGCCAGTCTAATAAACTTGGTTTGAGTTTTAAATAATAGTCCATTTAACCGTCGAAAAAGGGTATTGTCAGTAGTATCATGTCATGTAGTACAGTTGTCGAGAGAAAAATTCCAAAGATGGGTTATCTTTGGATTTTTTCTCTCGACAACTGTTACCATTCGTGTTTTGGTTTTGGTAAATAACTTCATTGATTAGTCAACTCTAACATAATTGAAAACTTGAACAATAGTAGTAGGAAAAATAGGAGTAAATCCCTATGGAAAATGTTAAATATTCGCCATAGATTGTATTTCTAATTTAGTACTAGGTGATGTATCTTTTGAATGTCATAAAAGTATGTACTGATAAAAAAAGAATTTTCTTTACTAAGAAATGTCTGCATTGACATGTTCAACTTTCTCTATTTTGTCCACTCCGATTCGTAGCGCAGTGCTGTACGGCAGATAGATTCCCCCGGGAGATAGCTGCCCTAGAGACACCCGCTAGATGCTGTAAAGATCTCTGAGCCATTAGGTGCTTTAAAAAAACTTGGTCATTCGCCAAAAGGCCCGTGTGATTTTAAAAATCTAAAGTGATTCTAGAGGCCCCTCTGGAAATCAGCATTCAAATTCATATTTTATTTTTCAGACCAATATGAAATAATCAAAGTGAAGAACAATAATTTGATACTGTACCAAAATCACACATACTCAAGACAGGGATGGACATTTAAGCACTGGTATTGCTCGAAGAAGTTCTCTGGCAGATGCCAGGCCAAGCTCAAACTGGACGATAACAAACGAATCGTTTCATGTGACACAAATCACTCTCATCCACCGCCCAGGCTGTATAAAATGAACACTGGTGAATATGTGAAATTTTAGAGGATCTGAAACCTGTCTGCTTTGTTTATAAGGTTTCACTTGACAAACGCAAAACGCCTTACCCCAATACAGAAACGCTACTCAGCTTTTGAGCACTGCTTATATAGTTAAGTGGAAAGAATTTGTATGGAAAAACGTCAATATGACAATACTGACATGTTAAGCAGGACTCAAACTTTGGGTAGCGTTACTGTATCGGGAGTATGTTTCACAAACGCCCACTTGTTCAACACCGCGTTCAAATTAAGTCATTATTAATTTCATTTAGCCAGTTTGGTACTGGATAAGCAACTGTAGAGATTAAGATAAGTACCTATAATGTTTTCAACAAGTTTTTCAAAGAAAGAACCGTCCAGAAAGTGATCTGTCAGCTGATTAATTATAAGACGGATTTTTTGATTTGTAAATTTTTAACCGTAATCTTGAATTTACGTTACTGTAATTAGAATTTATTAGTCATCATCGCCCTGCTCTTATCCCATACTATTTGGGGTAGGCGCAGTATGTCCTCTTTCTATATTCTCTTCTGTCACTCGTCATCTCATCCACATCCGTCACAACTTTAATTTATTAGTAGGTATTTTATATAAATAATTGCTAGGACATAGTAAATTTCTGTGCTGTATGGGGTCAGAGCATTATGTTGATTTTCTCCTCAACTCATATGGGTCAGGCGTCGTCTAGGCATTTAGTGTAGATAAGTGGAGTGAGTTATTCGGAAGACAACATTCCAATCTATACTTCTCAATGCCTTGGCTTAGTTAGATTTTACAGTCGTCCGCCTATTATTGTCTGACACAAACCCTTTTTGGGTGTGCTGTTGTTGGTGGTTTTTCCTCTTCCATACGATGATTATTGATTGATGATTATTGATATACACCGAATGATCACCCTAATCGTCTTTTACGACACCCCTGGGGTGAGTTAGGCCTGGCACTCTATCTATCTATCTTAATCTATCTTATTTTGTTGCTCACTGGCCAGCATGGAAGGTCAATGAAATACCTCATATTATTCAATGTTTCGTAAGAAATACATTGTGCGCTAAATACTTAACTTGTATTAGTAAATTAGTATTATTATTAAAATGGTGTGTCTTTAAATAAAAAAATTGACGAAGACTAGATAGTTTTTATTGGACCCATTAGGTATATATTAAGCAATACACTAACGTTTTCTCACACAAAAATCATTAATATTCGCATATTATATTCGTAATCCCTTCTTATTTATTCCTAATCTTCTATTCTATTCTTAATCTCATTTGGAGCCTTAAGATATAGTAAACGATTTTAGATAGCACAAGCGGTTGAACCATCTCACACTAATTGTACTCAGAAATCACGTTATGTTAAATTGCAGGACAATACGAAAACTCGATGAAACATATTTTTTTTATCAAATATATTTAATAAACAAAATATATGTCTATTGTTAGAGGTTGTATAGGCTCCTAGGCAAACTATTTTTATTCGAAAAGTGTTCATAGCTATTTTCAATTTAATTCACTTTAACTCTTGTCATAACCGAATGAGTTTTATCTCAATTGATAGTTTTTAACACACAGAATATGCCTAGGTAGGCTTTCCTACTTATTTCTGTGCATGGCTACCTGGCAAGTATATGTGAACAGGTAAGTCAATATAGATAATTGCCAAACGTCAACCATTTATCACACAACTTGTATTCAGAACTGTTATGTCAATTGCAGGACAATACGAAATAATTACTCAAGGAAAAAAGAAATTACTATTGTACGAAGGACACACATATTCCAGAAGAACCCCGAAACACTACTACTGTTCCAGAAAATACTCGATTCATTGCGAAGCTAAATTAAAACTGGATGAAAATAGCCGCATCGTATATTCAAATTACAATCACAACCATCGCCCACCAAAGCTGTACAAGACTATAACTGGACAGTACGTTGTATTACGTGATGACTCAATCTATACTCTAAAATGTAAACAATCTTTAATATAAGGTAAAAAAAAAATGTGAATGTAAACAATCTTGATGTGTCTTTTAATATATAGTACAAAAATAAAATGTGTAACACCAATATTTCAAAGCAGCTAACAGTTTTTTTTGTCTATAATAATTGATGATGTATTTTAGAATACAATAGCATTTCGTAAAGAGACATTTCAAGATTGTTTACATTTTGTCTCTTGCTACAATGAATAGAGTATAGTATTTAGGGATCTGAAAAGGTACCATCAGCAATTTGTTTTAAAATCTTACTATGAATTACATAGTCACTTGGCGTCAATTTAAATTAGGTGAAAAGTTCCCATGTAGCGATTTGCCAGTTTGAGATTGAGACTTTTTCAATAATAAGTACCTATATCTAATGACTTACATTAGATTTATTGGATAATTCTGTAAAATTGGATAACCATTGGATTCAAGAAATAAATTGTTTTTGGCGATATTGCTTAAAGTGACCCTTTTAGAGCCCCTGATTGATGATCGTGTCCAGACGTACCTACACTTGTGCGAGACGCGTTTCTTTATATCGTACATCCATCGCTCGGTTTACCCTTGATTGGTATAACAACGTTTAGTCGAAAATCGCTCCGGATAATTTTAGTTACAATAAAGTCATTCCGCATAATTGTTCATTTGAGACCGAATATTTGGTAGAATTTTTTTTAGCATATTTATTTCTTTGAAATAATGCACTAATTTTAAAGTATACCAACCAAGGGTGAACCCCATCGGGCTTTGTAAACCAAAACGCAGTAGAAATTGCGCGCAATTCGCCTGACTGAGCTGCTAACCGAAGCTACTAAAAATAATAAATAAATAAACTATATTAACAAACAATGTTTTCCGATTCCGAGTACATAGCTGGTTGGACTCTACTCAATTTTACCAGTCCTTTATGAAGAGCAGTGCATAACGAATTGCGTCTCACTCGCGTGTACTTTATGGACAGGGTATCTCTACAGTATTTCAATAAGCTTTATAGTGTCTTTATGTGACCCGGATTCCTTGTTTACGAGTGCATTTAATTTAAATTCGTAATTGATGGTGATGTAGTTGAATAAAATTGCATGATTAATTAATAAATAATATATTTGTATGCGACTTTTTTACCTTTTGTGCTTGCCTGTTAACGAATAAATAACGAAGAATGTGCCAGTCCCAACCCAAGCCAGAGTATCGTAAAAGTCGACTCAGGGAGATTTCTCGGAGTAGTAGACATGCATCTTGGGCCGAATGCTTAACATTTTTAATAAATGAAAACTAGCCAATGTTTACTTTTGAATTTTAATTTGAACATTATCATTATTATAGAAAAAATAGTACAAAAAAACTTGTGGTTAGAAAAGTTCGAAAAATTAAGCATCAAGTTATGATTTTTTTGTTCAGTTGTTCGTATGAAGACTTATAATATAATTTGTAGAATTTTTTCAAACGAATTTTTTTTTGTTTAATTATTTCGATGAGTGAGCAGCATTCCTCTTATACCACTTAGCAATGTACTGCGATGTATGTGCCTGATATATAGTCTATATGCTGGTATGTATGTACCTGATATATAGTCTATATGTCTTCTATGCTGGCCAGGCCCGACTCATCCCATTGCTGTCGTAAAAGTCGACTAGGGGAGATTGCCCGGTATAGACCAATAAGCACCTTGGGGCACCCGAATGGTGAAGGGAAAACCACTAACAGCAGCATACCCAAAAAGGGTTGGTGTCAGGCAGGCGGTTGGATGTAAAACCTAAGCTATAACCTAGAGCAGTATGGATTGGAATATTGTCATACCAATCACTCTCTCCGTCCATCGGTCTCTGGACATGGTTCTTTCTAGAACCTTTCCGGTGTGATGGATGATATGAATCAAAAGTTAGTGGGTGGCTTGATGACGTCTGACCGATATGAATGGAAGAAAAAACATAGTGCGCTGACTCCAGATAGACTGGGAACACGGCAGGGAGAAGAAGACATTGTCCCCTTTTACATGGAATGGCATCTAACATTGCTGGCGAAATGTGGGTGTTAATACACTTCTGCCTAATCCGTTCAGGTAGAAACAGCGCGGTAGTAGCCTATAGTCTACTATTTGCCTCCCACGAGAGATTGCGTTTTAGGTTGGTTGCCATAAATATATTTTATATTAATTTTAATGATTTGATAATTTCTTTTTTAAGGAATAAAAATAAGAAAACTTAGTCAGACTAGAGAGGAAAGACTGCTAAGGAAAAGGGAAGCTGAACGGCTTAGGAAGTGGAGAATAAAAGGTAACTCCCTGTTGGCAGAGGAATTGAGACGAAAAGACAGGGAAAGATATCATCAGAAAAGGCGAGATAGAAATATGAAAAGGGCATCAGTTTTGATGTAAGACCAGCTTAGATATTTTCACCAATAAATTTTATTGAATTTACATTTCCTATCTTTCATTTCATTAAGATATTTAATACACATTACTAAATCTTTTAGAAGTTTTTTGTTTACTTTGTTTGCTATTGACATTTATTATTCTTGTACCTATACCCTTATATGTATTCAGCAGTTCTCCCTATAACCCGCTTAAGGTCAGGTCATTAAAGGAACTGATGATTATAACTGATAAATAACAGATAAAGAAGTGATAAAGGCATTTCATTTTATGTTTACAGATGAATTTAATTACGAGTTCATAACCGTCAGAAATAAAAATTTGATTTTATATAGAGGCTTTACATACTCAAAGCAAGGACCATCCTCGTCTTTTAAATATTGGTACTGCTCGAGGAGAACATCATTGCAATGCCAGGCTAAACTGAATTTGGATGATGATGGACAAATAGTTGTTGCCGATCAGTCACATAACCACCCGCCACCGAACATGGTTATATCGAGTGATGGGAATTACGTTAAAATTTGAGAATTTTCACGCTAGTCCTTGACATAAGTATAGTTTTACCTACAAGGTCGCTAGTACTAGTAAGACAAAAATATACGATAATTGAACTAAAATTTTTTTTAAGGATTTTTTGTCTTTCATTTTAACTTTAGACTCAAATAAACTGTGTACTATTATTTTGGAGCTGTATGTAGCTTCTAACTTTTGATAATGGATAGTATGACACCTTTGAGTTGTTATTTTATAACAAACTTTCTGAAGAATCTTGATATGTTAGTCTTTTATGTTTATATTAGTTATAAATGTTTTTCCTTTTTCCTTCTTTCTTTCTTTCTAACCAGTATGATGGCTGGGGCTGGGGTTATCTGGCAATTTAATAATTAAAGTCGATTTCAAAAGTTTATCAAGCACTGTAAAATTTAATATTTCTTATGCTTACAGATAAATTTGATTACAAGTATATAACCGTCAAAAATACAAAGTTGATTTTATTCAGAGGCTTTACATACTCCAAGTCCAAGTCTTTTAAGTACTGGTATTGCTCAAGGAGAAAAGCAATGCAATGCCAGGCTAAACTAAATTTGAATGATGATGGACAAATAGTTGTTGCTGATCAGTCACATAACCACCCACCGCCACAAATGTTTATATCAAGGGATGGGAATTACGTTAAAGTTTGAGATCTATCACGCCAGACCAGACCAGTTACCGAAAAGGCTACAAGATCACTATCATGATAAGACTTATAAAAATTTGATGTTTGTAATAAAAAAATGGTAAAAGTTTTTTTGTCTTTCATTATAACTTAACACCTACATAAGCCGTACACTATTGTTTTGGAACTCTGTAGCTTCTTTATCTACATCAGTAAAAACATTCTGAAAGATCTTGATATCTTAACCTTCTATCCAGTATAATGGCTGGCGCTGTAGATTTCGGCCAGTTTAATAATCATAGTCGACTTTAAAACTTGATCAGGCTCTGTAAACTTTTATATTATGTTTACAGATGAATTTGAGTACGAGTTCATAACCGTCGGAAACAAAAAGTTGATTTTATTCGGAGGCTTTACATACTCAGGCCAAGGACGAAACTCGTCCTTAAAATATTGGTACTGCTCAAGGAGAACAACAATGCAATGCCGGGCTAAACTGAATCTGGATGATGATGGACAGATAGTTGTTGCTGATCAGTCACATAACCACCCACCACCGAAGATGGTTCAATCAAGTGATGGGAGTTACGTTAAAATTTGAGATTTTTTATGCCAGAGCTTGGGATAAATACCTATAGTTTTACCTACAAGATTGCTATTATGATAAAATAAGACATACATAAATCACGCCTATAACCCCGAAGGGGTAGGCAGAGGTGAACTAGCACCCACGTTTCGCTAATTATGTTAGGTCCCATGTAATAGGTGGCGAGCCTATTGCCATTTATCGGGCACAAAAGTCGCAGTTCTATTGCTGGGTGGTATAAGAGGAACGCTGCTGCCCATTCCCCATCGCTGATTTATCCTTAGTCGCCTTAAACGACACCCATGGGAGAAGATTTGGGGTGGTGACAATTGTATTCTACTCTGCCGTCACCACACGGCAAAATAAGACATAATATAATTATAAATATGTTACGATTGAAATAAAAAAAACTGTACAGGATTTTTATGTCTTTCATTATAACTTTAGTCTCAAATAAGCCGTGCACTAGTATTTTGGAGCTCTGTGTAGCTTCTTTATCTACATCTATAATGGACACAATGGCAACTTTAAGTTGTTATTTTTATTACAAACTTTCTGACGAATCTTAATTCCTTAGCCTTCTATCCAGTAGGTATAATGGCTAAGACTGGGGTTATATGCCAGCTTAATAAATATAGTCTAGTCTTTTTTAAACTTTATCAAGCAGACAATACAACACAAGTAAGGGCACTTGAGACGTGATAAAGAACGTAAACAATATTGATGAGTCTTTTAATATATAATACAAAAATAAAAATTTGTAATTACTTATTTCTCAAAGTAGCTAATCATTTTGATATTCTAAAATGGATGATGTTTTATTTAAAATACATCCTTCTTATTTTCAATTGCATTTCGTCGATAAAGAGACGTAACAAAACTGTTTACATTTTTTATCTCGTTATAATGGCTAGAGTATATGTAAAAAGGCTAACGAAAAAACAAGATGTTTTTATTGTTTCACGTTTTTTACAGATAATTCAGATTTTATACCATACGAAGTACTTCCATCGACAAAAGGCAAGAACAATTTGATACTTGTCCAAGGGCACACTTTTTCTGTTCAAGGGGGAAACCCGTCTACTCTTTATTGCTCCAGGAAGACCAATCTTGGCTGTAGGGCTAGAGTCAGCCTCAACCAAATGCGAATGATTTCTAGTGCAGATTTGACCCATAACCATACACCTCCAATACTTCACAGAACTAGCAACGGTGCTATAATTAAATTGAACACAACACGTTAAGCTGGTGATGACTCTCCTGGTGCGATTATGTGGCTAGAGTTCGAGCAATAGCACATTCGTGAGAATGTCTAGAACTTACGAGAAGATATTTTTTAAAATATTGTATTTAGTTCTTTGTGTCACACATTTTTTACATTTTGAATAAAGAAATTTGTTCACTTCGAATTGTGGGTATTCATAATTTTCCTTAAAATGTAAGAAAGAAAGAAGATATCTTATCTTCCTTCAAAAAATTTACAGACTTCGGCTAGTGAAACAACAACGCCTTATAGTAATTCTGTGGGTTTTTTGCAGATCCTATGACCTACGAAGTGTTGCCGTCCCCAAGAGGCAAGAACAACATGATAGTGGTCAAAGGGCACACGTTTTCTATTCGAGGAAGTTGCACTTCCACGTTTTACTGCTCAAAAAAGAGCAGATCCGGTTGCAAAGCCAAAGTACGCCTTGACGAAGACCAAATAATTGTAAAGGCGACCCTGATACACAACCATTCTCCTCCGAGTCTGCATAGAACGAAAGATGGTAGATTAATTAAACTTTAATGAGCAGAGAAAATGAGTCTAGAGAATTTTCGAAAAATGATTGTCCTGGTCCTGGAAATGAATATTGATGCTGATAATTGGTGGTAATTCGCCTCTTTGACTTCTAAAGAAATAAAATGTAAGGTTGATTTTGTATGGCGTCTATTATTACCTACTTTAGGTATCTTTTGACCAAATGGAAAGGACAGTAAACAAAAGGACAAAGTAAAAGTGTGACAAAGGCGATTGAAGGTATCATTTGAATACCTAGTCGTCAGGTTTATTATGCTGGTATACTTAGAGAAGGTCAGAGAGAAGAAAAATAAAACACACCTCGTTAAAAGGAGGACAAAAATTTCAAGCTTTAAGTCTCGAGCCGTCGAATATTTTCAGGAATAGGCATATCTTTAACAATAATGGACGAATGCGACACATTTATAATAATTACGTATTCAGCTATCATACAGATATGATAAAGCCATTTATCGCTTTGAATTATCAAAATCTATGGAGTTTTGACAGTTCAAAGCGACAAATGGCTCTAGCATATCCTGTTTCGGTGATCATGCTAGCCGGGCACGTCGTTCTTTTTACCACTCTGACCAAAAAAGCGATCCGACTCTGTCCAGAAAGACATGCGATTCAGACGCGTTTCTTTATACTTTATACTGTTCCTCGACAGTCAAAACTTATAGTTTATGTTCGTTTCGTTCGTTTATTGTAGAAAGTGGTAGTACCTACTCAAGATTGCTAGGTTTTACATTATTGCAGTACATTTTAAAATAAAGTGCTATAAAAATATGAAATTGTAGACTTTAATGCGTACCTAACCTAAGTATCAATTTTTAAGGGCTGTAGAATTCCTACTTCGGTCTATTTTCCAACTTACATAAATAACTCAGTCGTTTTCCCATAAGAGGTATGTTAACCTACATAGTTATGAGCCATATAATATAGGGGCTGAGAATATTGACATTCATCGAAAACATTATAAGCCGTCTGTACATGTTTCCTTAATAATAAAAACAAAATCACTATTCAAACATCGCCTTTACTTAAAATATATTTTGTTTTCATGAATTTAGCGATAGTAGTGTGTATAAAGAGGCCTCTTACAGAGACGAAAATGACGCGTGTAAATGTGTAAATTGTATTAGGGCAGAAGATGATGATAGCCGGAATGTTAATGATGGCGTCTATGATTGAGTCAATGATACGATTAGATTATACATCATCTTCATCATATTTCTGCACTGTGGGTAGGGGTCTGATTATGAGTTATTAATTTGTTATTTCTATGCATGCGTGAGATCCGTCACCGACATAGCCCGAAGACTTGCGGATCTTAAGTGGCAGTGGGCAGGTCACATTGAGGGGAGGACTGACGGCCGTTGGAGCGGAAAGGTTCTCAATGGCGGCTACGCACCGAGAGACTTGATATTAGGCCCCCATAAGGTGTACCGACGATTTGGTGGAGGTTGTTGGAAGCCGCTGGATGCGGGTAGCGCAGGATCAATCGGTTTGGAGATCCTTGAGGGAGGCATGCCCAACATTGGGCATCACTCGGCTCACTGCCTGACTGACTGATGTCTTTGTTATTTTCAGTTTTAGGAACAAGAATTGTGCATAACAGCAATACCGCTCAGATGCGATTGCTACTTTTACATTAGCAGTCAGGCCCCAGGTTATCTAGGGTCATCTAGTCATCTAGTCCCATTTGATAGTTGTTTGCTTTTTACATTCGGGTGCTTATTGGTTGCATATACATCGAGCAAACTCGTGCCGACCATACTTAGAAGAGGATAAGGGCAGGGAGAAGAAGATACATCGTGCAAACTCCGTTAGTTGACTGTCAGGGCAATGCTGGCTTACCTATGCTATTTTTTCGCTTTCCGCGTGGAAAAGTGATAATTTGATTATATTCTGTCGTGATATTGACAGTTTCTGTTTTTGTTTTCCAGATATAGAAGTAACGCACATGGATACCTCCAGAGGACATATCATCTTGGTTGAAGGTTTCACTTATGCCCGGAACAACAGGCATTCAAGAATCTATTACTGCTCTAAGAGAACAGCCATACAATGCAAAGCAAGATTGCAACTAGATAAGTCGGATAAACTGACTATGTACGAACCGACACATAACCATGATGCGCCGATTTTTCATATGACCAAGTCAGGTTCATTCGTGAGAGTGTAATTGGTAATTAGAAGCAGTATTTATAATGTATAATATTTAAGTTAAACCGTTATTAAGTTCATTATGAAATTATCTTTTTAGTGGAAAATTCTTCGCACATTACAACGACTACCAATCCAATACCCTTCCAACTAGAACTATCGATTCGGTATTAACGAGTCAACTCGTCGGTCAACTAACTTGGCGTCAATGAGTGGGCAATGCTTCGTCAACGAGTAGGAAGCTCGTTGTCGACTAGGTCGACCTCAACTATAGTATCAGTCGTTATTCAAATTTTATGTAGAGCAGGCGTAAAATGTCAAATATCAAGAACTGGCAATAATAGCGATAATAATCGATGACGAAAATAAAATAAATAGTAGGAACAACTATACACGGAATGAAGACGGAAGGGCCGCTGCGCCTGCGCTTGGTCAGGACGAGTTGGCAACGCGTCGCCCGCTATGATATAAGACAACGAGGGGCAAACGGGACAGTCAATAGGTGAACAACGCGTGGACCACACGTCATACATGCATCGTATACCTTCAAATTACAAGTTGCAAATTCACTCTTAAAAGACATACATAAAGCTCATATATCAATACAAAGATTTTGGGGTTAGAAAAAGAATTTCGAAAAATTATGATCTTGAGGCGGTAATTAGTGTCTTGGGTGGCCGAGCGGTCAGGCACCTGCCCGGATAGCAGCGGACGCGGGTTCGATTCCCGCCTCAAGATCATAATTTTTCGAAATTCTTTTTCTAACCCCAAAATCTTTGTACTAATTTTTCTAACATTTATATAATGTTAAAATTAAAATCGAATAGCTCATATATCAATGTCATACTGTGGGCTGAGTTGGAGTTGAGTCGGTGTTATGTGCGAAGCCACAACCACTAGGTTATTTTGGCGCGAAACCACATTACATGATCTTAGGCAGCTTTTAAACGTTAACAAATAGTTTTTATTAGAAATGGCGCTGAATGAAAAGCAATGTAGGGAGGAATAGTAAAATTAGAATTTATACTTAATGTTTACTCAAAATAATAATATAAGTTTGAACATGAATAATCGGATATAATAATCGGAGTTGCTTACAACGATGCGATTTTTCATTTCCCCGCTATAGTATCAATACTCAATATCTTTTTGCAAATCATAATGTGCAATAAGCCGGTAAGAGGTAATATTTTATTTAAGATCAATACGGACCCCGTAGAAATTAAAAGATTTTATTTAAACAAGGTCTCGTTATAATTGACTATCATATTATTATTCAGTCTACTTCTATTTACTCGTCAGCCCCAAGATATCACCGAAAATTTCTTAAGCAGCTTTTTTTCTTCTTCTTCTTCTTACCCTGTTCCAAGTCTATCTGGGGTCGGCACAGAATGTTTCCTCTTCCATTGATATCGGTCCGTCGTCATGAACCCATCCATTCCATTTTGATCCAAATTATCATCCATTATACCGGAAAGGTGCTAGTGATGAATGAATGTATTGAAAAGAGACCGAACGAACCATGTCGAGAGACTAATGAAAGGTAAGAGTGATTGGAATGACAACATTTCAATCCGTACTGCTTAAGGTTTTGGATTAGATTTACAGCCGCTCGCCTGCATGACACAGCATACCCAAAAAGGGTTGGTCTGTGCAAGCAGCTGTCAGCTAATTATTTCTACCAATAGAGGTAACCCAAATGAAAATGTCTCTAATTTGCAGAGCCATTAACTTACGAAGTATTACCATCGAATAAAAGCGACAAATATTTGATCGTGGTGGAAGGACACACGTTTTCTAACCAAGGTAGGAGCAGATTCATCTTCTACTGCTCCAGGAAAACTAACATCGGTTGCAAAGCGAAGGTGTGCCTTAACAAAGAGAAGCGTATTGAGAGCGCGGTTCTGTCTCACAACCACTCAGCCCCCACTCTCTTTAGGACTAAAGACGGCAAAATTGTAATAGTGAAGTAAATGTCAAGTAGCGTCCGTTCAGGACGGCCACTTATTAATTTGCATATTGTGGTCACAAAAGATAATCCATGTGGGGATCAGCATGTATAATTTCACGGACATAAACACGGCGTGTCTCTTTTGTGTGACTCACAGCCGTACTCAGAGACGTCAATTAACGTACCATGAATAAATTCAAAACTAATAGTTGCTATTCTTGCTGGGAGTCATACTAGATTTAAATGAAAACATTAAGTACTCATTAAAGTAAATGGAAGTCTCAGAGTGCGGCCGTAAGTTACATGATATTTTTTTTGTCTTTAAACGATCCCTTTAAGCAAATTTTTCATCTAGTCTTTCCTAAATCGATTCTTTCCTTCCAGTTACTCATCTCCTCTTGTTTTCTTCTCTCTCTCTTCTTCTCTTGTTCATGACATTACTCACACAGTCACTCCATCTCTTCTGCAGTTTCCCTCTGCATCCATGAACTTCAGGTGCATTTAGTGTATTTTGATGTCATCGTAAATAATTCGTCGGTTTATATTGCACATAAGGCAGCAGAGTGACCTATTAATCTAACCTTTGAAATTAGGAAGTGGGTCACTGAGAATAAGTGTAAATCTTGTTCTCAGCATCATGATGACTAGCCTTGTCATGTCGCAATTGCTCGAGAACAGAGGGGTTACTCTGGAAGATTATTTCGTTCGATCGAGTCTTTGCGTCTTTGTCGCTCTTATTTTAACACGCAGTGTCGTGAGAAAGACGGACAGATGCGAGTTAATTGTTTGGAGTTTCAGAGTAGACCTCCAGGTCCTTCCAATGGGATGGAAGATTATAGTCCACCATATACATAAGCCACCAAACTGGCCCGGTCCAGCACAGTGACATACACACTTAATGTGTTCTGAAACTTCTGAAGCACGGATGAATTGGAGTTGATCAATTTTGGTTCACCCGTACAATGGCCGGCTTTAGGGTATATATTGTTTAGCTCACACAATTGCAATCCCAGAGTGCATTTTTAATGATTTTTTTAAATACCTATTACTGATAGCTATCACTTAACAGTTACTATTACTAGTTATGATGTGTGTCTGTCTGAATGATTATTATTTTTTACTTTATGAATAATTATCTTGGGTAGTATGTTCACTTTTAAGTTCCTTTCCTTATATAACGACACCAAGTTGCCAATTTACTGTCTTTCTTTTACCAGTACGTTAAAGTACACATCAAAATGGTTCACTAATTAGGTAAATTAGGAAAAATCTCGGTTTGACCGAGTATGGAATTTAGAAATGGTTGCTTTAGAATGTTGAGAAAAATATAATAAGTTAGGTAGTTATGTAACGTTGACGTTGGGAAGTGTGATAATTAGATAATAGGTAATATATATGTACTAACACTGATTTTTGGTTTTAATGAAAGAAAAAATTGAAAATGTTTTAATATTATTTCGTTATTAAACATAAGTGATAGTAATGTTATAAGAAAAGTTATAACATTATTATTACAATAATTAAAAGCTTATCTAATAAATAAATAAATGATTTTCATATCGTTTTGTTATTTTCCTAACTACAATATAATCCTGGTAATATTATAAAGAAAAAAAAAGTCAGACAAAATCGATATATTATGTCGCGATGCGGACACGAATAGTTAAGTCCTGCATCAGAACATTCTGAACATACATACATCCAGAGGTATGATTGATTCATCAATTAATACAATGCTCTGCCAACACCAGTCGCCGTCAACCTCGATCGCAATCCGCGATCAAAATCAATGATAACGATCTGTACACGTACATAGGAATGAAAACGATACCGATATCGATGTTTCCTAAGCAACGATATATCGTTCATAAATATCGATGCTCTATCTGGATCGTGATCATTGATTTTGATTGCGGATCGCGATCGAGATGCACTGTCTACGGGTCCCCTGAGAGAAGAGCGAGCACGATTAATAGTTGAGATTTTTTTTCAGGGCTGCAATGTGAATTTTTGGACACCCGGCGAGGCACAATCGTCATGGTGGAAGGCTACACGTTTTCCCGGACCAATAAGAACTCGAAAATGTTTTATTGCTCCCAAAAGCTGTCGAAGCAATGCGGGGCGAAACTGAAGTTGGACGATTTTAACATCATGGTCTTTTACCACCCAGTCCATAACCATTCTCCACCTGTGTATAGTAAAACAAAGAGTGGATCTTATGTTAAAGTGTAAAACCCACTGTCTCTAGGGAAAGGCGGCCCAAAGCACTCTCGTGTGTTTTAATCCTTTTTATATCTTATATATTACTTCATCTCCCTGCCATGTTCCCAGTCTATCTGGGGTCGGCGCAGTATGTTTCCTCTTCCATTCATATCAGTCAGACGTCATCAAGACATCCACCCTCTTTTGATTAATATCATAAAATAACACCGGAAAGGTGCTCGAAATGAATGAATGTATAGAAAAGAGACGGAAAGGGCCATGTCGAGTTTTACAGCCGTCTGCCTGATTCCAACCGCCGGGAATATGTCAGTAATATATTAAAATTTATAAAATTCCCGTGCGTCTTATTAACTGCTCCCTTGACCCCTCAATATACTCAGGGTATATATGGACAGTTTAGTGTCCATCTGTATCTTTGGGTGTATGAATGTAAATAATTTTATTCACAAAAATAGACGCTTTGGGCAGCATGTCCGGTTTAGACCCCCTTCCCCTATGTTTTGAAGGTAGTCAGCGGACGGCAAATAAATTACCGGAATGGCAATCTTTTTAATGATTTCAAAAGACAAGGGAGTTTGCTCGTCTTTTGAAATCATTTTTAACTATAATCGATATATTATTCATTCCTTTTTTTAATACCTACTGTATTTCTATTTTAGTCACAGCTAGGAATAATTGTAATTCTTTTAATAATTAATCGGTAAATAAGTTCATATTTATTTCATAATTCAATCTTATAATAATTATATCTCAGGCCTTCTATTATATTTACGTAAAAGATTAAGCAATGAAATTGTTCCTTTAGTCTAGTTTGTTCTTCTAAGAAACTTGTTGATATATTTTATTTGTATGTACAGTCGAGCAAATCGAATCATCATTTTCCTACAGTCACGTTATACAAAGTAGGTTGAAATTCGCTTGCTTCTTAGGTAAGGAATTTATTAGACACTGACAATTACAATTATTTTATTCAATTCAATTTTGTTATAATAGTAAAGGAGACATGAAACATCGTTTATATTTACTATAAACGATGTAGTCGACGTATCTACTCTATCGAATAGATATAAACATCATTTATATCTATTCTTATTCATTATTTTTATCAAATATAATTTATAAACAAATATTTTATTCGTTTATTTAGTCTTTATTGCACAATAAACATACATACATACATACATAAATCACGCCTATATCCCCGAAGGGGTAGGCAGAGGTGAGCTAGCACCCACGTTTCGCCAATTATGTTAGGTCCCATGTAATAGGTGGCGAGCCTATTGCCATATATCGGGCACAAAAGTGTCGCAGTACATTGCTAGGTGGTATAAGAGAAACGCTGCTGCCCATTCCTCATCACTAATTTATCCTTAGTCGCCTCGTACGACACCCACGGTAGAGATTTGGGGTGGTGACAATTGTATTCTACTCTGCCGTCACCACACGGCACAATAAACAAATTGTTACAAATGGCGGATTTAATGCCAAAAGCATTCTATCCCAGTCAATCTCAAATTTTAAAACTACACATTTGACGGCGTGATGAGAAAATAAAACTTATAGGAACTTTTAGAGTGAGATTGCCGAATGAGCAAGGGTTACGTGAGTGAGAAGACCCCAGAAATTAAAACCTAGATTGCAGATATTCTGGGGCTTGTGGATCAAAAAGGATTTTTGAAACGATCCTGGCATGACAGCGACGAAAACCTAAATATATTTATGATTAAGAACGATCGGCCAAGTGGGTCATGACTCAATTTGGTTGATTGTACATACATTGCAAGATCAGAAAATGGCAGACTTTCTAATACCTAATTGAAGTTTGACTGGTTAATCCTAGATTTCATTAAATTGAGTTTTGACGTTTGCCTGACCAAATTAGTTTCTCCTAGGTTTGACGAAAAGACAGAGGCCGAAAAACTTCACTTGTTTGTGCTTTGACTAAAACTTCAAGTCAGACCTGAGGATTGACTAGTCAAACCTAGGAGCGCCGGAGCTTCGAGCTTTGACCTTATCTTAAACATAACCAAAATTTTCAATAAGCATAACCATTGTCTGGCTTTCGGTTACTTTCATACCTTTCTCTACAAAGCTTCATGCATAACTGTTACCATTGTATAAATTATAGTATAAATATCTACTATTGATAGCATTAAAATAGAGTAATATTTAAACTTTTAAATAGAGAGTGTTAAGTATTAAGATGTGTTTTAAAGTTAATTGGTCATTAATATATCTGTCCTATTATTTCCATTGCCAAAGAGAGAAAAGTTCTAAATATGAAATTTTATACATATTTACAATGATATTATATTTAAAAAGAAAAAGAGGCAGATAGGTTACATGCTTGCAAAAAGTACGACCCTAAAAGTAGGCTAATTAGCCTACCTGAGCTCAGTCTCACGATGACAGCGAAGGCGTTGACAGTGTTGATTGTTCCTGATATTTATTACAAAAATGCCGTCTCAAGTTATGCGACGCTGTAACAACTACACCAGTAAACCTCAAAAATCTGGGGATCACGTATCATGCGCGTAGTATACATTGTATTTGATTTAGTTGATATCATTAATATAATAAATAATATTAGTTAAAAATGTATCATATTAAGATAGAGTGCAACAGCAAATACACCGCGTAACGAGTGGAAGAGAGATGGTTGTCAAAGAATAAAATATAACCGAACAGATAAAAATTAACATACCCATGATAGTGCCTCTACACAATTAGCTCACATTTCCCATTTGAGTGATAACGAGACGAGTCGACTTTTTGACTAGGTATCTAAGGTACGGTTTTTTGATGCCTAGTTAACTTAACCAATTGTTAAAAATTCATTCTGATTTCTGCTAATCGGTCCGATATTTAACCATTAGTAACAATATTAGACTGATATTTAACCATTAGTAACGTTAGTAACTAAAATTGTTACTAATAGTTAAATATCAGCCTGATATTTAACGATTAGTAACAATTTTTAACAATTGGTTGAGTTAACTATGCATCAAAAAAACCGGTCCATAGTAAGATTATCCTCTTGTCCAGTTCATAAATGCCAAATTATCAGTATTAACTTTTCGATTTTAATTTTAACATTATATATTATAAATGTTAGAAAAATTAGTACAAAGATTTTGGTGGTTAGAAAAAGAATTTCGAAAGAAAGAATTTTCTTGAGGCGGGAATAAACCCGCGGCCGCTGCAGCAGCGGACGCGGGTTCGATTCCCGCCTCAAGATCATAATTTTTCGAAATTCTTTTTCTAACCACCAAAATCTTTGTATCAGTATTAAGTTTTTTTGTTATTTTTATAGGTTTCCGGCAAACGAATTACACACATACATACATATGTGACGCCTTTCTTCCACTGATCCTTACGTAATTCTTTCCCTTCATCCAATCTCTTCATGCATGCTCGTCGGATTCGGCTACTCTTGACCTGGCCCTTTTTTAATAGACTTTCAATTTGATTATGAAAGATCCGCCAAGGCCTTCCAATTTCCATTTCTCCATTCACTTTCGCCATGTAAATCCATTTTGTCATTCTTCCTTTATCCATTCTTTCGACAAATGAATTCAGGTGTAACCAATTGCGTAGGCAAAAAGGTTTTGGCGATCAAATATCAAGTAGAATAAATTTGGTACATTTCAATGATGCAATTTCAATATTTAACCTAATAATATGTACCTACCTACCTATGATGTTAAAGTTGTTCATTTATTTATTTCTTAGTTGCCCCACTGATTTTTATATATTTACAATTTTTCTTTTACCAAGGTCGCCTGGAAGAGATTGCTAATAGCAATAAGGCCGCCTATTGTCCATACATGTCTATTGCTCTTTGTTCTTTTTAATAATTTTTGTTACTGTGTGCGCAATAAAGAATATTTGTTTGTTTGTTAAAAGACGGAAATTAACTTTTTTATAAAGTTAAACTTATCAAGGATAATCATATTTAACATCTGACTAAAAGTGTATTCATACATAAACAATCCATAAAACAGCTCACGAAACCTACTAACCTTCTGTTTTTGTTAGTCTTTGCTGCGTGCTCACTTTTCGCGAAGTGACGAAAACTAGCTGTCTTTTTCTTTCTATTAAATTAATTATGCCATCCTTTTTTAATTTTTGACAATTAATGTTGTGTCATTGTGTGTTGCTACAGCATTGTTGCACATATTTTGTTCGTGTTTTGTGAGCGTATAACGTATCTACCTCTTTTTAAATATTATTGCCTATTTAGGTGCTTCTTGTTAGAGGAATTAATTATTTAGTTACTCGTTCAATGATTACACATGTAATATAAAATAATATTATTAAAAAATATGTACCTATTTGTAGTTATTATAAAATAAAACATTATTAGTTATAGATTCTTGTATTATTGTTATTTCTAAATCTAATTGGTTTGTTGTTAAAATATTTAAAACAGTAATAAAATAATGTAAATTTTATATCCTTCTCCTGCAAAAATTCAAAATGTAAATACATACATACATATATCACGCCTATATCCCAGAAAGGGTAGGCACAGGTGAACTAACACTCACATTTCGCCAAATATGTTAGTGCAAAAATTCAAAATGTAAATACATACATACATATATCACGCCTATATCCCAGAAAGGGTAGGCACAGGTGAACTAACACTCACATTTCGCCAAATATGTTAGGTCCCATGTAATAGGTGGCGAGCCTATTGCCATCGGGCACAAAAGTCGCAGTGCATTGCTGGGTGGTATAAGAGGAACGCTGCTGCCCATTCTTCATCACTAATTTATCCTTAGTCATCTTATACGACACCCACGGGAGCGATTTGGGGTGTTGACAATTGTATTCTACTCTGCCGTCACCACACGGTAAAAATCACAAATTTACAAAACGTAGAGACTGCAAGAATTATACAAAAAATCTTTGTATACAACACGCGGTATCTAGTTTCTAAATTACAAACAATTTAGAAAAAGTCAAATACCAGATATACATCCTTATAGAAAAAGTAATTTATGAAAAATACCTTAACGAATCTCAAAAAGTAAAAAAAAACAATGAGCTAGAAGGAAACTCTAATCTACTCTACAGCAACGTACTTGTAACACGTTAAATAGATAAAGTTTGAATGTTTGACATTTTTGTGGTTTAATTTTTCAGATTTGACAGTGCAGTTTATCGTCAACTTCCGTGGGGGCCCTCTGGCCATGGTGCAGGGGCATACGTTCGCGAGGAAACACAAGACATCTAGGGTCTGGTACTGCTCCAGCAGGAGTTCCAAGAAATGCAGGGCGAGAGTGTCCATAGATGCGCACAACAGTGTCTTTTCGTACGATCTCACCCACCACCATTCGCCGCCTGTCTACTTTATGTGCAAATCAGGGTCTTATAAAAAATTGCGTTGATTTTATAAGAAAAGTACTAATGTTGTAATTAATATTGGCTAAAGTCAGTCATTGGATGGGTGAAAACAAATATCTCTGGTTTATGTTAATTTTTGAAGAAGGCACGTTAAGCCCGTTACATTCCTGCTGCATCTGAGGTCGTTAATACCCACTAGACCAGTGTTGTAGGTTATGACCCGTTCTCCCTATAGTCTTCCATCCAACGGAATGACTAGTGCTAGCATTTGGGATAATAAAGTCATGTCATGATGATGATCGTCTCTTTTAATACCTTGTTCCGAGAAGTGACGTTCTAATATAAAGACACACGCGCAGAATCCTTTATTCACTTCAAAGTCCTAATAATCTTTCAGTCTTATCATAATGAAATTAATAACTCTAGCAAAATGAACTAACTTTAATTACTACAGAGTTATTAACATTATTAACAATATAGGTATAAAATTCTCGAATTACAGTGTTTCTTATCGAACTCCTCCAAAATGGCTTGACCAATTTTAAGAGATTTTTGGATATAATATACATTTTTCTTGTTTCATTTTTCAGATTTGACTGTGCGGTATGTCGATAGCTCCCGCGGGGGCCATCTGGCCATGGTGCAGGGGTTTACGTTCGCGAGGATCAACAAGAGTTCTAGGAACTGGTATTGCTCCAGCAAGGCTTCTAAGAAATGCAGGGCGAAAGTGTCCATAGATTCGCACAACAGTGTCATTTCATACGAACTCACCCACAACCATTCGCCGCCTACCTACTTTATGTCCAAAGAAGGGTCTTATATAAAATTGCATTGATTTTATAAGAAAAGTACAAATGATGTTTATTTATTTAATTAATGCTTGTAATATTGATTACAATTCTACATCGTTATATAGCTATCTTCTCGAGAAGCTCGATGGCGCACTTGGTTTGCAATTGTGTAAATTAATCAATGTTGGCTAAAGTTAGTCATTAAATGGGTGAAAAGAAATATATCATTTCTGGTTAATCTTTAGTTTGAAGAAGGCACGTTGAGCCCGTTACATTCCTGCTGCATCTGGGGTCGTTAATACCTACTAGGCTAGTGTTGTGGGTTATGTCCCGTTTCCCATACATTCTTCCATCGAACGGGATGACCTGAGCCCCAGAATTTGGAACAATAAAGTCTGATCATGATGATGATCGTCTCTTTTAATGGCTTGTTCCCAGAAGTGACGTTCTAATATAAAAATACACGCGCACATTCCTTTATTATTTTTTATTTTTTTTGTTTTGTTTTTTAATTCTCCCTATATTTTAGGGAAGGCAAAGGGTCTAGCCTTATGAAATAATGAGTGGGTGAAAAGTATGAATGAAATGAATTTTACGTTAAAATATGGGTGCCACATATTTCAACGCATCTAGGGAGTGCTTGGCGCGAATTGAATGGTAACAGAGTTAATGATGGTGCTTGATGAAATGGATAAAACCACTTTTTATAGTGATCTTCACCACAACATCAAACACATCATGCGACTTATTTTCGATGATTCTGCATAATTGCACATCAACACGGATGCTTGTGCATCAAAATAACACCACTTTCACTGCACAAAATCCACTCTGTAACAATTTTTGAATTAGTGAAAAAAAAATCTGACTGACACCACGAAACGCGCCAAATACTATTTTTTTTTTGTTTTTTTAGTTAACCTATAAGATCCCACTGCTAGGCAAAGGCCTCCCGCGCAGCCCTCCATCTCGAGCGATCCCGAGCCAATTCCGTCCATGTCTTGCAGTATGCCTCCAGATCGTCTCTTCACCTCTTTTTGGGTCGACCTCGACGCTTTTGACCATCCTGAGGTGACCACTCTATGGTGACTTTTGCCCAGCGATCTGGATGCATACGGCATACATGTCATGCCCAGTCTTGTTATTCACTTCAAAGTCCTAATAATCTTTCTGTCATAACGCTTTTTTAATAATTTTGAAATAATAATATGTTCGAAGTGGGTTTCTAATAAATGTATTTTAACGAACTAAGTAATGTACCTCTGACTAATGACTCTAGCAAAATGAACTAACGTTATATACTACAGAGTTATTAACATTATTTAGGGCCTATTTCACAATCGACAAGTAAGCTTACTTTACAGTTCAATTGACATAAATTTCATATTACAACTGTCAAATGATCTGCGATGTAAGCTACTTGGGACTTACTTGTCGATTTTGAAACAGGCCCTTAACCTAATATATAAAAATCTCGTCTCACAGTGTTTGTAATCGAACTCCTCGAAGCAATTGTGGTTTCGTAAAATTGAGGTTAAAAATCCGAACTAATATGTCAAATTAGAATTTTCTAATCAATTTCAAACAATTTTTGTTCGAACGAAGTTTCGGTCCGATAATGAATTATAGTAGGAAACGCTCGAAATATCGGACGCAGTTTCCATTATCTACGTGACAAGAAGTTCTCACAGTGTTTGTGAATCTCGTGTCACAGTGTTTGTAATCGAACTCCTCCGAAATGGCTTGACCAATTATATGAGATTTTTTGGAAATAATTTTAGTAGGTCTGAGAATAGGTCCTAGGATATATTTTATACCTCTAGGTGACAAGTCATCTAGTTTTTTCTTTAAAAACGCTTTCCACCTAAATAAATATTTACAAAAATATAAGAATTCAAAGCATTTCTTCGCAGAGTTGGAGTAACAATACTTCGAAACGGAAAAAGACAGACGAGTACCTAATGTTAAAGGGTTATGTGTTCAGGCGTTGCACAAACAAGCACCAGGCCCGGTGTCATGCAACACGCGGTATCTAGTTTCTAATATGTATAATTATGTGTTTGCACTTCTCTTAAAAATACCCTCAGTGTAATCAAACAATTTAGAAAAATTCTAATACCAGAAATACTTCCTTATATAAATAGTAGATTATATACCAAGGGCAAAACAAATCATGTCTCGGATCGCAAGTATTTGACGCGATAAATATGCTATCTGAGGTCTCCTTTTTCATCGCCCGAGGTAAGATCATAGGTTTATGGCATCCCAATGCCAAGAAGTGTAATTTTTCGTATGCGTAGCGGTCGGAATAGTCCACTTTATGGTCAGGTATGACATAAAACTAATTACAAAGATTTTGGGGTTAGAAAAAGTATTTCGAAAAATTATGATCTTGAGGCGGGAATCGAACCCGCGTCCGCTGCTATCCGGGCAGGTGCCTGACCGCTCGGCCACCCAAGACACTAATTAACTTGCCGAAATTCTTCTAACCTTTACACTTTCACGTTGTAAGCCAACGGGTACCCTCGCAATGTAGAAATAAATTTCAAACATTCCAAAGCAGATATTTAGTAGATATAAAGTAGATATTTAAACTAATTTATAAAAAAAACCTTAACGAATCTCAAAAAGTAAAAAAAGAATGAGCTAGAAGGAAACTCTAATCTACTCTACTGCAACGTACTTGTAACACGTTAAATAGATAAAGTTTGCATGTTTGACATTTTTGTGGTTTAATTTTTCAGATTTGACAGTGCAGTTTATCGACAGCTGCCGTGGGGGCCATCTGGCCATGGTGCAGGGGTATACTTTCGCGAGGAAACACAAGAGATCTAGGAACTGGTACTGCTCCAGCAAGGCTTCCAAGAAATGCAGGGCGAAAGTGTCCATAGAGTCGCACAACAGTGTCATTTCGTACGATCTCACCCACAACCATTCGCCGCCTACCTACTTTATGTGCAAAGCAGGGTCTTATAAAAAAATGCGTTGATTTTATAAGAAACGTACTAATGTTATTTATTCATTTAATTAATGCTTATAATATTGATAACAATTCTACAAAACAAAGAAAATCGTTATATAGCTATCTTCTAGAGAAGCTTGATAGCGCACTTGGTTTCCAATTGTGTAAATTAATTAATGTTGGCTAAAGTCAGTCATTGGATGGGTGAAAAGAAATATTTCATCTCTGGTTTATGTTGGTTTTTGAAGAAGGCACGTTAAGCCCGTTACATTCCTGCTGCATCTGAGGTCGTTAATACCCACTAGACCAGTGTTGTGGGTTATGACCCGTTCTCCCTATATTTTTCCATCCAACGAGATGATCTGTGCCAGCATTTGGGATAATAAAGTCTGGTCATGATGATAATCGTCTCTTTTACTACCTTGTTCCGAGAAGTGAGGTTCTAATATAAAAACACACGCGCACAATCCTTTATCATTCCTTGTTATTCACTTCAAAGTCCTAATAATCTTTCGGTCTTATCTTAATGGAACTAATGGCTCTAGCAAAATTAACTTACTTTAATTACTACAGAGTTATTAACATTATTTAGGGCCTGTTTCACAATCGATAAGTTCGAAGTAGCTTACTTCGCAGTTCAATTGACATATTTTTCATATTACAACTGTCAAATGGTCTGCGAAGTAACTACTTAGTCTACTTAGAACTTACTTGTCGATTGTGAAACTGGCCTATTATTATTCTTAACCTATTAGGTATAAAATTCTCGAGTCACAGTGTTTGATAACGAACTCCTCCGAAATGGCTTGATCCATTTTATGAGATTTTTTTGGATATAATATACATTTTACTTGTTTCATTTTTCAGATTTGACTGTGCAGTTTGTCGATAGCTCCCGTGGGGGCCATCTGGCCATGGTGCAGGGGTTTACGTTCGCGAGGATCAACAAGAGTTCCAGGAACTGGTACTGCTCCAGCAAGCTCTCCAAGAAATGCAGGGCGAAAGTGTCCATAGATTCGCACAACAGTGTGACTTCGTACGATCTCACCCATAACCATTCGCCGCCTACCTATTTTATGTCCAAAGCAGGGTCTTATATAAAATTGCATTGATTTTATAAGAAAAGTACAAATGTTGTTTTTTCATGTCAGTTTAATTATAAATTAGGTAGCCACCAGAATCGCCAAGAGATTCATTGAACATTGGAAACTGTGCGACACAATAAAACGTCTTTTGATATGTAACGCGAACACGTACGCCATCCGTTTGTTAGTCAAAACCGCGAACTTATGATCGCTAGTCAACACCACCATTTTCTTGTTGATCACCTGCAACACTTTGTATTTAAACCTACAATGTTCAGACAAGTAAAGTGCTTACTTTATATGTGTGTATACCACTATACTACGATTACTACATCTATAAATCCGTTATAACTACAACATACATTAAAACAATCTCTTCGTAGGCTGCCTTCGATTGTGTTGGATTTTTTTTCTTTTTGATATTTATGGAAAAAGAAATTATTCTCTATTGGCCATTTATATTTCCTAAGATATTATTGACTGTCGAAAGCTCTCGGACAACTACGGTCTTGATTTACTTTATCTTTAGCTTTTGCATTATTTTTTTTACTAAATTAACGACTTTTAGTCAACTGTGTATATTGACTTCACGTTGATTTGAATTGTTTGCCAATAATGGTTTCTTATGATCATTTTAGTTTGTGATTTTTTTTTTATTTTTGTGATTCTATTTTAAACGATAAACCAAATAAATAAAAGGCTTACATACAAAACTATTTTTCTTCTCTTCAATTGAAATGGGTAGGTTACAAGCAAATGGCGATCAGAATTGCTGTGCCATGCAACAAACAATATGTTTCTAAGCTTTTTATGATACTAATGACGACTAAAGACGCCTTAACCTACCTACCTATGGGCAACTAACTCTTTATTAGACCGAGGTAGTTGATCAAATGCATTGATCAAATTATAGCATCATCCCTTTGTGTTTCAGTTTACAAAGCCGATAATTGGTAACCGCATGATTAATGGTCATGTTATCATACAAAAGCTTTAATGAAATTAGATGCCACTTATGTGTCAATTGTGTAAGTAAATATAAAACTGTTAATATAGGAATGGCAAGGAAATGTGTAGCATGCTCCACCCAAAGAGCCAGTGAGTTGGATGCGGTTCTGCGTTATAATTGATGTTTGTAATATTGATTATAATTCTACAAAACTAAGAAAATCGATATATATAGCTATCTTCTAGAAGTTCGATGGCGCACTCGGTTTGCAATCGTGTAAATTAATCATTGTTGGCTAAATCAGTTACTGGATGAGTGAAAAGAAATATATCATCTCTGGTTTATGTCAATTTTTGAAGAAGAAGAAGAGGTTGTTAATACCCACCAGGCCAGCGTTGGCCCTATATTCTTTCAACCAACGGGATGATCTGTGCCCTAGCGTTTGGGACAATAATCATAACAAGTCTGGTTATGATATTGAATATTGACTCTAGTGAAATGAACTAACGTTAATGACTACTGCGTGATTAACATTATTTAACCGCATAAAAAACTAGCCGCGTGGTGACGGCAGAGTAGAATACAATTGACACCACCCAAAATCTTTCCCGTGGGTGTCGTACAAGGCGACTAAGGATAAATCTGAATATGATTAGGAATGGGCAGTAGAGTTCCTCTTATACCACCTAGGCTAGCAATGTACTCCGACTTTTGTGCCCGATAAATGGCAATAGGCTCGCCACCTATTACATGGGACTTGACATATTTGGCAAAACGTGGGTGCTAGTGCTAGTTCACCTCTGCCTACCCCTTCGGGGATATAGGCGTGATTTATGTATGTATGTATGTATAAAAAACTCGTGTCACAGTTTTTGTTATCGAACTCCTTCAAATGGTTAGATTATTTTAAGAGAGAGAATAGGTCCTAGGATATATTAGGGTTAAAGTATTAAATTGTCGTTTTTTACAGAAAATCTAAATTGTTTATCTTTTAGCTTAAAACAAATTTATTTAATCAAAATAGTTACCATTATCATCTATATACATTGCTGCCATCTAATAGGAAGGTCATTTATGCCTTTACGATAGAACTCTGAGGATCTAGAATGCACAAACTGTGTGAAAGCATTTTGTATTTTTTCCTGGGAAGAAAACTTCTTGTCACGTAGATAATTGTCCAAATCACGAAAAAAATGGTAGTCCGTTGGAGCCAGGGGGCCTACTATAATTTAACGAAAATGGAAACTGCGGCCGATATTTCGAGCGTTTCCTACTATTTCCTACTACATTATCGGACCGAAACTTCGTTCGAACAAAAATTGTTTGAAATTGATTAGAAAATTCAAATTTTACATATTTTAGTTTGGATTTTTAACCTCAATTTTACGAAACCACAATTGGTTCCTTTTGATTTTCGTAAGGTGTTCAAATTTGACAGATATTCGTTCGGATTTTCAACCAAAATTTGACGAAACCATAATTGTTACCTTTTGATTTTCGTAAGTGTGAATTTCATGTGAAGTCCACTTAAAATGGCATCGAGGCTGCAATACGTGAAGAACGTTTAGAGCGTGGCTGGAGTCTGGAGTACATATATATTAATAATAAGAACATATATAAATGAACATTCATTTATTCAACTGCATTAATGTAATATCTTCTACATATTATAGCGGCGATCAAGAGATTTTTTATGAAAGTAGGAATAATTTACACACAATTAAATCAAATTTAATATTACTTGTAAGCCACATAAAAATTGCTACTTAGAAATGCTTGTAGAATTAGCACTGTGTTGGCGCAGTGTTCGAAAAGCAATGGTAGAAACATTTATAAATATTTATTACAATATTTGAAACCCGTAGTATACTGCCCTCTCTGCTTGAAACCAACTAAGAAGTTTGTATACCTACTTGAAAGTATAGAAACGTTTTAGTTGGTTGACAACCAACAAATATTCGTAGAATATGGTTAATTTAAATTGACTAAGGTAACGCGTATAATCGCAGCATATACTTGTACTCTTAAAATTATTCGATTGAGCATCCGAACATGTAATTAGAGTAGGTTCACTTTCAAAGTTTCGTTTTATTCTCGTTCGATTGACAAGTTTCGTTCGGAGAATTATAGTAGATCTCCTGGTCTGGCGAATACGGAGGATGACGAATGGTTTCTAACTGCAGTTCCTGATGGGTCAAAACGGTTTCTCGTGCTGTATGAGGTCTCGCGTTGTCATGGAGCAACAATGGTGAAGATCGATTCATGAGTCGGGGCTGTTTTACTGTTAGTTTTGCCAACATTGTCGGAGTTCGGCACAATAGACATCTGCCGTTATTGCTTGACCAGTTCGGAGAAAACTATAGGGAGAATAACACCATGCTGAGACCACGAAAGAGTTACCATTACCTTTTTATTGGCAATGGGGCTGACGTTTCTAAATAGATAAAAGCCTACAATAAAAAAATAAAAAAAACTTTTATTGGTAAGTTTTGCTTTAGGACACTGTTGTGGCGTTTGACCTGGGGCTAGCCATTGCATTTTTCTTTTACGGTTATCATAAAGAATCCACTTTTCATCACATGTCATAATTCGATCCAATATTCCTTCATTTCTGTACCTATTCTAAAAAGCAACACAAGTTTCAACTCGCGTTTCTTTCTGCAGATCAGTCAAATCATGGGGCATCCATTTTTTGTATTTTTTATTTTATTGATTTGACGCAAATGAGTCAATATTGTGGGTAAGGTAACGTTAAACCATGCCCTTAATTCCTGGGTAGTTTGACTAGGATCGGCTTTTACCATATCTCTTAATTCATCGTTATTCACCTGTGTGGGCGGTCTTTCTCGTGCTCGTTCTTCAAGTCGAAGTTTCCACCACGAAAGCGTTTAAACCAAAATCGAACGGTGCGTTCATTAGCAGACCCCTCGCTAGACGCAACATTGATATTGCGGGCTGTTTCTTCCGCGTTACTTCCGCGCCGGAACTTGTATTCAAAAATCACTCGAATTTTCGCAGCATCCATCTTTCTTGTCTAAGTTGAATAACAAAACAATTGAAAGTCGATTTTCATGTTTGACTTTTTTTAATAAAAGAACATCATAGAAATCATGTGAAAAAAGTTTCTTTCGAAAACCTTAAACCAAGATTCTATGTCAATTCAAAAAAACTATTACAATAAAACGGCAATTTCATACTTTAACCCCTATTATTTTATACCCCTGATAGTGAGGTGATACGTCAGCTAGTTTTTCTATAAAAACTTACACCTAGGTAAATAAATATTTACAAAAATAAACTAATTCAATTGCCGGGTGGTAACGGCAGAGTAGAATACAATTGTCACCATCCCAATAACTCCCGTGGGTGTCGTACATGGATACGGTGGTGTCGACTAAGGATAAATCAGTGATGAGGAATGGGCAGCAGCGTTCCTCTTAAATACCAACTAGCAATGTCCGGCGACTTCTGTGCCCGATAACTGGCAATAGGCTCGCCACCAATTTTACATGGGACCTAACACAATTGGCGCAACGTTAGGTCAAATGGTTGTTTGTTTGACATTTTTGTTGTTTCATTTTTCAGATTTGACTGTGCAGTTTGTCGATAGCTCCCGTGGGGGCCATCTGGCCATGGTGCAGGGGTTTACGTTCGCGAGGAACCACAAGACTTCTAGGAACTGGTACTGCTCAAGAAAGCTATCCAAGAAATGCAAGGCAAAAGTGTCCATAGATTCGCATAAAAATTTGACTTCATACGATCTCACCCACAACCATTCGCCGCCTAGCTACTTTACGTCCAACCAAGTGTCTTATAAAAACTTGTGTTGATTTTGTGAGAAAAAGTACAAATGTTGTTTATTCATGTAAGTTTTATTATAAATTAAGTAGCCTCCAGAATCGCCAGTAGATCCGGTATGAAATAATGAAAAGTGTTTTGGTACTAAACGCGAACAGCTACGCAACAGTGTTGCTAATAAATAAACTAGACATAAAGGAACTGTAACGGATATATAAATTTGTTTAAGTTTTATTACTTAAAATGTGTTAAGCTTGTGCAAATATAAGAGAACATTATAACGAACATTATAATGAACTAAATAGTGTTTCCTCAGACTATTGACTGTAGTAAAATGAACTAACGGTAAATACTACTGAGTGAGTTATTAAAATTATTTAACCTAATATATCAAAACCTCGTGTCACAGTGTTTGTTATCGTTAATTCCTCCGAAAAGGTTTATTATATACCCCTAGGTGACAATTTATGTTTTTTTTTTTTGACGGAGTGGAATGCATTTACGCACCGTATCGGCCGCTAGCTAGACGGCCGACGTGTGTGGGACTCGCCCGACTCAAGATCGAGTCAGGAATACGCCACTAAACCACTCCGGTGTCCCTCCAGCCCTTCTGGCGGGGAGAGTTTGGGGTTCTCCCCAGGGCCTCCCGGCTTACGCCGGGGTCAGCGCCGAGGAGGGGATGTCCGGAACACTGGACATCCCCCCAAACGGGGTGGCCAGTGCAATGCACACACGGGGGCTAACCCGAGTGTGCAGGCCACTCTTGTCAGGCCTAAGGAGGACGAACATGAGTTCGCCTCCTTTGGCCCGTCCGCCTACGCCGGAGGGGAGCGGCTAGAGCATCCTCTTCCCGCTCCCTCTCCGCTGCCTCCTTCTGCGACATGACAGCCTCGCAGAAGGAGGCGGAGGTGACAAGCTATCTAGTTTTTCAAAATGTCTTCCACCTAAATAAATGTTGACAAAAATAAACTTATTCAAAGCATTTCTTCGCAGAATTGGAGTATCAATACTTCGAAACGGATAAAGGCAGACGAGTAATGTTAAAGGGTTACGCGTTCAGCCAGACCACAAGCGACCAGAGGTACTGGCGTTGCACAAACAAGCACCAGGCCCGGTGTCATGCACGGCTCAGGTTCAACGACAGGGGGGAGCTGGTGTTCCAGGATCTGAACCACACCCACGCTCCCCCCAAATTCTTGAGGATGAACGACGGGAAATTTATCAAGATTTAAGGATTGAACATTCTCTAGAAGAACTCTAGAGGTTTCTTTTTCTTCCATGCTGGCCAGGCAGCGAAAACGCCTTGCACCTTGGGGCACTCGAATCGTGGAGGGGTAACCACCAACAACAGCATACCCAAAGAGGGTTGGTGTCAGGAAGGCGACCGGCTGTAAACCCTAAGCCAAAACCTTTGGATTGGAATGTTGTCATTCCAATCATTTTCTCCGTTCATCGGTCTCTCGACATGGTCCGTTCCGTCTCTTTTATATAAATTCAATCATCACGAGCACCTTTCCGGTATGATGGATAATACGAATCAAAAGGGAGTCGATGGCTTAATGACGTCTGACCGATATGAATGAAAGACGTTTTTATGAACAACAGTAAAATAATCTATTAAAAAATGGAGAATTCTCAAAAAGTAACTGTTTTTAAGTTTCATTTTTTTTCCGTGTAATTAACTATTTTTTTTTTCATTCCTAACAGCATTGTTAGAATTTCCAAGTAATCACAGTTTTAGATCAGATATTATGATGCGATCTGTACTATTAACGTCAATCTGTATATTATAGAAACATGTCATTATGCTGATGTTTTTCATTGTCCGCTTACTCATCGCCGTGTACGACACTCGCGGGAGAGATGGGGGTGGTGATAATTGTATTCAGCTCTGCCGTCACCACGAGCTCGCATCTCGATTTGTTTATTTATAGATTCGTTAGGATGCTGTAACTCTTGTAAAGCTCTTATAAAGCTAAGATTGTGATGCAGATTTCATTGACATTTATGGTTGTTTCTACTAGGAATAGTGTACGAGTTCTTTGAGACACCCCGAGGCACTAAAGTCATGGTAGACAAGTATTCATTCAGCAGGGCCAGTACTGACCAGAGATACTGGAGATGCACGAACAAGAGACACTCCAAATGCGACGCCAAGCTACGGTTCGATGGCATTGGGAAGCTGGTGTTTCATAATCTCCGACATACACACGAACCACCCAAGTATGTTAAGTCCCGGGATGGGACATTTATTTCGATTTAATCCTAAATTGCAAATACCATACCGACATCTTACCACCAAGACCAAACCTAACTATAAGTTTAAATTTCATTATCCATTACACATCATATCGACACCAGAAACCGTATTTGCTGTAAGCCGCAAAACATAGAATGTTCACCAGAGCCAAAAAACTTTTGTGAAATCAGTAAAAAATTAATTACTCAAAAACTATACATTGTAGGAACATGATTTTAAAAACGTATTTTTATTATTTTATACATTCACTATAAAGATCCTTCTAAGTCAATTATTACCATTGTTTTTGTGGCTTACAGCAATCGAGTTTTTTTTACAAACCTCTAAAACTCTGTGTTAAAAAGGAACTTCTTATTCATGTCTTGTTGCCATAGAAAGTTCCTTGTGGTTCCAGTGTTTTATAGGTCTATAAAAAAAACTCTGTCTATTTTTGTTTGTTGTAAATTTTTTTTTCTGAACTTCACAATAGCGTAACCAACAAATGCAACAGAAAAACTAGTTTTTGATAGACTTACAGCAAAGAAGATATCAGTATTGTTCAAAATACTTACCGCGTAAGTGATTTTTTTCGTCATAGAAATACGAGACACAGACCCAACGACGCTGTATTTTGTTCTGTTAAAAATTATATAAAAAATATATTCTTGATTTTTGCGGCTTGCAGCAAAGACGTTTTCTGGTGTTGATTTTTTTTTTACAAAAGTACGCAAGTACCTAAATATGTGTGCTTTTAATTTGGATGTTAAAATATATTTTATAAATCTAATTAAAAAAAAACTCCTGTGGGTTTGTTATCCAACTCCTCCGAAAAGGGCTTGACCGATTTTTATGACATTTTTTGTGTATTTTTGGTGGGACTGAGAAGGCCGTAGGCTTTTTTTTATACCCCCAAGGTGACAAAAGCAAAACAATGTTTGGCTAACAGAATGTGATGTGAGATATTATGTGATTTAAGAGACTGTCAAATCGTAAATAAATAGATAATCGCAGAAGCAAAAATGTTATTTATTTCAATCGCGAAGTGTTAGCTATAGAGATAAGTAAAAGTGTTCGGTTAAAGTTAGTTAAGATTAAACTCTTGTAAAGCTCTTATATAGCTTAAATTGTGATGCAGATTTAATTGAAATTTATTGTTGTTTCCACAGGAATAGTGTACGAGTTCTTTGAGACACCCCGAGGCATGAAAATCATGGTAGACAAGTACTCATTCAGCAGGGTCACCAATGACCAGAGATACTGGAGTTGCATGAACAAACGAATCTCCAAATGCGAGGCCAGGCTACGGTTCGACGGCAATGGGAAGCTGGTGTTCCATGATCTCCGACATACACACGCTCCACCCAAATATGTTAAGTCGCGGGATGGGAAATTTATTTTGATTTAACCCTCAAACACTCGCGCGGTTTAGCCTCGTGAGCACTCGCGGGGTGTTGTGGCAACACCACATACTTAAGTACATTTTCACTTCTCATGCTCTGAAAGTGCTTATTTGTGCAGGATATAGGCTGCACAAAATCGAATTTTGTGCTCTAGAGCATTAACGTATCTACTCATAAATGTGTCTATATTAAGGCAAAGAAAATGAGCCATGCAGCCAAACACAATAAGAAATTATGAGAGAGAATTTGTTTTTTAAAATATTTTCTTAAATTTATTTGCCCAATGTGTTTTTAAGACATAAAAGATATTAAAATTTTAATTCAAGTAGGTACTGTAGGGGATTAAATTAATTTAAGAAAATTATTATTTTAAAATTAATTGAATACTTGGCTGTATAGGTCTGCAGCCCAAGCCTAATATCAATGGGAAAAATTTCCTTCAGTATTCAAAACTGTACTAATTTTAGTTTGAATTTTAAGAAATGTTATGATAAAATACTGTTTTATTTCCTCGCATTCGAAGTGAAAAGCAGAGTTTCTAACTCGTCCACAAAACCATTTTTATCCTCGACATTACTATCAGCCCTCGCCTTCGGCTCGGGCTGCTAAAAGTCTCGGACAAAAATGATTCGTTTTGGGCACTTGATGGAAAATCTACTATTTTATATATAATTAGTATCATTTAATGGAATTATACCAGCATTTAATTATTTTGTGTTGTATAACGTATTCTATGGAAATAAAAAACGTAAATTTTATAAATCAACTTTGAAATCAACGTTTTACAGAACATTTTAATAATCAGCCTTTTTAGCCATAATATTGAGATCTGTACAAGAACCAAAAAAAAACATCATCTCAGTGTTTAACATAAACTTTCTCGTTAAAAATCATAAATTTAAGGGTCAAATCAAATAAAATTTAAAAATATTACTTATTTGATTATCTTAATTAACAAATGAGCACTCGCGGGGTGTCGTGATAACCCCACGCAAACTTTGACACATCCTCACGTTGTGAGCCACACTGCCTCTTCCCTCCCCATGTCGACGGGCTTATACATGGAACGCGAATGCGCAATCATCGCGCGAGTAAGCGAAGCGGCCATCGCCTGTACGCATACAAACATTTGAGTCGCGCGGCCGCGTCGTTCGATTGTCATTTAGGACACCAATTCGAGTTTAATAGGTTTGATCGCGCGTTCGTACGTGTAAAATTCGCGCGAACCTCCGATGATCGCGTTCTATTAGTATGATGCCTGAAGGTCACTTGAAGGTACTGAGACGCGCGGACTAGAGAAATTTGTTTTCATTTTTACGTTCAAAAATGCAAAGGGTGCTGACAGCACTCCGTGCTAGTGATGGTGGGTTAAGTCATGATTGCAACTGCCATGCCGACAGCTAACCACCGCGGCGGAACCTAACTAAAGTTTCAATTTAATAATTATTATACATTACATTAATTATTTTATTATACACATACATTTATTATATTTCTTTAGAGACTAGACGTTTCGCAAATGCTCGTAGAATAGAAAAGTGTACCTTACCTAAACATGTGTGCTTTTAATTTTAATATTAAAATATATATTATAAATCTTGTGTGTTTGTGTTTGTTATCTAACTCCCCCGAAACGGCTTGACCGATTTTTATGACATTTTTTGTGTATATTTCGTAGGTCTGGGAATAAGCTGTAGGCTATTTTTATATCCCAAGGTGATAAGGGCAACACATTGTTTGCCGGATCAGCTTCAGCTAGTAAATATATCAAAACTTATGTCAATCCCTAAACAGTAGTTTATTTTGAAATTATATCTATAGTTCTAGACCAATTATTCTTAAACTTATATTGACGTCTCTGAGTTGGAGAGATTAAATAAAACAATTTTAATCTATCGCGTTTTCGTCTGGAGAAAAGGAAACGCAACTCCTTTACTTGATCCGTTAGGTCGTTGAATTTTAGTAGCAGGGTTGCCAGGTCGCCAAACCTACAATGTTGTCTCAGTAAGTACGACAAAATTTTTTGTGTAAAATCGCACGCTCGTTTGCGAAATGTTAAAAGCCTAACAAAAGCCGGACACCGTATATATTAGGGGTTTAAGTATCAAATTGCCGTTTTGTATGGATTAATTTTTCCATTTAAGGAACCACAAATCTAAATTTTATATAATTTTGTGGGTATATTTAGACAACATTAAGCTATAGGATACCTAGACATTTTTTTTATAACAGAGACGGACTGGTGTCCCTGTCCGTGGATCTAAGTGGTACTTAGGACGAGTTGTTTTTGAAGATTTATTGGTAGTGAAAGAAATAAAAATAAGATATAATTTTATACATAAATATAAGTCCTTGAAATGAAGTTTAAAATAAAAAAAAACAAGACATGAGTATTGTTTTAAAGCAATTATACACTACTACTAAATAATGAGGGAACATCGGCAATTTCATACTATTAGCCGGACACGCAATCAAAAAGCCTACCTGTGTCCTGCTTTATCCGGACACCTGGCGACCAGTACGCCTCTCTAACACTTCCTTGATGCTTCGCAGGCATAAGTTTCCTGTGCACCCCACGCGGACGACTGGTGATGATTGACGGGTACACGTTCTCCAAGGTGAACAAGACTTGCAACATTTGGCTGTGCTCCAAGAAGAGGAGCAGCAAGTGTGCGGCCAAAATTAAGTTGGACGACATGAACAATGTCATCCCCCTGTTCCTGAGACACAATCATATGCCTCCGTACTATAGCTTCCATCACTGAGTTCGGATCTAGGGTCGAAGGCACTTCAGGCCACACAAAACTGTCAATTTTTTCCAATCGAATTTCAACCTTTTGACATGTTTGTAGTAAATCACTAACAGCTGGTCCCAATATTCTATCAACAGTTGAAGAGAGATGTACTACAGCTCAGTTGCTTAGCAACTTCTGTTATTTATCATAATGTAACAAATGTCGTCGTGTCCTAGGCACCTAACTAAACTTTAGTAAGCTTACTTTTAACTGTAGATAGGATATTGGCACCCGCCGTAAGTCGATTGAGAAAATTTGACTTTTGTGGAAGTCTGACGTGCTGTTGACTGTACGACTGTACTTTCTTCAAACTCTTCCAAATTTCAACAATCCATTAAAGATGTTCTGAACCTTTACGTTGGATCCTGTTATGGATCATTCTCTCTACACTCTTCCAACGATATATTATTACTGCGACCCATCAGTGGGGACATTTATTTTTGGATGTTAATGCGATCTTAGCTCAAAAGAAATGATACAAATTGGATCGTAAGAACGGATTCTATTGAGAAAGAGTTCGGAATAGGAAGAACGCTCATTTATTCCTATTATAAGCCTTTAATATACATCTTGAAAGTCACATGCTGTAGCCCTAGCACGGGACCTGGGGGCCTACCGCCTAGCTCGATTGCTATATAGCAATGCACTGCTTACGGCTATAACAGCCCTCCTGAATTTTTAGGCAGTACGGATTTTGTGCCAAATTCATACAAAATCATTCGGTGATCATTCGTTCAAAGCTATCACTGATAGTTTAGGTACATTCGGTGCGAAATGACAGCATGACGTCATAAACTATAGCTTTTGCTTTAGCAATCGAGTTAGGCTTATATCTCTCTCCACCCACTTGACAGTGTTTTGTCTAGGGATTTAGTGTTAGCGAGAGGAAAATATTTTCTCTTCCTAGAGGAGATTTTGTCCACGTCCCGTGCTACGGGGGCTGCATATGGAGGCCAGCATCTAGTCAAAGTGAAGATAATTATGATAACAGTCATGATAAAATTATATATTAAAAACTTTAGTGTATAAGTAATAAAACGAACTGACACTCAAATCGTACCTACGACAAATTGTAAATATTTTGTAAACTATGCCTATGTGATATTCTAGTCATTTGTAGACTCCTAGAGTTAATCATGATCTCGTATTCGTAAAACTATTTAATTATTTAATTATGATTTGGCATTTATAAATGCAGGTGTACGCTGAAAAAATATATCATTGCAATGATCTGGTTTTTTATTGCGAACAGTGGTGTTATTGGGTCTATCAATAAAGATAAGTTAATTTGACAGACAGACACTGTCTTGCGAGTTCAATGGCGAGTATTTGATTATGCTTACTGTTATTAATACCAGTGTTGTAATGGTCCTTCGTTATTGCAGAATTTTAACTGGATGGACTTGAATCGATGGGTGCAAAGTAAATAAATAAAAATAAAGTCAACTACAAATACACGATTTTATTTTTATTGCATTTTCGTACTAATCAAACAAGGCTCCACAACCTGACATATTTTGTTTTGCAGATTTCACTTTATTTCAATCAATTTTCGAAAGTATAAAAAGCTATCTTCGCATGTTCTTGCACATAGTACGAAGTTAATGCGACCAAGTAACGTTGGTCGTTTCGACGCGGGTTTGCGGGGCGGGCTCCGAGCGTACACAAAATGTCATCAGGCAGTTGACTCACTTGTCACCAGCGCTCGTACGTTTTTGGTTAAAAAAGTTTTTGACTATAACGGAAACAACTTCAAGGTGTAATTTTAATTTCCATTTGCATTACTCCTAACAATCCTTAAAATGAATAAAGAACAACGCAATTTGTTAGTACAATTGTACTAATTAGGAACAACAAAAAAACAACTAGGCATCAAGGAAACGGAAATGCTTTTAAAACTAACAAAACATAATAACCGTGACACTGAACCACTAAAATAAAGAAGATACAATTTTTACATGAAATTTAAAGTCCCGAGAATAAGCGACCATCTGGTAGTTGGCTCCGATAGAATTTTATAAAATACAATGTTAAAACGGCTATCTGCAAAATCTCGTAAATCATCAACAAATTTGCTTAATTTACTTAATGTACAAATAAATAAGAGTATATAAATAAGTACATACATACATAAATTACGCCTATATCCCCGAAGGGGTAGGCAGAGGTGAACTAGCACCCACGTTTCGCCAACTATGTCAGGTCCCATGTAATAGGTGGTATAAGAGGAACACTGCTGCCCATTCCTCATCACTGATTTATCCTTAGTCGCCTTGTACGACACCCACGGGAGAGATTTGGGGTGGTGACAATTGTATTCTACTCTACCGTCAGTAAGTGAGTAATATAAATAGATTTCAGAAGTTTTGGCCCACTCATTAAGAATATAACACACTTTTTCGATCTTTTTGCTGTCCTGTAAAGTTGCTATTTTTACTTTGCACCCGTCGAAATTGTCAGCCTATGTAATGATAAGATTGACTCCATTGGCAAACTGACTGAAACTCTTGCCCCTGAATACAGAAACGGTACTCAAATTTAGAGCTAAAGTTAAGTGGACAATACAAAAAACGTCAATTTTGACAATACTTAAATGTTAAGCAGGGCTCAAACTTTAAGTAGTGTTTCTGTATCCGGGGGTTACTCTGTTAAATGGAGTAATGCCTTTTCACAATCAACTTAAAATATATATTATAAGCCATTGTTTTGCCTTACCAATGACTCTTTAAGAACTTTTCTAAGTATGTAAGCTGCTGTGTTAAAGTTGGTTTTATTTACAGATAAAACCTGTAAGTTCATAGTATCGCCTAGAGGCCGACTTGTTCAGTTTCAAGGCTACACCTACTCCAGAATGTGTACGAATTCCAATTACTGGAGATGCTCGAGCAAACGCAAATACAGCTGCGAGGCCCGAATCAAAGTTGACGGTTTGACAGTCGTGGCGAAAATGGGGGATCATCGTCACTCTGTTCCCAGATATTTTGTGACGAAAGAAGGGTTGTATGTGAACTTGGGGTAAGGGCTTGTACACAAAACTGCGATGCGACACCGCATCGTAAAAATCTACGAGCTCGCACGAGGCATAGCAAGAACTTGCCAATTGATTCGCATCGCACATCCCTTCAATTTCATACTGCTTTGTTTCTTTTTCTTGTATCTTCCTTGCCGCAGCAAATCGCATCGCAGAAAATCACGTTGCAGCTTTCTGCGTAGCGAAATCGCATCGCACCAATTCGCAGTTATGTGTACAAGCAGTAAGTCGTCCTTTTCAGGTCATTTTTATTAACTGTTTGTAATAAAATAGGCTGAAATGCAGGTGTCGGTGCCAGGGAGCTCAAAACAGTTACTAACTTGGAATGCGTGGCAATTATTTTCTCTTATTTTATTTGAATGTGGTGATTATAATAATTGACCTTACTTTAAGTTGTATCAGCGATCATTCTAAAATACCTACAATTTTTATACAATTTATTCAATGTTATGACGGATGACTATAATTAAGTAGGTATATCTTGAAAAACAGCAAAGAATATATCAGTATTATAAGAATGGAGGCTAATATAACATGAAGTAGGTGTTCATTTCGTTCGTTCAAACTAGCCGTCCTTGGTGACTTTAATGTAGATATATTAGTCACTTGTTCTCACTCAGACAGATTTATCAACTTATTCGGATCCTATAACCTTTTCTATACATTTTATGAACCAACAAGAATTACTCCAACATCAGGCACTTGCTTAGATAACGCGTTTTGTAATTGTAATATATTAGATAAATCAATTATAAATTGTATTAATTCAGATCATACTGGCCAAAAAATTACTGTTGAATATCAAAATGTTCATAAACTAATAAAGATAATATTTCGGCCAATAACAAAAAAGCAGTTGCAGTTATTTGGAAATAATGTTACAAATAGACTTAATTACCTTATAAATGATAACAATGACTGTCCTGATGTAATGTACAATAATATGTTTAATCCTATTAAAGACGAATTTCATAAGATTTTTAAACAAAAATCCAAAACAATACACCGTAAAAAGAAATTCAGTGACTGGGCTACCCCAGGAATTTATATAAGTAGAAGGAAACTTTATGACTTATATAGCCAAAAATACACGTCTGTTGATTCCACCTTCATAGACTACGTCAGGAACTATTCCAAAATATTCAAAAAAGTCTGCAACACTGCCAAATCGATCTCAATTGGTAATAAAATAAAAAATTCTGATAATAAAATAAAAACAACTTGGAGAATTATCAATTCAGAAACCGGAAAACTTAGGAACAGCGAAAGATCGTTTAAAATTAAAATGGATAATAAGGTTATGGAGTCCGATGGTGAGGATGCAGATGCCTTTGAAACTTTTTTCACCGACATCCCTGCTCGAGTAACCAGCAAGCTCAACTCTTGCACAAAAAGAGCTCTGTCTCTACTACAATTAAGCACAGTCGAATGTAATATACCTTTTGATTTTCACAAAATTAATATGGACACTATTATCAAAACGTACAAGACATTAAATATGAAGAAAACTGAAGATTTGTGGGGTCTATCAGTTAGCATTTTGAATCCCATCATTAATGTCATCGCTCCTCAGCTGACATCAATCTTTAATAAATGTATAGATAACGGCTGTTTTCCAAACTTAATGAAGCATAGCAAACTAATACCTTTGTTTAAATCTGGAGACAAATGTGAACCCAATAATTTTCGTCCCATTTCTATATTACCGTCCCTTAGTAAAATCTTTGAAAAAATTATGTTGAACCAGTTGCTTTCTCACTTCACTGCTAACAAACTGTTACATGCTAAACAGTTTGGGTTCACGAGGGGAAAATCCACCACTGACGCTGGAATAACCCTCATTAAGCACATATTTGATGCTTGGGAAAATCGGCAGGATGCTTTGGGTATCTTTTGTGATCTTTCTAAGGCATTTGATTGTGTTTCACATCAAACGTTATTAGCAAAATTAAAGCATTACGGTGTATCTGCTGCCTCATTGAAACTGATAAAGTCATACCTGAGTGATAGGACTCAAAAAGTAGTAATTAATAAAGCCGAATCTTCGGGTTCACCAATGCAAATGGGTGTTCCTCAAGGATCAATACTGGGACCATTACTATTCATAATATATATAAATGACCTTCCCTTCTACACAGAATCTCTATGTGATACGGTACTATTCGCAGATGACACCTCATTAATTTTCAAAGTAGACAGAGGTAAAGATAATTATGATGACATCAATATAGCTATTTCCAAAGTTCTTGATTGGTTTACAAATAACAACTTGTTACTCAATTCTAAGAAGACCAAATGTATTAAATTTTCATTACCAAATGTTAGGCAAGTTAGTAGTCCGATTGCAATTAATAATGAAACGATAGAATGTGTCAATTCTACAGTATTCTTAGGAATAAAGTTGGACTCCAAATTGCAATGGAATCCTCATATTTCAACTTTATCCGAGAGACTAAGTTCAGCAGCATATGCGGTAAAAAAAATAAGGCTATTAACTGATGTTGAAACAGCCCGGCTTGTTTATTTTAGTTACTTTCATAGTGTAATGTCGTATAGCTTACTTCTTTGGGGTACAGCTGCAGATATTCAGGATATATTTATTTTACAAAAAAGAGCTATACGTGCTATTTACCTATTAAAGCCTCGAGATTCACTTAAAAGTCTGTTTAAAAATATTAATATCCTCACTCTTGCTTCACAATACATATACGATTGCATTTTATATGTTTATAAATACTTAAATACATTTGCTAAAATTAGTGATATTTATAAACACAACACTAGAAATAAAAATAAACTTGCCTTTACTAGATTCAGATTGCACAAGGTTGCTAATTCTTTTATGGGGAAATGTATACTCTTCTATAATAAGATACCAGGATCTTTGACTGAACTGCCTCAACACAAATTTAAGCCTTATGTAAAAAAAGTACTAATGGCAAAAGGATACTATAAAATTCAGGATTATCTAGGTGACAAGGATGTTTGGAATAAATAACTTTTATTTTTATATAATCGATGATTAATATGCTGTTGTCTGTAATGAAGGATGTTGATAGCTTCAGAAATTGTGACTCTAATTATTATTACTTGACGTTAAAGCTATTGACATCTTTCATTAAATTTTCATTGAATTTAGATTATATATTATATATGTAACTAAGGGAGGAAAATACCCGACTGAGTTTCTTGCCCGTTCTTCTCAGAACAGGGCCTCCCGGTAGCTTACGAACGGATGGCGTAGATTTTTCGCTAGATATTGAAAACTTGTGTGTCCGTATAGGTAGGGTGGGGGATGGGGGGTTGATTGGTAGTGCGCGGCATGTTTCGGTTTATGTGATTGGCGAGTTGTGGGATTGTATTTGGTGCATAATTTACAATGTACCTGCAATGTCATAACTCGTTGACAATGGTGGGTTTCTCCACAGCCTACTTGCGTGCCGTTCTGCTAGCGGAGCGTTGGGCCCTGATGCGTTTAGTACCATCTTGGTATTGAACGCGGCAGGGTCGGCGCTTCGTTGCGGACCGGGGCGTGGGCGGGTTTGGGAGACCTATCATTACAGACTGAGGCATGCTGCGCACTCCACTGTTTTTTTTCTTGGACACACGGGTTTTCGATATCTAGCGTCTTGACGATTCATAAGTGTATTGTAATCATACCAGATATGAATAAATGAATTTTGACTTTTTGACTTTGACATTAAATGTTCTTAGACATTGTTGATGAGCAAAAGTAAGTCTGAAATTTTTGAATATTTTTTTTAGTTGTGTCTTAGTTATTTAATTAGCGCCTGAAAAAATACTTAGAAACATTGTGTGTTCTAAATTCAATGCAGTAATAAAACTTTTAGATGTATCTTTTTTTTACTAGTACATGTTTAAGAAACGAAATTATTTTATAAACAAGACTCAACTTCCTCAATTAGGGGGCTGGTTTTGTTTTGTTTCTTAAGTAGAAGATGGTTTTCAGTTTTTTAAAAGTAACATAGCTACTTAATCTAATATTTATTGTATTACTGCTATTTATTACTTTTCGCGTATAACATAGTTGTGTGAACTTTTTGAATCATATCAGAACAAATAATGAATTTATATATAACATTATTTATAACAGTAATGCATTATCTTGTATTAAATAAAGTAAAAGTTATAAGATCGGTGTGTTTAATTCAAAATAGCACTAAGCTTATAACTTTATTAATGATTTTAAAAGGATTCTTTTAAAGTTAAAGGAATACAATTTCTGATAGCCTTCATCTAGACAATATGCCAATCTATTGGAACGCCCTTTGCGCATTTTATTTGTATCTGGTACCAAATTAGCATAAAATATGTTTAAGTTATCTTTGTTTTACTCTCAACCATATTGTTAGTGTTTTTGCATGAACTACATGGTAGTGCATGGACACACATTGACGTAGCAGATCAAGCTACAATTCCTCCTATCAGAAAAACCAGTGACTGCTATAAAATATAGCAGCAGATTTATTTGCTATAAGGCTGGAGTTCATCAACACTTATATGGGCGATTATTATTAAACCGTCGGTTTTTGACAGTTTACCGTATAGGAGAACTGTCAAAAATTAACGATTCCCTTTTAAACGCTCGTTTTACGTCTAAGGCCCGAGTTTACCAAAACGTAAAACAACTGATTAAAAAATATCCATCAGTTTTGACAGTCTTCCATAGGATACAGTGTCAAAAACCGATGATTAAATAATAATCGCCTGTTTAAGTTTTGGTGAACTCCAGCCTAAGACTCGAGTTCACCAACACTTAAACAGGCAATTAGAAGATTACCGTCACTTTTTGACATTGTATCTTATGGAAGAACTGTCAAAAACTAATGGATATTTTTTAATCAATTGCTTTACGTTTTGGTGAATTTAGGCCTTAGGCTGGAGTTCACCAACTCTTTAACAGGCGATTATTATTTAACCGCCGGTGTTTAACATTTATATGTATGCAAGAACTGTCCAAAAGTGGTGGTTATCTTTTAATCGCTTGTTTTACTTGTTCGTCAACTCGACTCTTGAAACTCTCATAGTGTCGTCAACTTTATTGTATGATGTTGTTAGGTATGCCTGCCACACAATAACAGACGATGCTTCAGCGTCATGAGTACCTATGTCATAAAAAGGTTGCTAGGCATAGAAACCAATGTTTCAGGTCACATTACACCGATTCAGCCACCATTAGCCTCGGCTGATGGACACAAAATGACGCCCATACCAAAGTATTCGAATGGCAAACCTCACCAAAAGCGTTGCGCTGGGTGTTATAAGAATCACAAGGACACAGGTGCTACTGCGCCAGAAGCAAGAAAGGTGACTAGGAAGGTGACTACGGAATGTCTCAAGTGCAGGAAAGGCTTCTGTCTGCCGTGCTTCAACCAGTCCCATTGAAATTCTACTTTTTCTTCTAAGAATATACATGAATACATACATGAATCTGTATTTTTTTAAAGGGGTTTATGATAAACTTTTTAGTATGGATTTATTGCCCACTTTTGGAGCTGCTGATTTGTCTTATTCGCCCTTATATGTCTGTATGTAACCCTTTTTTGCCTGTAGGCCCTCTACATTGATAGATATGGCAAAATAAGCGAACCCAACCGTACTCAGTAAAAAAAAACCCGCCATTTCAAATAGTAGGGCTAAATCTATACTAATAATAAAAAGCTGAAGAGTTTGTTTGTTGGGTTGGTTAAACACGCTAATCTCAGAAACTACTGGATCAAATTGAAAAATTATTTTTGCGGCTATATAAAAACCGACATTAACGCGAGCGAAGCCGCGGGCGACCACTAGTGTTTAAATAGAATATATCTGTCACATAACGTGTCGCTAACATTGAACTTTGTTTGCAGCAATGGACTTCAAGTTCATCGAGACCCGCCGCGGGGCGCTTCTCATGATCCACGGGTACACGTTCTCGAGGGTGCATAGAACCTCTCGCTCCTGGGTTTGCTCCAACAAGACCGCCACCAGCTGCAAGGCGTACGTGAAGTTCGATCGCACCGACCAGTACATCAACAACTGCGACCTCGTCCATTTCCACGAGCCGCCGCAGTATTTCGTGTCGAAGGAGGGTATTTACATAAAAATGTAATTTAAAAAACCTATATTGTTTAACGTTCCTGGAAACAAGTCCTTTGGGAACTTTCTTTGTCACATTTTATTTACTTTTCTTTCTTGAATATTCCATTGAAATATGGGTGTCATACATTTTAACGCATCTAAGGAGTGCTTGGCGCGAATCGAGCGGCAACAGAGTTCATGGTGGCGACTGATGAGGTGGTAAAAACCCTTATGAAATTCTCAACGTCAAACACATCACAACACTTTTATTCCAATGATTCCTTATAATTGATCGTCAACACAGATCCTTATGCATTAAAATGACACTGCACAAACTCCACTATGAAACAATTTTTAATGATTGAATTAAAAATCTGGCTGACGCCATTGAAAGCCCGCCAAGCGCCCCATAAAAATGTAACATTGTGTCGTCGATATATTATTTGCGAACGCGTTGGTACTATTCGATATTTTGGTTTCAAAAATATCGCATCGATACATCGCTGTCTTAATCCTTAGTTGCCTTGTGCGACACCTGCGGGAGATATTGGAGGTGGTGACAAATGTATTCTACCGTGCCATACGGCGTGTATGCAGGTATAGGGGGGTCGGGTATGTACCTCACTAACTTAACTACCTATTAAACTAACATAACTCTTTAGTCTTGATGTTTCAAATGAAGGGGACCGTATTTTTAATTGTTGTAATTTCGCAATTCCGCTAATTCTATGCCGGACCGATTTTTTAACCTCTAGCTAAATCTTATTCGACTAACATCGTATTAAGTATAATAATCTGTTGCCATATAGGTTCTTTGTTGTAAAGCTAACTTTACCAAAATTAAAAGTCAGCTTTGTACTAAGCATTAGGTGTTAATAATTTATCAGACTGACAATAATTTGTGTGATGCGTGGTAGGTTATGCATATTCTCCCATGCATAGGGAAGGCATCTGCCCCAGCAGTGGGGGCGCTTAAAGTTTGATGATCCCAGGGCTTGGATGATTAGTGCAAGCTCATTTATTATTTATATTTATATGTTTTAAGACACAAGGATGCTTAAATTGTTATCTTAATCATCATAGGTAGGTCATAACCTTGGCTATCCTATTTAGGAGTTCTACTGCCGCACTCAGAGACGTCAATTAACTTTAATGAGTACTTAATGTCAAAAAAAATCATTTAAATCTAGACCATAGACCCGGCAAGAATAGCTACTAGTTTTGAATTGTCATTTTTTGACATTAAATACTCATGATCGTTATTTGACGTCTCTGAGTGAGGCAGTTAGTGTATTTTCATTTTTGACATTTAAATATTACATTTATATTTAATTTAACGTTAAACTGGTAGCTACGCTAGTAAGCTTTTATATCATTCCATATCAATGTAAGTTTTGAAATTCGTCTCTGACACAAGGTACAAAGAAATTAAAGAATTGGAATTAATATAAATTATAGTAAAAAATAGGTAGTTAATATAATAAATATAAAGTAAGGACTAAACTTTCTTTAGGTACCAGAAAAGTCACGATGTACTTAATTAAGATAGTTAATAATTAACACACTCATTCTAATTTTCTTCAGTATAATTTATTTAATGTAAAATATTTATTGAAATTTGTCACAAAATTACCTAAATGTAAAAATGTATACTTAGTCATTGTAAAATAGCTCATCAGATCGGAAACCAGATGCCCGTGAAATCTTTTACTTTACTTTAGAACTTTAGAATATGTTTTTAAGAGAAAGATCGTCAAGGTAAACATAGTAGGCGAGGCGAGTCATTCACGGTCATTCATTGTATATCACTATACAAACCAAAAATTGTATGACCATAGGTCTGAAGTTGCTAGAAGTTTTTGAAATTAACGTTTTATGTTTCTTTATTAGTTAAACTTTAATAGTTTTCTTTAGTAGTAAAAACTAACTTGCCGATTTTCAAATAAATAAAATAAAAAAATTAAAAGTAAATAAAATAAAAATCTAACGCCCATGAATTTTTTTCTATGGGATCACTTAAAAAATGAAGTATACGAAAGTCGCTACGACACTGTTGAAATTTCAGTCCATCAAACCTTAAGCACAATACCTTACATTTCATTGAGAAATGCAACTCGGGGTGTTCTTCGCCCAAGTCGACTGTGCTTAGGCGAAAGTGGAGGTCATTTTTGATTTTGTTTTGTTTCAGTCATCAATATCAATAAGATAGTAAAATGTATCTTTAATCAAATGTTAATTTCATAATATACAGGGCGTCCCACGGCCATGCCTCACGGAGGGAAAGTATATTAAATATTGAACGTAGGATATTTTACTAAAAGAAGACATCGTTTTATTTTTAATAATAAGTAGAACTGCATTCATAGATTTTTTAAAATCGCCTACCTCAACCGGGAATCGAACCCGCCAAGTGTGATAGAAAAATTACTTGTGTTTTATAATAGCGTTTGAAAGGGCTACTTATAAGCATTATTTTTTCCTAAATAACCTAGCATATTAAATGAAACTAAGATCATAAAAATTTTCATTGGTAGGCATGGCCGTGGGACGCCTTGTATAGCCTTCTATGCTGGCCTGGGAGCGAACAAATAACGTAGAATAGGCCAGCCCCAACTCATCCCGTGGGTGTCGTAAGAGTCGACTAAGGGAGATTGCCCGGTGTAGACCAATAAGCACCTTGGGGCACCCGAATGGTGGAGGGCAAACCACCAACAACAGCGTACCCAAAGAGGGTTGGTGTCAGGCAGGCGGCCGGCTGTAAAACCTAAGCCAAAACCTTGAGCAGTATGGAATGGAATGTTGTCATTCTAATCACTCTTTCCGTTTATGGGTCTCTCGACATGGTCCGTTCAGTCTCTTTTCTATACATTCATTCATCACTAACACCATTACGGTGGGATGGATGGTATGAATCAAAAGGGATTGGATGGCTTGATGACGTCTGACATATGAATGGAAGAGGAAACATACTGCGCCGACCCCAGATAGACTGGGAACAGGGCAGGAAGAAGAAGAATCAAATGTTAATTTCAAGCAATTTCACCAACTTCTAGCAACTTAAGACCTATGGTCTCCTTACAATTTTTGGTTTGTATATTGATATGCGCAAAGATTTTGGTGGTTAGAAAAAGAACCACCTAACCACCACCTTCTAACCACCAAAATCTTTGTACTAATTTTTCTAACATTTATATAATGTCAAAATTAAAATCGAATAGTTTATTGATATGCAATCGAAATAACAGAAAAAAATTTACAAAATATCCGATATCTCCAAATCTATTAAGATTTTTTTTTAAATACCGTCTTTATTTTATCTAAAATTAAGATCACGGTTCCTAAGAGAGTTTTTCTCTATCACATATAGTTTAAAATTTTCCCATACTGACTCGAAACAAAAGTCCACCTGTATTGTATAAAAAAATTATAATTCTGTAAAAAATTTATACTTATGTATTATGTTAAATTACCTAATAATAGTATACAATTATTATGTAGAAACCGTAATGGTGGTTATTCTTTTGTCTTAAGTGCTTGTTACTGATCATGGGTGTGTGTGCGTATATAATACTTTATTTATTTTCTAAAATAAATAATTTATTTAACTTTATTTATGTGGTTGGTGGTGGCTATGGTAAGGTGGACGCTTACTTGCTCTTTATTTCTAATGATCTCATTTTGCTAGTTCTTTCTAGTGTCTATTAGGCTGAAAATTCACTAAGATTTCTAATAATGAAGTGATTTCTTCCATCGTCACAAAACGAAGAGTCTCGTAGGTAGGTAATCTCAGCGACATTTTTCACTTTACATGAGTGCTCTGTGCTCTTACTAAAATTTGTGTAGAAATGTGATTAATTGATTGTGTGTTTTCACACCCCTGAAATGAAAATTTTAAATTTTCTTAGTGTTAACCTTAACTTTACATTTACAAATAGCTTATCAATTTATATTATATAACTAATAATAATATTATTGGTTAGTCAATTGAACATAATAATAAATATTAGAAATTTTGTTACAAAGACAACTGAGTTGGATTATTTTTTCTGACTACTTACATCATTTTGTGAGTTTTTTTCTTTTTAAATATCGTAATAGTAAATTTAAATTGAAAGAAATTGTCGTCACAACTGAATATAACATGTCATTGAGTTCAATTAAAAGTAGGTAGGTATATTTTATAGTAAGTACTAAATAAGTACATGATGTAATATTTAATAATAAGTACTAACTGCCGCACTCAGAGACGTCAATTAACTTTAATGAGTAATTAATGTCAAAAATTTTCATTCAAATCTAGACCTTACACCCGGCAAGAATAGCGATTAGTTTTGGATTGTCATTTTTTGACATTCAGTACTCATCGTTATTTGACGTCTTTGAGTGCGGCAGTAAATCTCCTTTGTCCTATATTAATTTGTAATGTATACTTAACATAATAAAGGATATTAACAAATAAAACTCACACAAATTAATGATTCTTTTTAATTTATTTGACAAAAAATCTCAAAAACGAAGAATGCTGGCTTGGTTAAATATAATGTGTTTAATGGAAAATGAATTTAATAGGAAGTAATATGTACCTTATTATTATGTTTTTTTTAACAGAATCAACGAACACCTACAAACTGATAGTTTCAAGCAGAGGTGGGCTTCTGTTATATGCTCACGAACACACATACTACAAAACAAACAGGGCTCGCAAAATGTGGATTTGCACCAGCAGGTACAGCAATGAATGCACAGCCAGGATCAGAGACGTTGACAATGGATACTTACCTCTCGACCTTACACATAACCACCCCCCGCCAAATTACCATATCACGAAAGACGGAAAGTATATCAAGATATAGTATCTACGCATCTTTTTTTTATTAGCCTGAAAGATTCTCAGGTGTTTCATACCTCTCATATATTTAGTAGCATTATCGTAATTTCAAAGGGTTTTTTGTAGTTATATATTTTAAAACTGTTGTTAATACTACACCTCGGCCTCTGGCTCGGAAAGTAGCTATTTATCTTGCACAGCAACGGATCAGAATGTTAGTTTGTATTGTCGGACGATTGTAATAGCGCGTGCGGAAAACTTGTATGAGAATCATTTTTATCAACTTTGTTTTCACAATGTTGTTTTATTGTCGACAGTATGAAAAACATGGCATATTCAAACAGTTCTGTCCCTTAACATTTTGACTTTATAAATTAGGAGATCAGCATAGACTTATATCCAAGTTTAAAAAGTAGTTTGCTCGGTAATTTTTTTCATCATATCGTTTACGTTAGCAAATTTCACTAAACTAGTAAATTTGCCTCAGTGTGACAACCCTTGCCTTTAAACGTATTTCGGTCGTTCTTCTTTTACATCGACAATGACATGTCCCCTCTGAGAAAATATCGTAAAATATCCAATTTACAAATATTTTTTTTTTATAAAATTTCTTTAGACAATATAACCGTTAAAATAACTCAAAACTTCTGTGTTTATCTATACTGTTTTTAAAAAAAATAATTGTGACATAGTATTCAAAACATGTGACGGAGGTGTTTTACATACAAATAAATCGTGTCCCTATACGCCACGTAATGTAACAAAATGCTGTCGCGGAAAAAAAAACATATGGGAACATTTAATATGTATGTATAAATACATTCATTGTACTTATGAAATGTCGACATTAAATAAATATAGAAAAATTAGAATTAAAGGTTCAAATTATTAAATAATAAATATTTTACTGGCTGTCCCCCGTTGTTGATTTTTGTTACTACATTCTGTCACTCATTTTACAAAATGAGAATCGCGTGTTAGCTATTTAGTACGGTTCACTCTCCTCCTTGGCGCCAAATCGTGCATTTCTACACTCTCGCAAGCCAAGATAGTCGTCCAAAGATGTTGAGAGGAGGCGCGTGTGTTTATTCGGCGTCTGCTCTGTCACGTGAGTAACAACCTTAAAAATTGTTATTATATATTTTCTCTGATATTATTTTATTGCTTCATAGTAATTCTGCTTTATACGCTTACCCCCTTATTCATAAAACAGTATTTTAACTAAAACACTGTTTTAACTAAAACACTGATCTGTCTCTTTTTGTCAAACTGTGTTTACGCTGTGATGAAAAGAGACAGATCAGTTATTTAGTTAAAACACTGTTTAGAAACTGATTTGTTATTATGAATAAGGCGGTTAGTTTTCTGCATAATTCATAATTAGGTGAATGCTAGTAGCCTCGAACTCTCTTATTTTACACCTCTGTCACTAAAACTGTGACGGGGAGGTAAAACTCGTGACGGAGTTGTAGTTTTTGTATGGAATTTAGAACCTTTTTTTTTTAATTTTCACATTAGTTAATAATTATTTGTATGTGTTAGCCAATAAATTATCAATTATTTTATTCATTTAAGGTATTACCAGCAGGGGAATTGAAAAATGCCATTATCTACAGCAGAAAAGAAAAAGTTTTAATTTATTAAAGGCTATCCCTTAATAAATTAAAACATTTTTGTGACTGAGGTGTTTATTTTTTGTTGCCATTCAGAGAAAACGTGAATTTTATATCATATTATTCATCAATGCTTTATATGTTTCTGAAATCTACGATAGCCTGTCAACGTTTTAAGACCTATTTTATTAAAGAATATATAAAATATAAAATATAAAAAGCCTTTATTCAGACATAAAAAAAAAACAATTTTTACATGACATTATTCATATACAGTATTTTAATTAAAGTATTGATTTCCTGTCTGTATGTCATTGGTTGACAAAGGCCTCCTCCAACTGTCGCCATTTCTCTCTATCATTTGCTACTCTTGTCTTTATTAAAGAAAAGACACATTTATTTTATTGTTAATAAAAATACGCTCTCATTGTCGGTAAAAAAGAAGAACGTCCCATTTGTGGTGCTGTCTAGACGTTGTCGGCATTTACGAAGAGATCAAAATCGTCAAACTACTGTAGGTGTTAGTAATAAACGGTGCTTAAGACTTGTTGTTTATTTTTACAGGACAAGACTCAATACTATTTAATAATTATTAAATGAAGTGACAATTGTTATGTATGCTTTTTTTACAGTATCAACGAACACTTACAAACTGATAGATTCAAGCAGAGGTGGGCTTCTGTTATATGCCCACGAACACACATACTTCAAAACAAACAAAGCTCGCAGAATGTGGAGCTGCACCAGCAGGTATACCACTCAATGCACAGCCAGGATCAGAGACTTTAACAATGGATACTTACCTCTCAACCTTACGCATAACCACCCCCCGCCAAATTACCATATCACGAAAGATGGAAAGTATATCAAGATATAATACCTATCTACGTATCTTTTTTTTATAAGCCTGAAAGATTCGAATGCTGGCAAAGCCTATGTTAAACATAATTGTAGAAAGGTGTTTTATACCTCCCATATATGTATTTAGTAACATTATCGTAATTTCAAAGGGTTTTTATTTTGTTGCGTAGTAACAGTTATATTAAATTATAACCTTATATTTCATTAAACTGTTGTTAATACTACACCTCCTGAGAATAATTTTCATCAACTTTTGTTTTCACAATGTTGTTTTTGTGTTAACTTTAATAAAACGAGTTTAAATAACCAAACAAGAAGGTTTTATTCTAGAGTTCCGATTACTCATTGACCACAGAATCGTTACAAACAGAGATAATCATAGAGTAGTTATTTATAAAAACGTTCACAATCTGTTATATAATTTAGATGCATTCATGCCACATCTCCCTTTTTATAATAATTAAAATATTTATGATAGTAATGATTTAAAGTTATTATTAATCACAAACATAATTGTCGAGATATTGAGGACGACGGGTTTCCCTATTGGAGTGTCTAATTAAAGGTTGAGAATGAGAATTACACTGTTGGATGTTTTGATCACTTTCATTAACATTAATCTGACTGGGACAACTCCAATAATTCTGAATACAATCATTATTAGTTGGATAACAAGACTCTACCTCTTCCTCCTTAATTGTTTTAATAAATTTAGTATTTCTAGTTTTTATGACACCATTATTATCTATTATTTGTACTGACCGGGGGTTGTTCAAAACCTTTACAATTTTGGCAGGTTTCCAAATTTTAGACCCTTCGTCCTCCTTATAACAGACCTTTTGACCTTCAACAAATTTATCACTTCTAGTTTTGGAGTTAATGTCATAATAGTACTTATGTTTATATGCATTATTTAACAACACTGGTTTGAAATTAGGAACCAATTCTGATATAAGTAAATCTTTTTGTATTGGTAGTTGTGTGCGGCAAAGTCTATTAAAAAGTAACTGTGAAGGCGAAAACCTTGTTCCACAAACTGGAGTATTCCTATATTCCAATAGAAAATTTGACAAGTCAGAATTAGTTTCATCACATTTTTTCATCAAGTTTTTACATATTCCAACAGCCTTTTCTGCAGCCCCATTGCTTTGGTGATAATGAGGACTGGAGAATATTGGTCTGAACTGCCATTGTCTGCTAAATTCTAAAAAAGTTGATGAGTTAAAAGGCATATTATCACAATATAAGATTTCAGGAACACCATGTGTTGAGAATATTGTCTTTAAAATCCTTATTGTTGCATCGGCAGTTTTGTTGCTTAACTTATGGAGTTCTAACCACTTTGAATAATGGTCTACTAAAACTAGATAATCATAATTTCCATACTGCATAATATCAACAGAAACATATTGAAATGGCAGTTCAGGTTGGTCCCTAATCCACATGGGTTCTTTAATATTGTTATTAGAGAACTTCTTACATACTATACAATTTTCTATATAATTACTAATGTCACCATCTATCCCAATCCAATAAAATAATAATTTGGCTCTAGCTTTAGTCTTGGTGACACCAAAATGACATTCATGAACTTTATTTAGTATAGTTCCTCTCATAGATGTAGGTACATATAGCATATTATCAATATATAATAAATTATCTTCAATGCACATGACATTTTTAAAATTATAATAATGTTTAACTAGATTTGGAACTTTTGTGGTGGATTTTGGCCAACCATTTTTAACATATTCAATGAGTTTGATAAATACATCATCTTTAATATTGTTTATTCTAATTTGGGAGAGGATGTTATTTGAGACATTAATTGAATGTATCACATCATTTAAGTCTGTATCAAAATCTATACTAGCATTAGAAGAAGCACGACTTAATGCATCAGCAATATACATGTTTTTTCCTGATACATGTATTAAGTTTAAGTCATACATACTGAGTTTTAATTTAATTCTTTGTAATCTTGTTGAAGGAATGTTACATATATCCTTTTTCATGATAGATATCAAAGGAAGGTGATCCGTCTGTACTGTAATAGTCTTACCATATACAAAAGTATGAAATTTTTTGCATGCAAACAATATTGCCAGGAATTCCTTCTCTATTTGTCCATAGTTAATTTCCGCAGAAGAGAGCGATTTAGAAGCATAATACACTGGTTTATTTTCCTGTAACAATACACATCCAATACCTGTTTTACTTGCATCTGTCTGAATTATTATGTTTTTCTGTGGATCAAACATGTGTAGCACAGGTTGAGTAGTCAAAATTAATTTTATTTTATTGAAACATTCTATATGGGCCTTTTGCCATTCAAAGTGAATGTCTTTTTTTATTAATTCACGTAGGGGGGCAGTTAATTCAGATAGGTTTGGAATAAAGGATCTCAGATAATTTACTAAGCCCAAGAGTCTTTGAATGTCTTGTTTATTTTTGGGTATATCATAATCTAAAATTGCCTTAATACTGTCTGGGTATGTGGCTAGTATTTCACTTTCCGTAACATGTATTGAAACTTAACTTCATTAAATTTTATATTGCACTGTCTAGCTCGTGAAAAAACTTTTTCTAAAGTTAAATTCATTTCTTCTTCAGTATTGGTATAGATAAGAATATCGTCTATGTAGTTAACAACTCCGTCAATATTAGAAAAAAATTCAGATAGATACCGTTGAAATACTTCCGAAGCTACGGAGATACCAAAAGGTAATCTATTAAATTTATATGTGCCAAATATAGTCGATAATGTGCACTGCTTTGAACTTTTCTCTGTTAGTGTTATATGAAAAAATGAATCTTTAAGGTCTAAAACGGAAAAGTATCTAGCATCTTTAATTTTGACTGATAGTTCTGAAACGGTTGGGATTGAACAATAATCCTTTACTATACATTTATTTAAATCTTTAGGGTCTAAACATAAACGAATGGTGCCATTTGGCTTTTCAACTATTACTAGTCTATTCACCCAGTCAATCAGTCAGACGGTTCATCAACTTTTGAAATTATACCCAAGCCTGTCAATCTATCTAATTCAGTTTTTAACTTAGGCCTAATTTTTAATGGGACTCTATATGGTGTTTTCGAAGAAGGTATTGTGTCCTTTTTTAATTTTATATCATATGGTTGAATGAATAAATCCTTGTTGTTTCTTATCAAGGTTTCCTTATCATAATCATATTTATTTTCACAGGACTCCACTCTTTTCACCAAATTTAATTTCACACAAGTGTCACGGGATAAAATAGGCACTGATAAATCTCCACCAGCAATACAAAAAAGTTCATCAAATTTTCCTTCATTTAAATTAATGGTTAGTCTAATAGTACCTTCAATAGGAGTTTTGTACCCATTCCAGCTCTCTAGCACAGCTGAACTTTTGTTTAAATGCAAAGGACAAGTGGACTTTGCTGCTATTTGCTTGAAGAGTTTGATGGGAATAATATTTACGTCTGATCCTGGATCAAGTTTAAATTTTATTTTTTCACTTCCTATAACAAGGTCTTGATACCATCCCAATGAATGAGTCTTCAAAGTCTTAGACACAATTGCACCACAATAATAGTCTGGTTCAGGATCTACCTTGATTTCATTAACAGTTTTCTTTAAGTTGCTTCGACACATTTTTGCAAAATGATTTTTTGCTTGACACTTTGCACAAGTCTTGTTGAAGGCTGGGCACTGACCATATCTATGCTCATATCCACATCTAGGACAAATGTTCTTTTGTATTTTGTTATTTTGCATTTCTTTAAATTTAGTAGATATAGCATTTACTTCAGTCTGTCTGATATCACGAATATGATCTTGACTCAATCCAGACAACCTTAGCATTCTTATCACATCATCTAGGTTAGGGTCCCCTTTTTTTATCAGTTGATCTTGTGAATCTTTGTCACTTGTACCGAAAACTAGCCTGTCCCGAATCATGTGTTCTTTACAACTTGTACAAAATTGACAATCGTTTGCTAGCATTTTGACGTCTGTGAGAAAATTTTCAAATTGTTCAGCTTCTAGTTGTTTTCTAGAGAAAAATTTAAATCGACAGTGTAGAACATTCTTTTTAGGGTTACAATATTCTTCAAATTTATTAAGAACTTGTTTTAATGTCAATGTTTTTTCTTCGAATTCAAATGTACTGCAAGAGCTTCTTCACCGATCAAGTTTAATAATATTGCTATTTTCCTTGATTCAGCGACACTTATCAAGCCACCTGCCTCAAGATAGATTTCGAAAGCTTGAGAAAACTTTCTCCAATTTTCACTTAGATTCCCTGACAGGGATAGTCCTGCTGGCAAATTATATGAACTAGCCATGTCTTTTCGACTGCGCCATGTGTTAACTTTAATAAAACGAGTTTAAATAACCAAACAAGAAGGTTTTATTCTAGAGTTCCGATTACTCATTGACCACAGACTCGTTACAAACAGAGATAATCATAGAGTAGTTATTTATAAGAACGTTCACAATCTGTTATATAATTTAGATGCATTCATGCCACAGTTTTATTGTCGACAGTATGAAAAACATGGCATATTCAAGCAGTTCTGTCCCTTAACATTTTTACGTTATAAATTAGGAGATCAGCATAGACTTATATCCAAGTTTAAAAAGTAGTTTGCTCGGTTTTTTTTCATCATATCGTTTACGTTAACAAATTTCACCACAGGTGTAGTATAAACCACTATTTATTGTTTGGGAGAAAGTGTGACTTCTATTCCAGGTGTATTATTAGGGTATAAAGTTAAACTAACATAATATTTGTTTGTAATCTCTCTTTCCTATTAATACTTGGTCGCCAAGAAGTAAGTAACGGATTACACAATATATGTACTATTTATTTTTTGGTGATTCTGCAATTATTCATAAGCATTAAAAATTAACAATTGACATGCAAAGTTGATTTGAAATAAAAAAAATACCAACCTAAACTAGTAAATTTATCTCTGTTTGACAACCCTTGCCTTTTGACGTCTTTGAGATAATGTCTAGACATTGTCGGCATTTACAAGGTGATCAAAGTCGTCAAACTACTGTAGGTATTAAGTAATAAATGGTGCTTAAGACTTGTTGTATATACTTACAGGACAAGACTCCCATTTCAATTTTATCAATACTATTTAATAATTATTTAATAAATTGACACTTGTTATGTTTACTTTTTTACAGACTCATCTAGCAGTTACCAACTGATAGATTCAAGCAGAGGTGGGCTTCTGTTGTATGCCCACGACGAACACACATACTTCAAAACAAACAAGGCTCGCAGAATGTGGAGTTGCACCAGCAGGTATATCACTCAATGTACAGCCAGGATCAGAGACGTTGACAATGGATACTTACCTCTCAACCTTACGCATAACCACCCTCCGCCAAAATACCGTGTCACGGAAGACGGAAAGCATATCAAGATATAGTATCTACCTACCTATCTTTTTGACGAGTTGAAGAAAACCAAAAATATTTAAAAATCTGTTCCGCAATTCGTCCCAAGCTAATTTTTGTATAGTAATTTAACCTTTATCACCACGTCATATGTACAGTGTGTAAGAAAATTCCTTCATAAAATAAATATTTTTAAATTGTTTTTTTTTTCATAGAAAGACTATATTTTTTTAAATGTTAAAATAATCAATATCAATCATTTTTAAGGACTATTTAATTCACATATTATTTAACTATTACCAGAATAGTTAAATAACTATACAAATTATTCATTAGATACCTATCTACCTAAGACAGAAGGTAAAAATTTATGGGCTTCGGTTGACGAAATTAAACAATGGTTATGTCGGTTACTTTTGTAGTAAATGCAGAAAGGTAGCTTGTGAATATAAAAAAGACACCGCAAAATCTTTTGTCTTTACTAGTGATGTTTCAATATCAATAAAGCAATAAAACTCTTATCTTTGCACGTGCATTACTTAGAGAAGGGGATATTTTATTTGTAGACTTTGAAATGGGTCATTAATTTATTACGGCTATTCTATCCGACAAGAAATGTAGGTATAGTCTGTTTGAGTCTGTAAATCAGTGGGATTGGCGGTGAATATTGGACTTGGACCGGGATTATAATTCCTGTGGAAACTTGTGGTATGTATCAACACTATTTTAACTCTATACATAGATAATAATATTTTAATAAAAATTTATCCTAAAATTAGATTTCCGTTGGTAGATGCTGATATGGACCTACTAGACCCATCAACTTCCTGTAATCGAATAGCTTTTACAACTATTACATCTCAAAGAGGGAAACCTTTGATTCTTCGTGCTGGTTATAAATACATACATACACATACATACATAAATCACGCCTATATCCCCAAAGGGGTAGGCAGAGGTGAACTAGCACCCACGTTTCGCCAACCATGTTAGGTCCCATGTAATAGGTGGCGAGCCTATTGCCATTCATCGGGCACAAAAGTCGCAGTACATTGCTATTGCTAGGTGGTATATGCTAGGAGGAACGCTGCTGCCCATTCCTCATTATTGATTTATCCTTAGTCGCCTTGTACGACACCCACGGGAGAGATTTGGGGTGGTGACAATTGTATTCTACTCTGCCGTCACCACACGGCAAATATGATCTAAAAAGAAAAAATAAGGATAAATCGACTGTGTGGCGTTGTGTGAAAAGACAGACCTGTCAAGCAATGTTAGTAATTACTTGTGCTAACACGATCAAAAGAGAAGATTGTCATGATTGTCAGCCGGATATAGCGAAAAATTTATTCGATATTGCAATGTAAAAAAAATTGTCGATGATGTTGCGTCTCCTATTCCAGCTATCTTTTCGTGAAACGATTGGCGGAACAAAAGACAACAAAACTAAACTTAATTAAAAAACTACAAGACTTCAAAAATTTAAAAATTTAATTTTTATCGAAAACGCAATAAATCATTGGGTGTTTTGAACATGTTAGCAAAGTTGCAATAGCAAAAAAAAATCAGGACTTTTTATTTGCTGATTATAGTTTTTTGTGATGGCACTTTTGAACTTTGTGTCAAACCATTTCACCAATTATATACCTACGTTACATATTGATATCGGAAGTTCCAAAACTTATTAGGTATAACATCGTATCTGTAATTTACGCATTACTTCCGAATAAAACTAAAAACACATACGAAATTATGTTTAAATTAATTAAGAGTCAAATACCTGATTGGACTTACAACATTTACATATACTATATATCGAATTACGAAAAGGCTGCAATGCAAGCAATACTATCAGTTTTTTTTCCAACACCCTCGTAAAGAAGAAAGAAAGAAATATTTATTGAGACGCAACAGAGAAACAAAAGGTATTAAACATAAAAACATTACATAAAAAAGTCTTAATCGGTCCCAGCTCAGCATATTGCCACCCTCACGACTAGCGCTGGTCTTCCGCTGGAACCGTTTTCATGAAAATAATACTAATTCGAGACGTCAAAAAACAAGAATAAATTAATACTATTATTTAAAAACAAAAAGTTTTAACATATACTATGGCTGTGAGAGCTTAATTCCTTTACCTTTTGCCGTATTAAGGCTGTATAGGCTAGTTCTCTTTGCCCTCCCTAATAAAAATATAATAAATTAAAAAATTTAAAAAATAAAAACAATAGAGTGAACGGGACAAACCTATTTGTGTGACAGACAACAAACATTAACATATTTATCTTATCACACACAAGTCACAGCTAACCATGTTAACCAGCGACAAATTTATATAACAAGCAAAATGTAAAAATAACTAAATACTAAACCAATAACACACTTAAAATACTAAACTTTAATTATAATTAGGTTATTGCATTGCTTAATTAGGTTATAAGAAATGCTGGAATTTTACTTCACTTGGGACATGCCATATAGGTAAGTTATAGATTAATAGCTAAATTTTATTCTTTACTGCCATAAATACATCATAAAGCACTTGTGTTGTGCAATTGAGCCTCTTCTGCTTTTTGATGAGATAAAAAAACATTCTTAAATTATAACTAACACTTTGAATATTTTTGTAAGAGGCTGCTACTTTGTTGTAAAATAATTGTTGAAAAGCGTAAAATTAAAGAAAACGTCTGTTTACTGTCGGTATTTATTTTGAAGTAAGTATGATAGCCAAAAAGAATTGTAACTTAAGTATTTCAAAAATTGACACTAAATTAGATTATAAAAGAGTATATATTACAACATCCCCCCTTAATCTAAATTTAGGTACAAACTTAAGTCTCAAAAACAAACACATTAGTCACATAACTATCCCATAAAAACATAAACAAAAAGTAGCCAACATTATAAATATTTATAAAATATATAGGTCAAGTAACTACAAATATCAAGTTATACCCATGCAAGTTACACATTTATTATGAGCTATACGCCCTAATGGTTTTGTCATTACATCCGCAGGCATTTCTGTACTCTTAATAAACTTTAAACCTATAATATTTTCTGATACTTTCTCTCTTATAAAATGGTACTTAGTATCAATATGTTTTGTTCTGTTATGATAAACAGGATTGCTCGCTATACTTTGAGCACTTTGACTATCAGTATATATAGTTATACAGTTAGGTTTATGACCACATACCTCAGATATAAACCGCCTTAAATATACAGCTTCCTTAGCAGCGTCAGTGAGAGCCATGTATTCTGCTTCTGCTGACGACAGTGCAACAGTCGGCTGTTTTTTAGAAGCCCAAGATACTGGTCCATTTCCTAATTGGAAGTGATATCCCGTATATGAACGTCGGTCCATTTTACAGTTTCCCCAATCTGCATCTGTATATCCGACAAGTGGCTTATCAGACTTCCTATAAGTAATAGAAAAATCTATAGTTTCCTTCAGATATTGAAGAACTCGCTTTGCGGCGATCCAATGAGTCTTAGTGTAACAGGTATTAAATTGACTCAGGTAGCTAGTCGCGAAGGCAATGTCTGGCCTAGTATTTACAGCCAAGAACAATAAACAACCAATCAAACTCTGGTAAGGATATATTTCATTGGAATGCTTACCGTCTTTGTCTTCATCTTCTAATTTATTATTTGACAAAGGTGTATTAAATCCTTTACATTGTTCCATATTGAACTTTTTCAGTAGATTCAAAATGTACGTTTTTTGGTTTATTCTTATTTCATCTTCATTTTGAAAAACATTAATGCCCAAATAATAACTTAAATTTCCTAAATCTTTTATTGTGAAATATTTTTGTAAGTAATTTTTGACAATGTCAAAATGAATATCTTTTCTATAAAATGCTATTATGTCACGTAGAAAGCCAAGATGACAAGGTCTGAACCAAAAAGTTTTATGAACACACAAGGCTCCGATGGTATTTTAGTGAAACCTATTTTAATTAACGTTTCACTTAGCTTATTATACCAACACCTAGGTGCCTGCTTAAGTCCATAGAGAGACTTTTGCAACAAACAAACTTTGTTTTCTTACCCTTTTACTGCAAATCCTTGTGGCTGATGCAATGAACATCCAAGTGTCTCATCTTGAGACCAAGATTTGTCGCAAGTGCCATAAGTGTTCGTAAAGATGAATGTCGAACAACAGGTGCAAACGTGTCTTTGTAGTCGATTCCTTCGACCTGACTATAGCCTTTTATTACAAGTCGTGCTTTGTATTTGACTACATTCCCATGTGCATCCATCTTCACCTTATACACCCATTTACTATGTATTACCTTCTTATCAGGTTTGTCTACTAACCTCCATGTTTTCAATTTCATCAGAGACTGATACTCACTTTGCATCGCAACCTGCCATTTAGAAGAATCATCAGAGTTCATCGCCTCAAAATAGCTTGTAGGTTCCGAGTATTCTGTGTCTAAGATATTGTAAGAAAAGTAATCGGGTGGTTTTCGAACTCTTGAAGGATACCTTTGCCCTTCTTCTGATAATGGCAAATTAAGTGGAGTATTTACAACATCTTCCCCCCTTAGTGGACATACCGTAAATGGATCACTGTTGTCTGGAGCTTCAAGATCGGTTGAAGTCCCAGGCAAAGGACTACTCACTTCCCTATTAACAATGTCAGGGTCTTCAGAAACAATCGGAAGTTGTTCATCCCTTGACAATTGCAAAGTAGGTCCGAGGTGAATATTATTTTCATGTCCTTCACTAGACTTCAAAGGAGTGAAGCAATCCTCAAAGAAAGTGACATCTCTAGCCTTAACTAATTTCTTGGGGTACCTAGCATCTCTAAAATAATAACTATTTACATCTTGACAATAACCTACAAATATACATTCTTGTGCTTTCACGTCAAACTTTGTCCTATGACACGAAGGTGTATGCACTAAAGCTCGACATCCGAATACTTTTAAATGTGTTAGATTAGGCCTAGTGCCATACCATTTTTCGAAAGGTGTTAGCGAACGACCTAAAGCACGGTGAGGTGACTTGTTTTTTAAATATACAGCAGTCTCAACAGCATCTTGCCAATAAGAAAAAGGCAGTGCACTGCTTGCTAACATGGAACGCGATTTTTCCACAATAGAGCGTATAATACGTTCGGCTACTCCATTTGACTGCGGAGAATAAGGTACCGTCGTTTGATGTACTATACCATGGGAAGAGAAATAATTTGTTAGTTCCTGATTAACAAACTCTGTTCCATTGTCAGTCCTCACAATTTTTAATTTTGCCCCAGTCTGACGTTCGACTAATAAATGAAAGAGTTTAAACTTTTCTTTCACATCTCCTTTCGATGACAAGAAATAAACAAATATTTTACGCGAAAAATCATCAATTAAAACTAAGCAATATTTACTGCCTTGGAACGAAGTTGTATTCGTCGGTCCAAATAAATCGCAGTGTATCAGCTCTAGTAAAGAAGATGCCTTATCATACACAATCTTTTTGAAAGGTTTTCGCGATTGTTTACCTTCCACACAAGCTATACAATTATTTCTATCTACAGTCTTATAATCAATACCTACATTACTATTTTTTAATATATCCATACCAATTCTGCATAGGTGTCCTAAGCGCTTGTGCCACAATTCATATTCGGATATAGTTTCAACCGCACACGAATCGAACACAGTGTTGCAAGGGGAATTTACAGTACAGTTTAATTTGTACAGCCCTCTGCTAACTGAACCACTCAAAACAGATTCTCCTGTAAAGGAAAAGGTATCACTTCTAAAAAGATTACAACCATTCTTATCAAACAAAATAGAGAATCCTTTCTCGACACATTTATGTACAGATAAAAGATTAGTTTTTAACTTAGGAATATATATAACATTATTAATACGATTTACATTTGATGAAGTAGCTATAGAAATGTCACCGAAACCAACACAACTAACTCTTTCTCCGTTAGCAACAGTAACACTTACAGAGTCTTTCGATTTATAGGTCGTAAACCAGTCCTTCCTAAAAGTCATATGTTGTGAAGCGCCAGAGTCAATAATCCAGTGGTCCACGGAATTGCCATCATCTACGCCAAGTGCTTGCTGTGACGTTGACTCCTTTGGTTTTTTCAAATTTCTCAACGGACAATCTGGCCTTTTATGTCCTGGCTCTTTACAATCATAACATACTATTGGTTTTTTTCTTTCTCGGTTTATCACGACGGCTTACATCAGACCGTAAAGCGGTTCCATCAGTTTTTGAAAGCTGACCTTTTGACATTTCATTTAGAAGTTTTTCCTTCACCAAATCTGTAGTAATTTCGACATTACTATTTTCCAAGGCCATAACAAGAGGATCAAATTTTGGGGTTAAGCCTCCTAATAAGATTGCAGCTAACGATGAATCTTCAATTATTTTCCCTATGTCAGCTAAACTTTGAGCAGTACTCATAACCGAATGAATATATTTCTCAATATCATCATAATCATCAAGACATAGTCTATATAGCCTGCGCTCTAAAGCTAACTTGCGTCCCATTCCTCTATCTTCATAAGCCTTTTGTAAAGCCAACCAAGCTTCTGATGCTGTCTTGGCATTGGTTACATGTATGATAGCAGAATCATCTACCGTCATGCAAATTGAAGTAAGTGCCTTCCTATCTTTTCTTGTTTTAAGAGGATCGGGTGTGGTATCTCCAGTAGGATAACCGTCGACTGCTTCCCATAAGTCCTCATGTAATAAATAATTACGCATTCTAAACTTCCATCTACTGTAGTCATCTCTATTGCGTAAAATTATAGAAGGCAAATTTGTGGAATGATTTTCTCTTACCATATAGTCGCCTCGTGACATTTGGTACAACGAAAAAATTACCACCGACTTCAAGAAATATCACCACACAATTTCCAGATATTAATATTTACTTTAATCCACTTTAGAGCTTCGTGCTGATAACGATTGTTGTAAAATAATTGTTGAAAAGCGTAAAATTAAAGAAAACGTCTGTTTACTGTCGGTATTTATTTTGAAGTAAGTATGATAGCCAAAAAGAATTGTAACTTAAGTATTTCAAAAATTGACACTAAATTAGATTATAAAAGAGTATATATTACAACATACTTTCATTTTTCAAGAACTTTGTGGAGAAAAGCAAAAAAAAATGGGAATACATAAATTACAGCTCGTTAAAAAACATATTCGAAAATGTACTACTTTGGCACATCTACTCCGTGATGCAGTGCTCCGTGAGTGGTGACATGGTTTTCTGCATATTATGTCTCCAATAAGTCCAAGTACCAAACAGGTTACGGAATTCAACAATTATTTTGAGACGTGGCTTACTGAAACGGCATTGTTTCAAGATAACTAGTGCTGTTATGATCAGCAGCATCGCTGAAATTTAGGGTCGTCGTCATCATCGTGTCAACCAAAAGAGTTTTTTTCTGGCTGATTAGCACATTTTTTCTTTTTAAGTATTCCCAGTTTTCCCCGAATGCTTTCCCCCTGATTTTATAATAGCACACATCACTGACTGTTTACGTTTACGTTCACAAATTTCACCGCAAGAAATACCACTATTTATTACTCGGGAGAAAGTGTGACTTCTATTCCATATGTATTATTAAGATATATAGTTAAACTAATCTTTGTTTTTCCTCTTAATACTAGGTCACCATGGGGTTATTAAGCGACGGATTACATAATGTTTGTTCCTACTATTTAATTTTTGGTTATATAGTAATTATTCATAAACATTAAAAAGTAAATAATTGTCAAGCGAAGTTGATTTAAAGTAAATAATTTACCTAAACTCGTAAATTTGTATCTGTGTGACAACCCTTGCCTTTATACGTCTTTGTGATGCTGTCTAGACCTTGTCGTCATTTACGAAGAGATCAAACTCGTCAAACTGCTGTAGGTATTAGTAATAAACGGTGCTTTAGACCTATTGTTTATTTTTACAGGCCAAGACTTCCGGTTCAATTTTATCAATACTATTTAATAATAATTTAAAAAGGTAACAATTATTATGTTTACTTTTTTACAGAATCAACTTACAAACTGATAGGATCAAGCAGGGGTGGCCATCTGTTATATGCCCATGAACATACATACTACAAAACAAACAAGGCTTGCAAAATGTGGATTTGCACCAACAGGTATAGTAGTCAATGTGCGGCAAAGATCAGAGAATATGCCGCTGGATACTTACCTCTCAACCTTACGCATAACCATCCCCCGCCAAAATACCATGTCACGAAAGACGGAAAGTATATCAAGATCTAGTATCTATCTACGTAACCCTTCTTACTTTATAAATTAGGAGATCAGCATAGACTGTTATACAAGTTTAAGTTTTTTTTGTAATATTGTTTACGCTAACGTTAGTATAAACTACTATTTATTTGCTACGGAGAAAGTGTGACTTCCATTCAGGTGAATTATTAGGATATAGAATTAAACTAATCTTTGTTTGTAATCTAACTTTCTTCTTAATACTTGGTCACCAAGAGGTATGTGATGGATTACACAATGTATATGTACTATTTAATTTTTGGTTATTTTGCAATTATCACTTTCAAGCTTTCACGTTGCATGGTCAATATAGGTTAGAGCAGGAATTTACGCGATTATGTAGGTATTTACCTTTTATATTGCCTGTCAACATGGTCGGTGCAACCCGGCCGAAACGTCAGGCAATAAAAAAGGTAAATACCTACATAATCGCGTTAATTCCCGTTCTAACCGATATTTTGCAATTATACCTAAACATTAAAAATTAACAATTGTCAAGTGAAGTTGATTTAAAATAAAAAAATTACTTAACTATTAATTTCATCTCTTTGTGCAAACCCTTCCCTTGATACGTCTTCGTGGTGAGGGTCAATAAATGGTGCTGTCTAGACATTGTCGGCATTTACGAAGAGATCAAAGTAGTCAAACTACTGTAGGTATAAGTAATAATTGGTGCTTATGACTTGTTTATTTTTACAGGAAAAGACTTCCGGTTCAATTTTATCAATACTATTAAATAATCATTAAATAAAGTGACAATTGTTATTCGATTTTTAATTTTAACATTATATAAATGTTAGAAAAATTAGTACAAAGATTTTGGGGTTTCCCGCCTCAAGATCATAATTTTTCGAAATTCTTTTTCTAACCCCAAAATCTTTGTGACAATTGTTATGTTTACTTTTTTACAGAATCAACTAGGAGTTACCTACTGATAGATTCAAGCCGAGGTGGTTTTTTGTTATATGCCCAGGAATACACATACTTCAAAAAAAACAAGGCTCGCAGAATGTGGAGTTGCACCAGCAGGTATTCCAGTCAATGCACGGCCAGGATCAGAGACGCTGACGATGGATACTTACCTCTCGACCTTACGCATAACCACCCCCCACCAAAATACCGTGTCACAGAAGACGGAAAGTATATCAAGAAGAAGAAGAAGGAATGCATATAGTATCTACGTATCTTTTTTTTATTAGCCTGAAAGATTCCAATGCTGGCAAAGCCTATGTCAAACATAATTGTAGAAACGTGTTTCATACCTCTCATATATTAAATGTCATTATCGTAATTTCAAAGGGTTTTTTTGCTGCGTAGTTAGTTATATTATAAACTTATATTTTAAAAACTGTTGTTAATACCTACTACACCTCGGTCTCTGGCTCGGAAAGTAGCTCTTTTTCTTGCACAGCAACGAATCAGAATGTTAGTTTGTATTGTCGGAAGAATGTCGTAGCGTGTGTGGAAAGCTTGTATGAGAACTATTTTCATCAACTTTTGTTTTCACAATGTTGTTTTATTGTCGACAGTATAAAAAACATGGCATATTCAAACAATTCTGTATCTTAGCGTTCTTCCTTTATAAATCAGGAGATCACCATATACTCTTATCCAAGTTTAAAAAGTAACTTTCGTACTACCACCTCAACTTAAAGTAAGTTAAGCGAAAAAAAATAATGATTTTTAATCGACAACATATATACAAAGATTTTGGTGGTTAGAAAAAGAATTTCGAAAAATTATGATCTTGAGGCGGGAATCGAACCCGCGTCCGCTGCTATCCGGGTAGGTGCCTGACCGCTCGGCCACCCAAGACACTAATTACACAATTTCCCAAATTCTTCTAACCTTTTACACTTCACGTTGTAAGCCAACGGGTACCCTCGCAATGTAGAAATAAATTTCGAATAAAAATCGAATAGACAACATATATGTTCAAAATCCGTGAAATCACTAAAGTGTACAAAATAACAGATAAATTTAGTGCCGCCTGCCGCAATGTTGTTTACATATGTCATAGACCTACGGAAAGTTAATTTCTTTTAAGTGGAAAATTAAGAAATCAATGTGATCAATGTGAGGCTGGACTTTTTACTACTTTTTTTTCAAAATATTAAAGTTTCGTGACTATATTAATTATTAAGAAGATAAGAAGTTTAATCTTTTGATTTCTTTTTAAATATCATGTAAGAAAAAATATTAAAACACGAACATTTTAAATATCAATTACAATACTAAGACGTTGCTGTATGTACTCGAGATCTTTGCTATCTCCGCCTTTAAAATCTAAGAAACTGTTCCTAATGAAAACATTACTCTGAGTACCTAATATTATTGAGACCAGTTATTTAGACCAGTGTTTCCAATAACTTTAGATTTACCAAATTAAATATTGAATAAATAATAAAAAAATATCAAAATTGTTTTTATTTCCTGGCAGTTGGTACGAAAAGCAGAGTATATTACTCGGGAAAAAGCAGTCTTACATCTTGGGTGCTCTTGAATCCCTCGCTCCATTGAGGACTCTATTCTTAAATCCCTTGCTTCGCTCGGGAGTAAACCATAGAGTCCTTTATTGCGCATGGGATACAAGTCTATACCCGTAAAATAATACACTGCTTTATTCCCTTGTTATATTATAATCTACTATTGCTCGGTAATTTTTTTCATCATATCGGTTACGTTAACAAATTTCACCGCAGGTATAGTATAAACCACTATTTATTGCTCGGGACAAAGTGTGACTTCATGTCCAGGAGACTAGTAAAGTAATAAATTTGTCTCTGTGTGACAACCCTTGCCTTTATACGTCTTTATGGTGCTGTCTAGACGTTGTCGGCATTTACGAAGAGATCAAAGTCGTCAAACTACTGTAAGTATTAGTAATAAACGGTGCTTAAGACTTGTTGTTTATTTTTACGGGACAAGACACAATACTATTTAATAATTATTAAATAAAGTGACAATTGTTATGTTTACTTTTTTACAGAATCAACTAGCAGTTACCAACTGTTAGATTCAAGCAGAGGTGGGCTTCTGTTATATGCCCACGAACACACATACTTCAAAACAAACAAGGCTCGCAGAATGTGGAGTTGCACCAGCAGGTATACCACTCAATGTACAGCCAGGATCAGAGACGTTGACAATGGATACTTACCTCTCAACCTTACGCATAACCATCCCCCGCCAAAATACCGAGTCACGGAAGACGGAAAGCATATCAAGATATAGTATCTACGTACCTATCTTTTTTAATTGGCCTGAAAGATTCTGACTGACAGACTACTGGCCAAGGCTATGTCTAACATATATAGGAAGGAAGGTGTTTCATATCATCATCATGTGTTTTTTACATAGTAATTGTTATGCATACATAAATCACGCCTATATCCCCTAAGGGGTAGGCAGAGATGAACTAGCACCCACGTTTGGCCAATTATGTTAGGTCCGATGTAATAGGTGGCGAGCCTATTGCCATTTATCGGGCACAAAAGTCGCAGTACATTCCTATTGCTAGGTGGTATAAGAGGAACGCTGCTCTCCATTCCTCATAATTGATTTATCCTTAGTCGCCTTGTACGACACCCTCGAGAGATTTGGGGTTGTATTCTGTTCTGCCGTCACCACACGGCATTATTTAAATGAATAATGGTTATACAATTTCTCATTAGTACCATATATTTTATAAAACTGTTGTTTATACACCTCGGTCTCTGGCTCGGAAAGTAGATTCTTCCTTGCACAGCAATGGATCAGAATGTTAGTTGTATTGACAGTAAAAAAAATCATCGCATTCAAACATTCCTGCAGTTCTGTCCCTTAGCAGTTTTACTTTGTAAATTAGGAGATCAGCATAGACTTTTTTCCAAGTTTAAAAAGTAGTTTGCCAGGTAATTTTTGTCATCATATCGTTTAAGTTAGCAAATTTCACAGCAGGTGTAGTATAAAACCTTACTCTTATATGTCTTTTTATATTTGAATAGTGGTTGCCCAGAAAAAAAATTAATTATTACTTTAAAAACGCCCTAGCTAAGAGCTTTCAAAGTTAACTACTAATCGTTTTTAATAATTTAAAAATGTGTATCCAGGCTCTAATTTAAGTTAAGAGTCTAGATTTCGTTTTTCAAATCAATAAAAAAATTAAATAATTATAAAAAAAAATTTCTATGTTTTTTGTCGATAATTTATGATCTAGTTTCACCCCTTTGCAGGATTGCACTTTATCCAGGGAGACACTGTATAGCCTATAGCCTTACTCAATAGGTAAATGTACTATGATACTATCCAAGACAAAAATAATTTTTCAATTTTGACCAGTTGTTTCTGAGATCAGCGCGTTTAACCAACCAACAAAACAAACTCTCAGCTTTTAGTTAGTTCTTCATATTAGATTATGTAGACTTATGAGGAACCATAGTCACTACTTTTAAAGAATCGGAAACGGAACTTGCCGTCAGAAACAACTGGTCCAAATTGAAAAAATATTGTTGTGTTGGATAGTCCATTTATCGAGGAAGGCTATATAATAATCAATATTAACGCGAGCGAAGCCCTGGGCTTCCACTAGCTTGTAATAAAGCTATTAATATAATTCGAACAGTGCTTAATAATGTATAATTTAGTGGGAATCGGCCGTGTGGTGACGGCAGAGTAGAATACAATTGTCACCACCCCAAATCTCTCGCGTGGGTGTCGTACAAGGCCACTACGGATAAATCAGTGATGAGGAATGGGCAGCAGCGTTCCCCTTATACCACCTAGCTATGTACTGCGACTTTTGTGCCCGATAAATGGCAATAGGCTCGCCACCTATTACATGGGACCTGACATAGTTGGCGAAACGTGGGTGCTAGTTCACCTCTGCCTACCCCTTCGGGGATATAGGCGTGATTTATGTGTGTATGTAATTAAGTGGGAAGCTTAATAATTTATTAGTGTTTTGACATATAATTAATATTTGACATAGTTATTTTTTTGACATTTCCCAGTATAAAGTTATTTAAAAATTCATAAAGGTGAATTTGTACAGATCTTGCTCACTCTTTGATTGTACCTAATTGTAACAAATTTTGAGAATAAATGAATATGGAAATGAAACCACTATTTGTTGCTCGGGAGAAAGTGCGACTTCCGGGCTAGCATGCCCACCAAACCACGATATGATATAGCCATTTATCGCGTTGAACAGTAAAAAATCATTGTATTTTAACACTTGAATAAGTCTGAATTGAATAATTGAATAGGCCTCTAAGACTATAGCCGTCATAAAGATATAGCCATTTATCGCTTTGAACGGTGGAAAATCCAATGATTTTTGTAAGTTCAACGCGATAAATGGCTATATAATATCGTGTTTAGGTGTTCATGCTAGCCGGGCAGGTGTATTATTAGGATATAGAGTTAAACTAATCTTTGTTTGTAATCTAACTTTCCTCTTAATACTTGGTCACCAAGAGATAAGTGACGGATTACACAACGTATGTACTATTTTATTTTTGTAAGTAAACAATTAAATTTGTCTTCGTGTGACAACCCTTGCCTTTATACGTCTTTGTGGTGCTCTCTAGACATTATCGGCATTTACGAAGAGGTCAAACTCGTCAAACTACTGTAGGTATTATTAATAAACGGTGCTGAAGACTTATTTTAATTTTACCAATACTATTTCATAATAATTAAAATAACAGTGACAATTATTATGTTTACTTTATTACAGAATCAACTAACAGTTACAAACTGATAAGTTCAAGCAGAGGTGCCCACCTGTTATATGCCCACGAACACACATACCACAAAAAGAGCAAGTCTTCCAAAATGTGGATTTGCACCAACAGGTATAGCAGTCAATGTGCGGCAAAGATCAGAGAATATGCCGCTGGATACTTACCTGTCAACCTTACGCATAACCATCCCCCGCCAAAATACCATGTCACGAAAGATGGAAAGTATATCAAGATCTAGTATCTATCTTTTTTTTATTAACCTGCATGGAAGATCCTATTGCTGGGTAAAGGCCTTCTTTTTGTCTGAAAATTCAAATGTGTTAAGTATTTTTTATTGCATTGTAATAGTTACATAACTATAACCTTATTATTTTATAAAAATATTGATTATACTACACCTCAGTCTCTGGCTCAAAAAGTAGGCTCTTATTTGCGCATCAGAATGTTCGTTTGTGGTGTAGAATAAATTTTAATGCATATTCAAATCTTTGTTTTGTCATCAACAGTAAAAAAATTCAAATTGAAACAGTTATTTTATAGAAATATACCATGTTTTCTTAGCATTTATAGCATAGCAGCATTTATTTATGTTTTTATTTACCTTGGCTTGTCTAGAGCTTTCGTAAGTTCTACACTGGACCGTGTGTCCAAGGGCCGGTTTTTGATGTATAGTTAACTCAACTAATCAGACTGATATTTAACCATTAGTAACAATTGGTTGAGTTAACTATGCATAAAAAATCAGCGACTCATCCAATTTAGAAAAAAAAACTAATGAATAAATCACATGAGTAAAGAAACGGGCAGAGGCAAAGCTACATACACAAGCGCTGTGATAAGTGCACTGTGCGTGAGTGTGCGTTTCCACTGGCCGCTTGTCACGTACGAGCCGAAACCGCCTCAAACCAGCTCAGCCAGTGGAGAATCTCAGGGCGTGCACACGACGCGACACCCAATCTTTGTATAATTATTTTCTTAGTAACATATTATTTATTTAATTTTATCCTACTGTGCCAACGCTACCGAAATAGGTATCATTATTGACAGCTCTTTAACAGCTTTGCCTCTGCCCGTTTCTTTACTCATGAGTTAAATATCACACTGATATTCTAACCACCAAAATCTTTGATTTTCAATAATTAGTAACATTTTTTATAACTGGTTGAGTTAACTATGCATAAAAAAACCGGCCCTTAGGTGGCTATCACAAAATATTACAAAAATGTATGGGCAGAGAGAGAACTGGAGGTATTTGTTTACACGTTGTGAAGGGATCACAAATCCAAAGCGATGCCACTCCACGGTGAATCCATGGCTTGCTAAAAGTTTTCGTCTTTTAAATATAGACGATCAACGTAGACTCTTTTCTAGCTTTAAAAAGTTAAGTTCGCGGTAATTGATTCGTTATTTTTTAATTCATATCGTATACGTTGATACCTATATTTATATTTCACCGCAGGTGTAGTATAAACCACCATTAATTACTCGGGAGTAAGTGTGATTCCCATTGCAGGTGTATTATGATATAAGCTTTCCTCTTGATATTTGGTCACAGACTGATAAGTGACGGATTACACAATGTACTATTTAAAAAAAATATAAACATTAAAAAGTAAACAATTGTCAATCGAAGTTGATTTGAAATAAATAATTTACCTTAAATTTGTGTTGGCAGACATGTCGGCATTTACGAAGTGATCAAAGTCGTCAAACTACTGTAGAGGAGCTCGCTAGCGCAGTGGCATAAAGCATCATCAGCCTGCGATTGCGTTAACTAAGCAATGTCCGCTAAGGCCGGTCATTGGATGGGCGACCAAACATTTATTACCTCGAGCACTTCCGTGCTTCGAAAGGCACGTTAAGCCGTTGGTCCCGGCTGCATCTGCAATCGTTAATATCCACCAGCGTGGGTTATGGCCCTTTCTCCCTATATTCTTCCATCCTGGAAGGCCTGCCTCACGGCCCCAGCAGTGGGGACATTAAAGGGCTGGTCATGACGATGACGATGAAACTACTGTAGGTAAATGGTGCTTAAGACTTTTCTATACATTCATTCATCACTAGCACCTTTACGGTGTGATGGATGATATGAATCAAAAGGGAGTGGATGGCTTGATGACGTGTGACCGATATGAATGGAAGAGGAAACATACTGCGCCGACCCCAGATAGACTGGGAACAGGACAGGGAGTAGAAGAAGAAGATGCTTAAGACTTGTCGTTTATTTTTCAGGACAAGACTTCAGGGTCAAATTCATCACTACTAACAGAGGTGGTCGCCTCGTATACGCTAACGAGCACACGTTCTATAAAACGAACAAAGCGTGCAAAATGTGGATTTGCTCCAACAGATATCTGAATCGGTGCGAAGCCAAGATCAGAGAGGAAAAACATGGATTCGAGCCGGTGTTTCTTAATCACAATCATCCACCGCCAAAATATCATATCACAAGAGAGGGGTTATATGTAAAGATTAACTAATATGATCCATGAGACTATTCGATTTTAATTTCAACAATATTAATGATAAATTAATGAAAAATTAGAACGAAGATTATGGTGGTTAGAAAAAGTTCGAAAAATTACCTATGGTCTTGATGCGGGAATCGAACCCGCGTCGACTGCTATCCGGGCAGGACACTGATTGCAGTGGACGCGGGTTCGAGTCCCGCATCTAGAGCAACTTTTTCTAACCACCAAAATGTATGGTCCATGAGCTTAATTAACCCGAAATTGGGGTTTATTAGGACGCATGATCATTTTATTCCATTCATAATACACTTCCGAATACAGAAAAACTTCTCATATTTTAGAGCACTGCGTTAAGTGGACAATATACCTGTCAGAATTTGTATGGAAAAACGTCAGTTTTGACATTACTTAAATGTTAAGCAGGACTCAAACTTTGAGTAACGTTTCTCTATTCGGGGGTTACTGTCGCACTCAGGGACGTCGTACTTAATGTTAAAAAATAACAATTCAAAACAAGTACCTATTCTTGCGGTCTATGGTCTAGATTTAAGTGATTTTTTTTGACATTAAGTAGGTACTCATTAACGTTAATTGACGTCTCTTAGTGCGGCAGTTAAATCGCTAACTTTGCTTAGGTAGGCTAGATTTAATGTGCTGGAGTAAACATTTTTATACTATATTATTTTTTTGTTTATATTTTTTCAGTTAATAAAACGTATGCTTCTCGCATATGGATCCGTAAATATAAAGAGATGATAATCGGTCCTTGGTTCCTAGCTAACTGCCGCACTCAGAGACGTCAAATAACGATAATGATTACTTAATGTCAAAAAATGACAATTCAAAGCTAGTTGCTATTCTTGCCGGGTCTATGGGTCCAGATTTAAATGAAAAATTTTACATTAAGTTCTCATTAAAGTTAATTGACGTCTCTGAGTGCGGCAGTAAGTAACATACGAATTACGATACAACAACGCTTGTATCAAACAAATGTCACTTTTTGACAACTACTTTTACAATTGACAGTTTCATACATTTATATTCTACTAGCTGATCCAACAAACGTTGTTCTGCCCTTATCACATAGTAGTATAAAAAATAGCCTACGAACTAATTTAACTAAGAATACACAAAAAATACATAATAATCGGTTAAGCCGTTTCGGAGGAGTTCGTTGACAAACACTGTGACACGAGATTTTTATATATTAGATTAGTTCGAATAGATTGGTGCTTGTCTAACAGTTATACCTTAACTTAAGTATTCTGTTCGTAACAAAGTTTCTTATTTTCAGGGGAAGAATTCAACTATATCATGATCAACTCCAACAGAGGCGGTCGACTCGTACTAGCCTACGAATATACCTACCACAAGTCAAGCAAGTTGGGGAAAGCCTGGCTATGTACCAGCAGACAGAGCAGTATGTGTGAAGCCAAAATCAGAGAGGCGAAAAATGGATTCACCCCCGTGATGCTCAAACACAACCACCCACCACCCCAGTACCACGTAACTAAGACTGGGAAGTATATCAAGTTGTAGAAACGTAGGCAACATTAAAAATAAACAAGTTATGATAATAAATTACGAAACCATTTTGAGCTTCGGTCATCTAGAACACTACTTAAACATTTTTTTCAGATTTTATTACTAGATAAGTTAATAGATATTTCAAAAATAAAACTGAATGGTCCAATAATGCAATTTTGGAATGGAATACTGACAGTGAATGCCTTTGCCAACCATAATTTTTTCGAATTCTCCCTATATTTTAGTCTTTAGTGTATATTTTATCTTTAGTGTATATTTTATCTATAGTCTTATGAAATAATTAATGGGTGAAATGTATGAATGAAATAAATTGTACGTTAAAATAAGGGTGCCACACATTTTAACGCATCTAGGGAGTGCTTGGAGCGAATTTAATGGTAACAGAGTTCATGATGGTGCTTGATGAAATGGATAAAACCACTTTTTATAGTGATCTTCACCACAACATCAAGCACATCACAAGACTTGTTTTCAATGATTCTGTGTGATTGCACATCAACGCGGATGCTTGTGCATCAAAATAACACCACTTTCACTGCACAAAATCCACTCTGAACCAATTTTAGAATTAGCAAAAATAAATCTAACTGACACCACGAAACCAAACACTCCCCATAATGTCTTTAAACATCTCAAAGATTTGACTTAACCTCAAAAATTTGACAGTTGTGATTTAAATTTTTTTTAAATTTTGTAGCGCCTATATCATTACATACATACATAAATCACGTCGATATCTCCGAAGGGGTAGGCAGATGTGAAATCCATGTTTTGCAGATGTGAAAGTCATGTTAGGCAGATGTGAAAGTCATGTTAGATACCATTCAATATTTGCCGGGCACTTAATAATCGCAGTAGATAGATGATAATAAGAAGATCGCTGCTGCCCTTTATTCATCGTTGTCTTAGGGTGCTTTACCACCTGAGCGAGGATCATCCTATGCGAGGATGCGTAGCGAGAAATGTGTTTGGGTATATCCAATAGAATTACTTCATTTTCAAATACAGTGATTCTATTTGTATACGGATGTGTTTGAGGAGAACCAATAGAATCACTTTTTGAAAATGGAATGATTCTATTGGTTCTCCTCAAACACTACGCATCCTTGTAAAGCTCTGGTGCAAAAGCAACCCTTCGACACCCGTGCGAGAGATAGGGATGGTGACAATTGTATTTTGCTCTGCCGATAAAACATGGATTTTTACCCATATTGACGTTGTGGTTAAAAATCCGCAATAACCATAGAAATTAATAAAAAAATAGGTAAGTAGTAATTTTGTGATGTGTTTAGATTTTTCTAGGGAGCCATTATAAAATGCAAAAAAAAATTAGCTTAGTTAGGTATTCGAGTTTTTCTTACCACAACGTTAAGGCGTTATTCCCAGTTATAACTGGAGCTATAACTATTTCCGTCTATAAGCAAGGTGTATGGCATGCAGTACATGCACGTACATACAAAACTGTCAAATATCTCCAATCGATTGTCAAGCTTAATTTGTTTTTTTTTTAATTCTCCCTATATTTTAGGGAAGGCAAAGGGTCTGCTGGAAAAATGTGCGCGTCCGTAGCAGCGGACGCGGGTTCGATTCCCGCCTCAAGATCATATTTTTCGAAATAATTTTTCTAACCACCAAAATCTTTGTATTAAAGGCTTATTTTAGAAAAAAAAAACTGAAAAGAGTACTACAGTACAGATACATTTAAATGTATGGGTTTATAAATATATTGCGGGATCCTCTTCATCCCCCACACGTTCAAATAGAATGCACAGAAAAGTTGTTTGCACGGAGATATACCGGTTCGCACCGTGATGTGAAACACACGGGATTCATTTTCGAATCGGGTGTTTCAAACCATATTGCGAATTGGTAGACGCCTGTATTGTAGTTTATTTTGTCAATGTATTTACCCAAAGAGGGTTTTTTGTTATCGACCGTCAAAACCTTGACCAGTATGGGATTCGAACGTTGCCGTCCGTCCCAATCAATCTCCGTTCATCGGTTTTTCGACGTGATCACTTTTCTATACATTATTAAGCACTAGAAACTTTTCGGTGTGATGGATGATATACTTATGTCAAAAGGGTATATGGTACGATGACGTCTGACTAATACAAATGGAAGATAAAACATATGAAATAAAAAATAAATATATATTGCGCCGACCTGTAGGCCTATTCGCTAACTTTTTTTGACAGTTGAAAGTGATGATCACCGAACTATTTACGTATCCATTACTACTTTACTATAATGCTATTGTGACACTTGTCCTGTGATAACAGCAATGTATTAGTAAATAGTTCGGTGATCATCACTTTCAGCTGTCAAAAAAAGTTAGCGAATAGGCCTACTGAGATAAACTGGGAACAGTAGGCCTATTCCCTAACTTTTTTTGACAGTTGAAAGTGATTATCACCGAACTATTTACTAATACATTGCTGTTATCACAGGACAAGTGTCACAATAACATTATAGTAAAGTAGTAATGGATACGTAAATAGTTCGGTGATCATCACTTTCAACTGTCAAAAAAAGTTAGGGAATAGGCCTACTGGTCAGGATTATTGATGATTATTATGATGATTAACTCTTAATTTTTTTTTTACTTTACTCTATTGATACGTTTAGAAATAATTCTTATTCTATCATAAAACAACTAAGATAAGTTAAATTCTTACAACATTGTCATATTTTTCTGTTTATACATTTATTTACTCTTGTTCTACAAATAGTTTTGTAAGATTTGTAATACGTAATAATAATGTATAAGCTAAAGTTAATAAAAACTATAATTAATACGTTTTATCTTATCCTAAAAAACATTTATTTTAACTGTGTGTTTGAAATAACCTATTTCTAACTGTCTGACATAGAAAACCCAGGTGCGAATCGGTAGACACCTCTTTTTTCAGACAGACATTTTTCCAGACAGTTTGTCATACTCCAATGTATAAATGATTATCGTGTCATTAATAATGGATAATTAAATAGTTCGGTGATAAGTAAATTAGTAATGGATAATTAAAAGGTTCGGTGATCATCACTTTCAACTGTCAAAAAAAGTTAGCGAAAAGGCCTACAGGTCCTGTGCTAGGCCTACTGGGGTATTCTTGGCGATGTTTGTTAAATGCTTTAATCATCCAAACATGCTGTACTTTAAAAAAAAATCATACTTTAATTTTTACCAATAAGTACGACGTAAATAAAGGACATGTTCTTTTTTGGGCCATAGTTTCTAAACAGCATAAGATAATATTATTTAGATAGAGATCTTATAACCTTAGACTTTTAAGGAAAAACTAGATTTTTTTTAGCCCTGCAAATCGGAGAAAAAAAAAGATTATATTACGTGAAACGGAACGGAGTTTTAATGCAAAATAGTGTTTAGAGAAACAGCTATTAAAAAAAACTTTTGAATAAATGCTATGACCTCAGAATAATAACTGCTTTAGCCCCTCCAGTGATACGCCGCCATTTTTGAATTTTTTCGCTTTATGTCACCTGGCGGCCCCCCCACCCCTTGTAAAAACGGCGCGTCTTTTTAAAATGAAAATATCTCTAAAATGTTGTATGAAAGCTATTTTATAAATGTTGTGTTTCTGAAATCGTTATGAAACAAGCTATTGAGTGTATGCACACATTAATACAATTATACTGGAAATATGTTATTAATTCTATGTTGAAATGAATTTTTGAAGTTTTTGACAGTTCTATGAAAACACAAAGGCAGCTCGAGTAGGTACAACTAGTGACTAATTCAATTCAGTTAAAATGGCGCCGTTTGGTTGTCATGTGTCATTATATGCCGTCCTTGTTCTTTTCTTTACGCGTTGCATAAGTCAGAGCAGTAATAAATAAAATAAATCGCGTGAGTTGTGCTTTAATACAATGTAGGAGCGATCGACCTCCAGGAGGCGGCTTGACAGATAGGCGGTTTTTGACATCGACCTCAATGAGGTGGCGTGACAGACGAGGGGCTAGTTATTGTTCTGAGGCTATGACAGTGACACTGACAGCTAATGTAATTGGTAGAGGGGGAGTGCAAAGAGTATATAATACACTACGTTGGGGAGTGTTTGGCGCGTTTCGTGTCAGTCAGATTTATTTTCGCTAATTCAAAAATTGTCACAGAGTGGATTTTGTGCAGTGAAAGTGGTGGGTATTTTGATGCACAAGCATCAGTGTTGATGTGCAATTATGCAGAATCATTAAAAATAAGTCTTATGATGTGTTTGGCATGGGTTCGATTCCCGCATCAAGACCATAATTTTTCGAAATTCTTTTTAGTTTTAAATTCTCTCTATATTTTAGGGAAGGCAAAGGGTCTAGCCCATACAGCCAAGTCTTAAGTGTATATTTTATCTGTAGTCTTATGAAATAATGAGTGGGTGAAAAGTATGAATGAAAGAAAGAAAGAAAGAAAGAAAATTGAATGGTAACAGAGCTAATGATGGTGCTTGATGAAATGGATAAAGCCACTTTTTATAGCGATCTTCACCACAACATCAAACACATCATGAGACTTATTTTCGATGATTCTGCATAATTGCACATCAACACGGATGCTTGTGCATCAAAATAACACCACAAAATTCACTCTGTAACAATTTTTGAATTAGTGAAAATAAATCTGACTGACACCACGAAACGCGCCAAACACTCTCGAATTTCTTTTTTTTTTTTGGTTAAAGTCTCTATATTTTAGGGAAGGCAAAGGGTCTAGCCCATACAGCCATGTCTTTAGTGTATATTTTATCTGTAGTTTCATCAAATAATGAGTGGATGAAATTATGAATGAAATGAATATTACGTTAAAATATGGGTGTCACACATTTTAACGCATCTAGGGAGTGCTTGGCGTGAATTGAATGGTAACAGAGTTCATGATGGTGCTTGATGAAGTGAGCAAAACCACTTTTTACGTGGTTTTCACCACAACATCAAACACCATCACAAGACTCATTTTCAATGATTCTGCATAATTGCACATCAACACGGATGCTTGTGCATCAAAATAACACCACTTTCACTGCACAAAATCCACTCTGAAACAATTTTTGAATTAGTGAAAATAAATCTGACTGACACCACGAAACGCGCCAAACACTCCCTCGAAATTCTTTTTCTAACCACCAAAATTTTTTTTTGCGGCCTGTGTATACGTTTATTGAGCCGTGCAGTGTTGCTCTTCTACAGCCAATAATGAATTTTCAAAATCGATTCAAAAAAATAATGCAGGGGTCAAAATTTTTTATTTTTATGGTTTTACATACTATTTATAAACCTTAACCCTTGCCCAAAAGTTCAATTTGTTAAGAAAATAAAAAAAAATTAAAAACCAAGCTCCATACAAATCGAGAACAAGTCCTTTCCATTATTTAAACAGGTTTTTGTAAACATTTAGACAAGTATTATAATCTGATGGAATCTAAATAATCTAAATATCAATATTTTAGTGAAAAAAAAGAGAGGTTTATTTTGCTACTTACAGCGTATTTTATCTCATTACTTACATCATCACTGTGTTAGACTTGTAATGTCAAAAACGCGAATTCACTGCGAACTCAGTAGATTTTATACTTTACTTCCTACCAATCTTGTAATACTGCAAATGTATAAAGTTCTTCTTTTACAGACGCAGATTTCGAATACAGAGTTATCACTTCAAACAGAGGCGGTGTTCACGTATATGCATACAATTATACGTATTCCAAGTCGAATAGAGCAACCAAAATATGGCATTGCACTGGTAAACGAATGAGGAATCAGTGCGAGGCCAAGATTAAGGAAGTGAACAACGGATTCATACCCATCATGTTGACGCACAATCATCCCCCGCCCGTCTATCATATTACCAAAGGGGGAAACTATTTTAAGATCTAGTAGTATCAAGTTTTTCAAATTTTCATTTTACCTTTTACAAAATTAAGCTAAAAATAAACTGACATAATTATCAATATCAATAATAGCTTCGGTGTGTACCTACTGCATAGTTTTCTGTATTTGTTTAACGTCAAAGTAAATTTTTAAATCTGTGAATTTATTGAGGAAAGAACTCAATTCCAAATCGAAAAGAAATAAATAAGATTTTTGGCACCATTCTTATCACCATGCATAGCTGACAGATGTCGTACAATCCCAAAAACTCTACAAAGACATTGAAATGCTCAGCATTCACATTTTTATGGAGGTACCCAACTGAATTTGAATAAAAATCTTTGATACTGAATACTTGGCTGTATGTCATAGTTTCCATTGCTTCCCTATTGGGAGAAGACATTGATGCAAACAAACGACAGGCTTAAAAGCCCTTACGGCCTTGCCTAAACTCGTTAAAAAAATATTAAAAAGTATGCAGTTGACGTTTGTTGTCAGGAGATGTATACAATACAAATTGCAAACAAATAAAGATTTATTTTAATAAATTCTATTACTTAAATAAAAATTATAAAATAGGCAAACATAAATGTTTCTGTTACAAAAGTGTCAGTTTTCGATGATACAATTTAAGGAAATGTATGTACGATATAACCTAAAAGTAGCCAAAAATGGCATTAGTTTTTCACTTTACTTGCTAATATATTAATCTTCTTAGTGTGGTGTGTGAATTTGTATGTAAAAATGCAGAGAATAACCGTTTGGTGAGTATCTGTTTTGTGAAAAAACACTTACGTCCAACTTACTGTGAAGTAATAATATGCATATTTTATGGTGTGTTGTTAGATATCTAATAGGTAAACTTGACCATGAAACCGTTTTGATATAAATTTACAAAATACTTTCTTGGTTTCTATCAATTTCGCTTGAATATGTAAAATAAAATGCAATTCAAACAAAAGTCATTAGGGTTATTATAAAAGAGATACTATTATATGTAGTCTGTCAGCTACAATTTATTTAATTATTATTGGCATCTAATATTTTCTTAATTATTGGTAGATGTATAGTTTTAATGAACTAATAAAATTTTATCACAAATAAAATGTTGTTTACTTTCTTATCTTCTCTACCTTTAATAAATAGCAAATGGAAATAAAATTAATATTTTTATGATATTAGGCAGGCTATTTACTTTCACAGGTGTCAAGATATTTGCAGAAAGTGCTGCCGTGCCAGTAAGAAAGGAATTTAATAAGAAACTTGATAAATTGTTAAGCCGCAAAAAGGGAAACAGTGGCTTCTATATAAATAAATCAAGATACGAAGACTTCATTAGCGAGATTAAAGCTGCAAAATGTAAATATAATAAAAGTTTTGACGATTATAAAATGTTGGCTAGTTACGATATTGTTAATTGCAATGGAACGGAGCGGCTTGTCAAACCAAAGGATGAAACTAACCCAAGCGTCAAGTTTTACATACACACAGGTGAACTTTTTAGTGTTTTACATACGATGCATCTACTATTTAGGCATGCAGATTGTAATGTTATGGAAGCTGAACTGAAATCAAAATATTGCAACATTTCCAAAGAGGCAATCAAAATGTATTTGAGTTGTTGTGATGTATGTAACAAGGAATTGTAGGTAATATTGATATTCACAGTATCTTAACTTTTCTAATATTAACTGTCCATACTTACATGGTCCAGCCTATTTAGTGATGTATACAAGCTTGTGTAATATGAAGTATCTACACTAATAATATATAAAAACAAGTACTTATCTATCCATTGCCAATAATTTTCTGACAAACTACTTGGACAAGTATATTAAATGCCATGCTCCTTTTATGCTATGACTTTTATCTATATTATAATGTGTTCAAAGTTAGTAAATGACATGTTTTAACTCTTTCATGTAAATCCATATTTGGTTTATTTGTTTTTATAATAAATACCTACTGGTATCGATGGAATATTAAAGTAAATGCAATTTATGCAAATAAATGGTTTTGATATGAGTTTTTTGTATTTTTAGTTATAACCTATATTACAATATCTATATAGCATTTAAAAGCCTTTGAGCACTTGATTTTAAGTTGAAACATGCAGCTACGCCCTATTAATAAAAGTGTGCATTTTCTATTCCAATATATTTGTCAACATATTGAGAAACCACTTATTGTAGCCAAATATATCTAATATATCAAATGGTGTTACATTGCTTCATATCACCTGTAGAGGTTTATCCTTTGGGATGGAACTGAAATCTAATCATATAATAATATAATTGCAAATGAACTGCCTTTAATTGTGTGTAAGATTTTTTCCCTTTAGAATAACTGGTAAGGTAGTCTCTCAATCGAGCTAAACTGGAGTTACGCTGCATCTATTTGAATGAGGAATTTTAATACAAATTTTTAATCTATATTAAAACTTAAGGCATAGGCCTTGTAATATTAATTTATTACAAGACTATACCTTGACTTGACTATAGACTATGCCTTGTTATAAATTATCTTTAATTTTTAATAACATTCTGCTCAATTGATGATGCACATCATCACGTTGACTTCAAGGAAGAGATTCAGAATGGTAAATGTTAAGGAAATACAAGGTAGGTAAGAAGTAAGATCCTATGTAAGCATTTAAGTGACTGTACATACTAAGGACTAACTGTAGAGAAATAACTAGAAGGTTTTATGGTAAATTAAAAATATGAATCATGTATTTATTGGCCTGCAGTGTTCCTAGTCTATAAATAATACATTATTTCAGTCACCAGGAAATATAATAATTAATAATTTTTAAAATAAACCTGTAAAACTAGCTGTTCTGGCGTCTGGACTTTCTTTACTCTCATCGCCAGCCCGGTTGGCATGACCACCGAAACATATAGCCAATTATCGCTAGCCATTAAGATAGCGATAAATGGCTATATCGTATCGTGTTTCGGTGGTCATGCTAGCTGGGCGGGATGGATGGAGGCAGTTTTTCAATTTGTTAATTTTCTAAAAAAAAACTTTTAAATTTTTTTTTATATACTTCAGCATTCCTTTTAATAACTATGTCACTTCCAGCTAAGTTCATGCTTTCGCGCGATGGAGAGCGGCTAATGAAGCTTGGTGATTACACATTTCTAAGGCGCTTGTACCAGGGGGAGAGGTGCTACTGGTCATGCTTCACCCACAACGAACACGGATGCGCGGCCTCCGCGTTGACCGAGCACGACCAGTTGGTGTACGCGAGAAATGTGCATAACCACCCACCGACTGAATTTTTTGTATGACATAAATACGTACACATAAATCACGCCTTTTTAGGGACAGGTGTTAGTTAAAACTCCCGCGTTTCGCCAGCTATCTTGATTCCCATGTAATACGAGTTGAGCGTAATGCCATTCACCGGGAACTTTAGTCGGAGTAATTTGCTAGATGAACGCTGCTGGCCATTTGTTTTGTGCTGGTTATATTAACAATTTTATATGACGATTTATTTATTTCGGTAGTCAACCTTATCCGACAACTCACTCAGTTTCAAAAAAGTTTTTTTTATAAGTTTTTGCGATCACTTTTTGCGGTAAAAGAGTGGGAAATATGTGGAGGTTACTGACCGCTCAGTGAAGGTTATGTGCCAATGGCCTGGTCATATGTATACGTACTAGATAAACGATGCGGTGTAGTAAATTGTGAGTGGAGCCACAGTAGTATGTGTAACAGAGGACTTGATACCGAAACGAAAACATTCGAACAAAATTTTTCGTTGGCAGGATGCGTTGAAAAATCCTTATTTTTAATACTTAGTTATAAAAAACCACACATTATTTTTATACATACTTCTGAAAATGAAACGTAAAAAATGATAGTTGGTAACATCCTGATGTTTTTAAGTTTTTTTTATTAACTACATTTCGTCAGTTAAGCTAGCATGATGATCAATTAAATAGGTACTAAACGTTTTAACCCAACCTAATTTATTTAGGATTGTTAGGTTAACTTGTGTCAATGTATTAAAAACAACATGGCAGTCAACTCATAGATATTATATGTACCATTATATTATTTAAAAGGACCATTTTAGGATACTAGTCGATTTCAACTTATGGTAATACAATTATAAGTTGCATGGATGAATAGTTAATAAATATTAGCAAGCTTTCTAAGAAATTAATATTATTTATTCAAGCATAATAAACAATAATGGTTGTCATACATTGTATTTTGGTCGTATTAAACAAAATATACCTAATTCTCAATGCATGTCTTACGTCATTGTGTCATATTTATATTTATTTATTAGGCTTGTTTGAATTGTATTTTGAGAATCTTTTTTTAAGTCAAACATTTATTGAACACAGTTGTTAAACATTAATTAGTTATAGTAACTAAATAGGATCAAAAACTGAAATCAGTAGCCAGTATATTTCCAGTAACTTGGTGTTTTTTTCCACTAATTAGCAATAGGGGAACGTAGGGCCCAAACACAAGGTAACTGCTATAAATAGTTTACGAGTTCCCTCGCCTGTCGTTTAGTTCCATTGTCAGATTGACTATAGATCTTCATTATTATGTAGTAGCTTAATAATACATATTTCAAAAGTATCAAATACACTAGCGGCCCCTTCAATTTTCGATAGTTCCCCTCGATTTCTCCAGGATTCCATCATCAGATCGTGGTTTTCCTTACCATGGTACCACCGTCGGATTATATACTTTCTAACAAAAAAAAATATGAAAATCCAATTAAAAAAATCTATAAACGACGGAGTTTCGCGTGAACAAAATTGTAACCTCCTCCGGTTTTTCGGCGGTTAAAAACAGCTTTGAGTAGCGTGTGATTGATTTCAGTTTTTATCCGAAAATAATTAAGTAATAGGTATATTTTAATAAGTCGCGTCCTTTACATGGATTCGTAGGTGCTATACATTTGTGATATGTGTATCAAATAGATACTGAAATAAATATTGTGATCTCTCCTAATGATTGAAATTTCTTGCCTTCCTATGTATTTGTAAGTGAAACATTTGTTAGTTTTATATAAATGTAAAAGTCGTGTAGACTCGCATAAATTTTCAGTATTATCGCACTTGTGTTCGAATGCTATTTTTTGTATAAAAATTAAACGATTTTACATGAATTAAATTGTTTGTTATTTTTATAATCAAATCTATGTAAATAATACCCACTTATTTTAATTAATTGTTTTGTAGATAGTAGTTTTGCTTTAGTATGTATATTTTTAGATAAATTAGGTATCATTAGAAAAAATCTCTCTCTGTTCAAACAATTCAATTTGGCACATAATTCCAACTTTAGCTGATAATCGATTATTTGTTTCGTTAAATCTGATATGTTGGCTCTGCAGTCAACATCACGCTAGGACTACAGCCAACATTACAAACTGTCCAATTTTTCCAATCTGTTTGACCGTCTATATCAAACGTTAAGTTTGAAAATCGATCGGATATAATAGACAGATTGTAGTAAAATGCAATATTTTTTGAAGTAGACAAAACTCAAGAGGAGTCAGGAGACTTGGACTTTGGACCCAAATTTAGGTTTAATGGATTGGATACATCAGTATGTCCATTGTCCTGGCTTCTCTGTATATTTGATAAGATTCTGAGAGCCGCTTTAGAGACACTACAATTTTAGTGCGGGAATGGCCTTATTCCGATCACACGAAGACCGGCGTGTTGTCTCTAAAGTTGCGGCACTTTGATACAAATTTAGAACGTCATGTGTTAATGGTTATTTTACTAACCGAACCGTTTTTTCTCAGGTACAGAGGCATTCTTCATTCAATCGCTACGAGGGAAACCGCTGATCGTGTACAACAACTACACTTACTGCAGACACTCCATCAGGAACGGAATCATCAGGTGGACCTGTTCCACGCACTCCTACAAGTGCTGCAAGGCTGTCGTGAAGACTTCTGGACGCCACATCATAGAAGTGAAGGGGTCTCACAACCACGACGCTTCAGAACTGCTTATCAATAGAGGGAAGGGTCTCTACGATACATCGCTCTCGGAACAAATTCTGGTTAAGAGTTGTGACCAGCAGACTATCATGTAGAAAGTTTACCACCATCTTATCAAAATCGTCGCCATAATAGTAATGTTAAGAGCATTGTTGTGTTCCGACAATTGTGGTAAGATAGCCGGCCCCTCTGTGGTTGAGGCTTCCAGGTGAAGCTCGATTCCATCTTCGGCCCTTATCGTCAATAACTATCAGGTGAGATGAAGGCCAAGAGCTTCCCTGTCTAGCATAAAAAACGTCTTCTCTTGTGATGACCCTTGTGATCTCTTCACTATAGGTAATGTTAATTTTGCAAGATATTTTTGGAGAACTGAGTTCGGTACACAGGTGTTTCAATTTTTGTCAATTTGTTTGTATTATACTGTTAACCAACGTAATTTTAAATTCTTCCAGTGACAGAGATAGGCGAGCAGCCTATCCTGGCTTAGATACTACAATACCAAATCCAACTCGGCCACTATTCAATTGTTCAGTGAATATTGTATAGCTACTTTTATATTTCCTAGTTATGGTTATCAATTGGCCAATTTAACTAGATCCGGATGATGGTGACGATGAGGAATGAAAATTTAAGTTTTAACAGTAACGCCCTAAATACAAATCAAACTGCATCTGAGTTGGATATGGTTGTGTTGGTATTTAAGAGGTTTGGCTCACATTTTCGGTTGTGATTATTGTATAATTTAATTTTCAAGACTGGTATATATTATTATGTATATCATAATATCTTTTTTAATTTACGAATTTATATCTACTCTACTCATTCGCCCATTGACATTGTGATTCCTGTATTGGGTTTAAGTATAAATATTATGCACTCCACTCTAAATATCGAAAAAGAAACCTGAGAAAAGATTAGGTATCTTGTATAGTTAAATGCTTAAATTATGTTCATTGTTCGTGTAGAAATCTTATGGTATATTAAATTCTTATTAGGTCATAATTGTCTAAAATTGTAATGGAACTGGATTCCGACAAACCATATTTGCACCTATATGATGAAATTTAAAACCATCACTTATGGTTTATTGGACGTCGCTTGTATGAAAGCTTATTAGTAAGTAATTAATAATTAATTAATATTATTTTAGAATACAATCTCATTAAGATCTTTAGTATTGTAAATCTCTTAGTAGGTACCTATACATCTTTGTAATTTATTTATTTTTATTTCACAATGTAATCAAAGTAATGTTACGTGGATTTTAATTTGAACTGTAATGTTTGTTACTAGTGTGCGTCATGTTGACAATTTTATCTTACTTAAAGCAAAAAGGTGTCAAATATCAGTTTTAACTTTAAAACAAAATAATTAATTAAGATACCTGGGAATTGTTTGATAGTATAATAATATTAAGAGCTATTGAATCACAATTATATATACCTACCTTAAATTAGTTTATTTAAGGTCTGTTTTGAAAAAATGAATAATACAGGCGTTGCGTAATACAAAGTGTTCAATGTAAAGAAATATAAATGTACCTATAGTGTAATAATAGTGTTTCCAAGAAAATTATTCACATAAAAATTGAGAAACTCAATGGCACAGCGGTAATCGCACTGTCGGTGATTCCGCACGCTCAGGAACGTTAATTATTTGGATGGGTGACCAAATACACTCATCAACTTTATCTAAGGATATGTATAATTGTCAGTATTATAAGAATGGCGGCTGATAGAAGGTGTACATAAAATTTCCTTAGACATTGTTGATGAGTGTATAAGAATGAAAATTACATCGAGTTCCTACGTGGGCCTTCGTGGTTGGTTCGGGGCTGTGCTTCCTTTATTCTTTAGTTTGGGCCCTAAATATATAGTTTCATCACCAGCCCTTTAATGCCCCCACTGCTGGGGCTCAGGCCTTCCCTATAAATGGCAGAATATAGGTTAAAGGTAATAGTTTATGACAATGAACTTATGTAATGATTTTTCTTTGATTAATACTGTCTTCGTAATTCTTAAATAAATATAACAATTGTAAGTAAAGTAATGTAATAGTTAAATTAAAATAGTGAAATTATGGAGTTCTTGTGATGTTTTATTAAATAGCCCCTTCATGCGGCGAGAAAACAAAATAAATACGTTGGGATCAAAACCATCACTGCAACTTTAAAATGTTAATGGTAAGGAGGTAAAACTAAAACGCTTAGGGTCGGTTTTTTATCTATAGTTAACTCAATCAATTGTTAAAAACTGATACTAATTGCTAAATATAAGTCTGATACGTAACTTTTAGTAACAACTTTAGTTACTAATGTTACTAATGGATGATGGATGGAATGGATGATCAGTCTGATATTGTTACTAATTGTTGAATATTAGTGATATTTAAAGATGAGTAAAATTTTTTAACAATTGGTTAACAGTTAACTATGCTACAAAAACCGGCCCTTAGGGTAATTCAATTCTAATCGTTGGAGTAAGGCAACGTGCTACTCTTCCCTTTTTATGTCTACTCTCTATGTTTGTATCATTCTAAGTCGAAACTGAGCCACATTACAAAGACCTTGGTGACCCCTACCTAACCTAGTCGTTTAGTACCAAGGGTTGGCATATTTTATATCGAATCTAGCTGAACCGGCAAACGTTATTTTTCCCTTATTACCTAGGAATAAAAGTAGCCTGCGACCTTTTCCCAGGCCTACCAAATATACCCAAAAAATTTCATAACAATCGGTCATTAACAAACACTGTGATTTGAGATTTTTATATCTATATTAGATTTTGTGTTTCACTTCACTTCATAATAATAATAGTATGTACTTACAGATAAAGACCTACCTGTCGCGTCAAAGTATTGGGAATAATATACGAGGGCGGGTCAATAAGTCATAATAAAACACATATTTTTTGATAAATAAATCTTTTTATTTTTCAACGTAGTCTCCCGTGAGCACTATACACTTTGACCAACGATTGTTCAATTTTTTTATCCCTTCCAAAAAATATGATTTGTCGAGGTTCAAAAAGTCACGGACTTATTGACCCGCCCTCGTATAAAATGGTACGAATCTCTATCAATTTATTTGATTCCTCTTTAGAAGTCAAGATCAATTTGCAGACTCTCAGTGACCACGACATAGGGCAGAGGCGACGCTAGCGATCCAATCCTCTTTTGTTTGAACAACAAAAATTTAGTGTGAACAAGTAAATTATTGTTTGATCAGGAATCCGTTAAGGCCTAAACATTGGTCCTTCGAGCCGGATCGTAATGTTCTATTCGAATCTGCCATAATTCCGATACACTTGAGTACCTCTTATACATCGAAAAGCCGCGTGTTCAAAGGTACATGAAGGAATCTTGGCCTACAATATTGGATTTCCACACAAGATCCCACGAAGCGAAGCACTTTGCCGAAAGGTTAGGTTAGACGTAAAATACTGAAGAATCTATGTCGATAGCTAAACCCTGTGCTCTTCGGTTTCCAGTTCACTTCGCTATGTCCAGGAAGCAGCGGCCCCTGATGGTGGTCGGAGGCTACAAGTTCTCCCTGCACTACTCCCGGAATGAGAAGGAGAGGTGGGAGTGCAGTAGGAGGAGCTACTTTGGGTGCAAAGCAGTTATTAGGCTGTTCAAAGGCGAAACGCAGTACAGCAACACTAAACATAATCATGATCCCTAGATAACTGTTAGCCCCTTAGTAGCGTACACTAGGCTACGCAAATCTTCGATATTCGACGGTTTTAGTCTCCAAGCGACTACCCAACAACGACTACAACAACAAACAAATTCGTCCCGCGATTCGATTTGTATGGCTGTAGTGTAGTAGCATGGAGACTAAAATCGTCGAATATGAAGAAGACTTGATTGCATGTAAACATTTTAAAATATTACGATCTAACAAATGAACTAGCCACAGTTTGGTAAAGTCTAGAGATTGCTAAGTAGATACAGTGAACAGCACGTCAGTTGCCACATTACCGTTTAGTTTAGTTCATTTGTTCGTCATAATATCTGATAATTTTTATAGCGTGGTTTCTATGATGCAAATTTGGCTATGAACAAATGTTTATTTATTTGAGAATATTTATTTATTTATGTATATTCACTACTGTAAATTTCTCCAATCTATTTTTAACCCTAAATGTACATGTTTTTAATTTTTCGGAAACAGTTACAAACGAATAATTGAATTAATGCTAATGATAATCAAAAATATTGGTTTTGCGTTATGAGTAATTTTATATAATGTTTTATTGTTTTTTTTTTTCCATTTTCTCATACTTATTGTCGAGAAAATAAAAATTAATAAAAAAGACCCGAAGTGTATAATTTCAGGTCTTATTTTTTAATTTTTATTTAACGTAAATGATTTTATAAAAATAAAATCCTGCCATTTTAGACAGCTTCGCGCCAAAAGTTTTAGCCAATTTTTTAACGGGATTTGAAAAGGAGGATTGAGAGGAGATTTTATGTTCCACAGAATGAGATTCTATGCTCCACCTACCTACTTATGAATTTTTAGAAAATATATTATAAATTGCAATCTTATGAAGGTGAAACTTTTGTCAGTTAAATAAACTGTTGAACTTTTAAAATTATTGGAACATCTTTCGCGATGTTTCAACAATTATTATTGTGAATTAAAAAATCGAGTGTGATAATTTGATACGTTGTTTGTTATAATTTAAACTACAAAATCGTTAGGTAATGTTATTTTTATTTAAATACAATATCCTATTCCTTTTGATAATTATAAAGTATGGAGTTCATATAATTTATCAAAGATACTATAAATATATCATATATTTCTGTGACTAGAAAACGCGATACGAAAACCATGCATATGCCTCACTAACCAACCAACCTGATCATCTCATCATGCTTAAAATTTCGCCTAGCGAATATATTGTTTACAACAGAGCAATTGGCACTCACCAGACAACTTTTAAGATTTTTGAAATTGATAGCGGTACCTACGGTATAAAGAAGACGGTACCATTTACAACTATTAAATTGTGATTTAAAATATAATATATATAATTTTAAGACTTGGAAACATGTATTTCATGAGGAAACATGGAAACATGTATGATATTAATAACGTGATTGACTTGCTGATATTTGTAAATATCAAAAACTAATAATATTTTTATGCAATCTTTCTCTATCTTTTGTTAATGTTTAATTACGGAAGTGATACATACTCAGGCATTCTTATACATTCAAGATGTAAATAATAATTAAGTGGTAGTAAAATATTTATTATACATATTATTTTCGTAACAGTTGATTATTTATTTGTAAAACATGTAATGTTGGTACTTAAATGTAACTGATGCGATGTTGTTTGTGTTATAATTTTTATATGCTGATAATTTTTATATGTCTATTTATTAACAGAATTAAATTATTTTAAGAAACTTACGTTTTCTTGTGTACTTACCTATTGAATAAGATAAATGGGAAATATCAAGTGATCAAAAAATTTTTATAATTTTCTTTGTAATAGTAATTTTTCTTACATGTAGGTATATATTATTCAAATAAAAAAATAAAGCTGTTCAGCTGAGAGCGAGGGGTACACAAGTTAAATCCCTATATTCATTACTAAAAGACCTTGGCTTGTCTAGAGCTTTGGTAAGTTCTACACTGGAACGTCACTAAGGCGGCTCTCACGGAATCTTATCAAATATGGCTGGGCAGAGAGAGAAGTAGGGGTGAAGGTGAGTGTTGACATGTGAAGGGATCCCGTAAACCTACACTTGGGTCACAAGTCCCAAGCGCTGCCATTGACTTCCCCCTCTGCCTCACTATGGACCCGGCATCCGCACGGTGAATCCATTGAATCCTTAGAGTTATCGTCTCTCTATAAAGCCTAATAGCCACAATGATTTCCCAGACAGCTGTCCGGTCTGCGGCGACATAGTAACTGGTGTGCACTACGGCGTCAAAACGTGCGAGTCCTGCAAACTGTTCTTCAAGAGGACGGTCCAGATGGACAAAGAGACGTCGTACGAGTGTAAAGGATCCCGGGGCAGCTGCGATATCAACATGGCTTCCCGATGCTGGTGCAGACTCTGCCGGTTCAAGAAGTGTCTCTCGGTGGGCATGCTCACCTTTATGGTGAAGAAGCTCACGAGATCTTATGGTCTTGGTAAAACGGAGTAGGTAGTAGGTAGAATTTGAATTAGAAGTATTAGAGCGTCACCGTGGGTATAATTGACCATGTATGGGTGATTGACCGATTGTAAATTTACGCGCCAATAGGGTCAATTCTGACTTGATTCTCGAATCTTAAAACTAAATTTCATATCAGTCTCTCCTTTTCATTCTATATTGAGAATGACAGAGAAACACTGTTGTCAATTAGTCTTAGGCTTAGATAATCATGGTCAGAATCGACCCTAATATTAAGTTTTCTAGTTGACGGATAGTTGACGTTGTATATGGTCTTCTAAATTATGTTGGCACTATTGAGTGACTGACTAATCGCATTCAAGGACAGTTATAGTAACAGCGACTTTTAAATTGCGTGAGTTTTGTGAGGGACGCGCTAAAATTCCATTTATCTTGCCTGGAGTAAGGAGCTCGCGTCAGGTATGTTTTTTAAATTCACTTATATCTGTGTTTAATTTTTATGCTATAAAATTATGTGTATACTGAAGAATTTGTGTGGGTCTGTTTGTGGTAACTTTTGTTTTTAATTTGATTACCTACTATTTTGTTATATTTCGTGCTGGTCAAATATGGACACACGAAATGACTGGATCCGTAGTTATTGACCAAAATGGTCAATTATTAATAATATAAAATTTTAAATTAACGTCAATAAGTAATGTTTGATCAGCAGTTTGATTGTGAACATTTTTTTTTAACTGTCCTGTAACCAATAATTGACCAGATGGTCAATCATAAGAACACTTAATATTATTTCAGCTCTAGTGTTTGACCAAATTTACCTTAAGAATGAAGGGTGTAGTTTCACCTACAAATGTTCAATAGCTTTATAGCTTACATACATACATAAATCACGCCTATATCTCCGAAGGGGCAGGCATAGGTGAATTAACACCCACTTTAAAGCTTATCAGATAAAAAATTCTTTTTCAGATACTGGGTATCAATGTAAAATGCCACCAAAAAAAATATTTTTCAAGTATAGCGAAGAAAGCTTGGATCTCGCGATTCAGGAAATTGGAGAAGGGGCAAAAATAAGAGAAACTGCACGAAAATATGGGATACCACATAGCACTATTATAAACAAAATAAAGTCACGAACGCCGTTAATTCGAAAAATGGGACCTCCAACAATTCTTACCACTAAAGAAGAAAATCTACTAGTGCACTGGATTAAGACTATGGCAAAGAAAGGCTTTCCTTTAAACAGAAATAACTTAGCACAGACAGTTCATGATATTATTAGTTACGATAAAAGGCCAACGCCTTTCAAAGACAATTTGCCAGGAAGAGCGTGGATGGAAGGATTTCTTATGAGACATAAAGATATAAGCCAAAGAAATTCAGAAAATAGAGATATTGCACGCAGCAGAGTTACGGAGAAGGATATCAGGAATTGGCATTCCGGATTGCATGATTACTTAGAAGCTGAAAATGCTTTAGACATTTTGGATGATCCTGACAGGATAATTAACTGCGACGAGGCCGGTTTTCAAACAAATCCTTCTAATGGAACAATCCTAGGCCCCACAGGCATGAAAAATCGTTATGGTATATCTGAAAACTCAAAAGAGAGTATAACAGTTTTGGGGACATTTGCAGCTTCAGGAAAAGTGATGCCACCATCTATAGTTTATCCATATGAGAGAATACCTCGGGATGTAACAGCAAACATTAATAAAGACTGGTCAGTGGATAAATCAAAAAATGGACGGATGACTTGCAAAGTGTTTCATGGATACGTAGCTAACACACTGGTTCCTGCTTTGCACAGAGATAGGACTAAGTTTCCTGTTTTGTTGCTAGTGGATGGTCACCGGTCTCACATCAGCGCTGAAGTTTCAAAACTTTGCAAAGAAAACGGTATAATATTATACGCGTTGTATCCTAACTCGACACACATTTTGCAACCTCCAGCTGATGTATCCGTTTTCAGACCTTTAAAAAACAATTGGAGATATGTAGTCCAACAATACAAACTCAGAACAGGTGCAAGAGTATTAACACGAGCTTCGTTTGCACCTTTGCTGGAAGAAGCGTTGAAAGCTGCTACGGCTTCAACAATAAGCAATGGATTTCGTAAATGTGGTCTGTACCCATTTGACGCTAACGCGATTGACTACAGCCGATGCATTAACGACAAAACCAGGCATAAAGCCACTGACAAGCCTGTGGAAGTTATAAAAAATAATATGTAGAAAATATTATATAAAGAACCATTAATTTAGATAAGCTTTGCTCACCCCTATATGGAATTACCGGCGTGATGATACCTATGGTTATAATTATTTAAGTAATGTTTTTGTGTAGGTTTGTTATTTATAAATAATAAGACTTAAATGTTATAAGACTTAAATGTAAAGTTTCGGTTACAATAAAACTCTAGTTAATATGATAAAAAATAAATGTGTTTTATTACTTTTACCCAATTGTATTAATTCGTATGAAAAATTGCAGTTTCAGGAAAAACCTTAAAGATAAACGTAGTGGCTAACTCCAGCCTTAGGCACGAGTTCACCAACACGTAAAACAAGCGGTTAGAAGATAACCGTCAGTTTTTGACAGTTCTTTCTTCCATACGGTAAAATGACAAAAATCGACGGTTAAATAATAATTGCCTGTTTAAGGTAAGAGTTCGCCAACACGTAAAACAAACGATTAAAAGATAACCGTCAATTTTTGACAGTTCTTCCATACGATAAAATGTCAAAAACTGATGGTTAAATAATAATTCGACCTCCTACCCTTGTCTACCTGCTTATCTACCTTAAGTTTATATCTAATAATGTTATTAATAAGTTTTCATGAATAAGAATATTGTTTAGTAAAAATTGTATGTATAATTATTTGATGTTTATTTGACCATTTTAAATGTTTGGATCAATATTGAAAAAAAAGCTAAAATTTCGAAAAATTATTCTCCTCAGTCCTCTTCAGACAAATAATTTTTCTAAATTATTCTGACCTGCTTTTATAATAGGTAGTAAAATCTTTTCCTCAAATAATAATTACTTTTATGACGAAAAGAAAGAATATTGTTTAGTCATAAAAGTAATTTGGGTCAGTCATCGTGTCACATGAGTAATAAATCATTATAAGGTTCGCCTTCAGCTATATTGGGAATTGAATCTACTCATGTAGAGAAGATTTTTGCAGATTTAATTTAATTAAATCTGCTCAATGATGACGACAGCAGTATGATGATAGCAATATAGCTAATTAAACAGTTGTTAGATAAATAAATGTTACTTAATTGCATTGGAGGTATTAGTTTTATTTAAACATCAATAGATAGGTAATATTTAAGCCAAGAGCTGAATATTGGCGTGGTGTAGATATATCGATTTTAGTCTATAGTGACTTTTGAAAAAGATTTATTTTAGTAGTGAGATAACAGAATTACATTATATTATTTTTTTTAATGAATGTTAGAAAAATATTACTAAGAAAAAAAGGTCCGAAAACTAACAACGTGGTTTGGATTCCGGATCAGGACAATATCTTTTTTGAAAATGTTCAGACCTCTTTCTTTGTAACAGAGTGCCTGTTATATCCGACAGTGATATTCAGGACTATATTCGGCAAGAATTTCAGTTTATAAATTAAGTAGGCTACAAAATAATTAGTGTGACAACATAGAAATAAAAATAAAAAAATTTGCTTTTGTTAAGTGAGACTAAATTTAAGTAAGATGTAGCTTATTATATATGTAATAAATAGACTTATTGAATAAGTTACAATAGCAATAATGGAATTATTGTTAGGCTGAATAAGGGAAATAATAATATGTACCTAAGTAATTAAGTATAACTAAGTAATTATTAAGTTGTATTTCTTATGATCATGTGTACGTACGTGCTTGGCCTGCTCCCTTTTGAACTAATCAATAACAAATATATAATCAAACTAAAATAAACTGTTTATTATCTAGAGTTATTCTGTGCTTAGGAAAACTACCTACCTCGTGAATATTCAAAAATTTAATAAGAATTTATGGTGGAAATACATTATTGAAACGCGACGCGATTTGACGTGTAGACACCGAACATCCGGCTTCGCGTTCATAGTGTGATTTTATTCGACTCAACATGTGTCGCGTTACATCGGGTCGCGTCGTGTTTTAATAATATGTTTCTGTCATTACCTACTTCTATTTTTCCCACTAGTATTGTTCTGTTTTTCGAATATATTGGTATGTCAGAGTTGACTAATCAATAAAGTAATTTACAAATGCCAAAACAAAAAGTACATAAATAATCCAAAAATGACCTTCTAATTCCTTTTTTTCGTTGTATAATCTAACAGAAGAATATTTAAAACCCAAAACCAAATATATTAGACGGGCAAAATATGCTATGTTATTCAGTCTCAAAAGAGATTTTTAAAATCATTCATTAATTATAAAATTGGACAAACAATTTCCACTTTATCTTTTCCATTAAGCCGGCTCACGCTATTTTACCTTTTTTCTTTGCACCTGTCTTTCAGTCTATGCCGAAACAACATTCACGAGGTGTCTTAACTTCAGCCTTAACTTCAACCATCCATAACCAACTCGGTTGGTTGGTTGGTTATATCCAAAAGGGATGATGACACTAACAAAGAATCACTAATATAATGATTTATAATAATAATTTAGGATAAGGAGATTCGTTAATAGTCACTTGTTATCAGATTATACTTGTGATTGATATTTATTTTATAAAAATAAATACAAAACTTAGCAATCCGCCATATTTGCTAAAACGCCGCGTGACGTCATAATTTAGTTATCTCCATTTTGACATTTTATTTGCCAATCAAATTCACTAGTTTAATATAGAAACTGGCCTTTTTACGGAATAGTGACGTCTCACAGACGGCATTGCAATTTTAGCGGAAATTTTAAATTGCATTATTCAAAACATGTTTATTCTATCAGAATCGAAAGTTTTTACAAAAATATAATTTATTTTGGGTAAAGTAGACACGTAAGAAAAGCATGGTGTAGTTTTTCAAAATGAGTCATCATGCCTATTGTTCCTGTATTCTACCATTTTTTTTATTTGTTCTTATTATTGACAAGAGAAATACGTAATAAATTGTTCTCTCATAAATAATTCACATTGATTGTTTACTGACAATTATAATTAATTACATTACAATTAAGTTTCCTCAGATATAGAACTCGTAAAGCAATACAAATGAAAAATAGGAATACATATTTTGAGCAGATAAATTAAGTGTTGTGTCTATATATAATTAACAGCCTAATTTTAAAGTCAATGTATTGCAGAGAACTGCATTAAAGGAGAACACAAACTAACAAACAAATATGTTGCAAATCATTTTGAAATCTATTTCAAAAAGTAAATATTAAATAATGAAATTTAAAGATATATAGGTAATAGTTTCTTATACATGCTATATTTAAACTATATCTGTATCCTTTGATTTTATAATTTGAGGACCTATTTATAACTATAGCATCTAGTGTTGCATTTTTATATACATTATATCTAATACTTTTAATAAATAAGTACACTAAAAGATAAAAATTTATATTATATGTTTTATATTATACACGAAAAATACAATAAAAATACTTGGTATAGCTATTGTGTAACAAATTTGTTATTTGAATAAATTTTGTATAATTTATACATGAACCTGTTTTTGTTTATTACCTTTTTTCCCATGTTAGGTTATTTATTTAGTTATTATATTTCATTATGAGATAAAGTGTAAACATCTTGATATCATGGAAAATACTTAAAAACCCAGAAAAAGGTTCATTTCATTTTTGCCTTATATTTGAGCACTACGCTTTTGAAATATAAAGCCCACCATACACGGAGAGGCCGCTCGGATCAAGCCAAACTGACTCAGTTCGGATTCGTACACATATGACCTCATATACGGACAGTTTTGTCTTCGGTTCTACCAGACCGGATGCGAATTCGTATCGTGTGTGTGTAATTTATCATACATGACCCGTTCAGTTCTTCCGGTCAGGCCGATGTGAACATATTGCTTCAGTCCATCCGGCCGACTGACGCGAACTTTCCTTCAGGCAGATTACACACACACGATACGGATTTGCATCCGGTCAGGTAGAAGAAGGCAAAACTGTCCATGTATGAGGCACTAAACATCTATATGGATGTAACTGGCGTATATGGAAAGTCTCACAGAAGAGCTCACAAGAGTGAAGAAAAGAAGAGAGATCATTATGAACACGGCCGCTGTGAAGTGATCGAAACGTCGTTAAATAATAACATTGACTATACCCATAATCCGTGTATAATCTATGCTAGACACTGTCATTATTTAAAATGTATCTGCCCGGCTAGCATGACCACCCAAACACGATATGACATTTATCGCGTTGAACTTACAAAAATCATTGGATTTTTAACAGTTCAAAGCGATAAACGGCTACATAATTTAGCCTATATGGCTTTAACATAAAAGATATAGCCATTTATCGCTTTGAACTGTCATAAATCCATTGATTTTGGTAAGTTTAACGCGATAAATGGCTATATCATATCGTGTTTCGGTGGTCATGCTAGCCGGGCTGGTAGGTAGTGACTATGCGTCTAAGGCCATGCGCCTTTACAATAAACCATACATAACAACAAGTCTGATAAGGCATTTGTAAATTTTGGCCTGAACTGTGTCGCTTTCGTGGGTCTTAAACCTATTATAAAATAATATCTCCCGCAGGGGTAGGCAGAGATCACTTCTTTCCACTTGCTAAGATCCTTACATAGGAACTTATTTCGCTTCCCAATCTCATTATACTGTGAATGCCCGTCGGTTTCGGACTGTAATCATGAATAGCAGAATAGATTCTAATAACTTAGTTGATTCAATCCAACCAAATTATCCCCCCTGAGAAGCCAGGGCACTGGAAAATTCAGCCTAATTTGGACTCGGTTTTTTTTAAGTAACCTGGGGCCTAGATAAGTGGGGGCCAATTATTAGTATTGAAACTAATAGAATAAAAATGTATCAAACTGACGTATTCCTGAGAAAAGAAACACCATAGCGTCGGTCGTGTCAATTGGAATGGGGTTCAGAGACGATCAATCAGCTTGGCGTCAGATATTAGTCTTAGTTTTAGCTTGCTTAGAGCATTTTGATAGTCTACAACGCTTGCTTGATTCTTGAAACAAACATTTAAGAGCTTTTGAAGTATGTCTGTTTGATTTGTTTGACCTAGCAACAGAACAGAAACACAGAAAATCAACGTGCTTGACGTCAGACTGATTGATTGACCGTCTCGGAACCCCATTATGGTCAAAAACAAAAAATTACATTCGTTCGATAGAAACTTTATATCTTTTTTTAATAGGCTATAGGCACTACTTTAATTTCCAGGACGCTTCATACCATCATACCACGATACGATATACGATACACACGATACAGCAACGATTTCGTTTTATTTAGACTAGAACCAACCAAATTATCCCTAGCGCGGTGGCACAGCGCGCTTGGCCTGCGATTGCGTAAACTAAGCAATTTCGCTAAGGCCGGTTATTGGATGGGTGACCAAAAATTTATTATCACGAGCTCCTCCATGCTTCGGAAGGCACGTTAAGCCGTTGGTCCCGGCTGCATCTGCAGTCGTTAATACCCACCAAGCCATCGTGGTGGGTTAGGCCCAATCTCCCTATATTCTTCCATCCATAGGGAAGGCCCGTGCCCCAGCAGTGGGGACATTAAAGGGCTGGTGATGATGATGAGACTACAACCAACAAAGTACTATCCGGTTAAAATATCTGTAGACCTAGCGTTGATGTAGTCACGTCGACGCTCCTGTACGGTGTGTTAAATAAGTATCACTATTAACATCGATTTCTTTTAGTTGTGGCGTCCGTTATTATTAATTACTAGTGATTGATTTAGAGGTGTTGCGTTGGAAATGGGGAAGGCCTTCTAAAAAAGACGGAAAGCATTCTAGCCAGGTCTACAACTATTTTAACCGGGTAAATAAATAAATATTTTTACACTCACACCTACCATTTAGGCCAAAGTAAGTAGCCAAAGCGCTTGTGTTATGTATACTAGATGGCGGACATCGTTTTTTATATCATAATTATGTATAGTATAAATGAAGAAAATATACTCCATAAACATAAACACAACCATGACTCTGGAACAAATATTTGTGTTCATCATAAAATTTGCCCCTACCAGGATTCGAACCCGGGACCTTTTGGCCAATACCCAGCGATCTGAGCATTCGACCAAGCCAGTCGTCAAGGCGGGTAGTACAAGTAACTAGAATTTGCCTTTATAATAAGCACTCCTATGTCTTCGTTCCCAGGCCGCTTGATACCTCGGTACAGCTGGTCGCGCCACGGCAACGCGGTCATCATGCTCGGCGAGTACCGCTTCAAGAAACGCTCCAAACACATCAACCAGAAGCAGGAGATGCACTGGGTGTGCAACAAGAGCGACAAAGGGTGCAAGGCCAAGCTCACTACCTTGAACGATGCCATCATCAGGATAAACAACGTGCACGAACACGACGGGCTGAGGAAAGCCAGATGATTGGGGGCTCTTCGATGGTATTGTGAAAATCTAATATAATCCTAGTGGTCGCCCGCGGCTTCGATCGCGTTAATGTCGGTTATTATATAGCCTTTAGCCTTCCACGTTAAATGGACTATCCAACACAAAATATTTTTTAATTTAAGACAGTAGTTCCCAAGATCACTAATCTTTAATCGTTTAACCAACGAAACAAACAAACAAACTCTTCAGTTTTATAATAATTGGCGACGTCACGTCCACGATGCACGCGCCGGATAAGTCTGCGTGGTCAAAATTGGAACGAAAAATCCGTCTGTTATTTTGTTTGTCTAACTGCCGCACTCAGAGACGTCAAATAACTTTAATGAGTACCTATTGTCAAAAATTTTCAATTAAATCTAGACCATAACCCCGGCAAGAATAGCGATTATCGTTATTTGACGTCTCTGAGTGCGGCAGTAACCCCCGAATACAGAAAAGAAACGCTAATCAAAGTTTGAGTCTTGCTTAGCATTTAAATATTGTCAAACTTGACGTTAATCTATTCAAATTCTGACAGGTATACTTAACTCTAAATGCAGTGCTTTTAATTTGAGTAGCGTTTCAGTATTCGGGTGTTTAAGTGTAAAACTGGGCGAGCAGCGCCACCCTTCGCGCGCATACTTATCTGGCGCGTACTCTATCATATCTGCTTATTGTATTTACTTATACAATATCATGGAGGCTTTTTTATAATTAACCTAAGGCTTTATTGGAAAAAATATTCCAAATGGGGTTTTTACGAATTCCTGTCTATTGATTTAAAAAATTAATAATTTATTAAAATGTTAATTATGTATTTGTGTTGTTATTCAATATCAAGCATTGTCTGAAATAAGTACTAATGATTTTTTTAATACATACATACATAAATCACGCCTATATCCCCGAAGGGGTAGGCAGAGGTGAACTAGCACCCACGTTTCGCCAATTATGTTAGGTCCCATGTAATAGGTGGCGAGCCTATTGCCATTTATCGGGCACAAAAGTCGCAGTACATTGCTATTGCTAGGTGGTATAAGAGGAATGCTACTGCCCATTCCTCATCAATGATCTATCCTTAGTCGCCTTGTACGACACCCACGGGAGAGATTTGGGGTGGTGATAATTGTATTCTACTCTGCCGTCACCACACGGCATTTTTTTAATGTTAGATGTTATTTGGGGTATGGGCATTTTGGTCCTACTGACCAATAGACTTGAATCGTATAGCAATGTATAGCGTATAGCAATGGTAGGTCATTTCTAGAGAGAAAGAAGTTATTATGTGGTCACATTTCGAATTGCTGTCCGATTCGAGATATCGGCTTATAAATATGTGTTATTTGTATGCAACGCGCCAAGTCGCATTTGTGCCCATACCTCTTTATACATATTGCAAAAGTTCCCTTTGGCTTACAGAATGTTTGGTATATTCGTCAAACGGCTGAACTGATTTTAATGATCTAGGTCTTAAATGAAAGGTTAAGAAATGTATGAACGAATTACGACGTTTGACGAATATAACAAAAATATTAAGACATGTAATCACAAAATGATTTAAAATTCAAGGTACCTACGCGTATTCCGATTGGACCACAAATCAGGACAAGGCCATACCGATTCGTTTTCTATGATTCTGGTCCTAGACCATAGTCGATACATTTGTGCCCACACCCCTTTATACATTGCAAAAGTTCCCTTTGGCTTACAAGGTAAAGTAAAATTTTTCAAAGAAGTTTCGTCAAGCTAATTAATTATCGTTCTGGTTAACCGACTGGTATGCAGCTACCCACCCGGGTAGATTTCTTGACAAATTTTCTTTGTTATAAATTTTGTATTAAATAAAAATAAAATAATAAAACCATATTTTCTGAAAATTTATTTGTTTTTGTATTATCGTTTTCAAAAATCCTATCATATAAAGATTTTAAAACTTTTATGTGTTGATTGATTCGAAAGGCAATATTCCAAAGGCCATTCCGAAAATCCTATTTTTTAGAGTTAGGAGTATTATAGTATAGAAAGAGTACTTAAGAATGTTTAATATTAGGCATTATGAAAGTATCGCCGTGTGGTGACGGCAGCGTAGAATACATTTGTCACCACCACAAATCTCTCCCGTGGGTGTCGTCGTACAAGGCGACTAAGGATAAATCAGTGATGAGGAATGGGCAGCAGCGTTCCTCATAAACCACCTAGCAATAGCAATCAACTGCGACTTTTGTGCCCGATAAATGGCAATAGGCTCGCCACCTGGGACCTAACATAATTGGCGAAACGCGGGTGCTAGTTCATCTCTGCCTACCCCTTCAGGGATATAGGCGTGATTTATGTATGTATGTATTTTGAAAGTAGGAACTTACCATTTTCCTAATTTATAAAATTTTATTTGATTTTAATTTTAACATTATATAAATGTTAAAAAAAATAGTACAAAGATTTTAGTGGTTAGAAAAAGAATTTCGAAAAATTATGATCTTGAGGCGGGAATCGAACCCGCGTCCGCTGCTATCCGGGCAGGTGCCTGACCGCTCGGCCAAAATTAAAATCAAATAGTTTATAAAGCAAACCCAAGCTTAACCGAACGGATGGTATTTGTAAAATATTTGCTTTGGAATGTTTGAAATTTATTTCTACATTGCGAGTTACACATTACATTGACATTACCCGTTGGCTTACAACGTGTAAAGGTTAGAAGAATTTCGGCAAGTTAATTAGTATCTTGGGTGGCCGAGCGGTCAGGCGGATAGCAGACCTGCCCGGATAGCAGCGGACGCGGGTTCGATTCCCGCCTCAAGATCATAATTTTTCGAAATTCTTTTTCTAACTACTAAAGTCTTTGTTATAAAATTTTAGTTTAGATCTTATAAAATGTTTGATTAATTGTATTGTCTATGTTGTGCTATTCAGAATTATGCCTGATGTTACTTGAATGAACTCATAGTTGAATGATTCGACTACTACACGGTTGCAAACCCATATTAAGGCGATAATAATGTTTCGTTATATTTAAACCTTATTACAAGATTAAAATTATGTAGGCAAAATTAAAATATTGTTGCCTGACTCACAAGGTCTTAAATTGTGAACAAGCCTGTAGATGCTGTGCTTAATTAGAATCTATAATAATAATGTACACCAAGTGTGTGTCTGTCGATCACGTGTACATAATAACGAAAATCTTTATATAAATGATAAATCACAGCGGGTATGGTTCCGCACAAAATATACTTACCTACCGATGTTAAGTATTGATGTTAAGTGCTTACTAGATTATTCTACATTTTGTACCAAATTATTGCATTAAGTATTTTTTAGTACTAGATAGTAATAAATTGTTAACTTACGTTGTTGACCGTCCAATAATCATTGTACACATTGATGTTAAGAAATAATACACACTGTTTTGGGTTAAAAGATTTTAATAAACGTTTATTATATAAAATAGCATCTTTTATTTTATCTTAATCCCAATATTAACATCACCATGTGTCTGCCCTGTTACCAGTTTACCTAGGGGTCAGCGCTATTAATGGAAGAGGAAACGTACTGTTTTCTCTTCCATTCATATCGGTCGGTCTTCTATGCTGGCCTGGGAGCGAACAAATAAAGTAAAATGGGCCAGCCCCGACTCATCCCATGGGTGTCGTAAAAGTCGACTAAGGGAGATTGCCCGGTGTAGACCAATAAGCACCTTAGGGCACCCGAATGGTGGAGGGCACACCACCAACAACAGCATACCCAAAGAGGGTAAGTGTCAGGCAGGCGGCCGGCTGTAAAACCTAAGCCTCCAAATCACTCATTCCAATCACTTTTTCCGTTCATCGGTCTCTCGACATGGTCCATTCCGTCTCTTTTTATATTCTAAAGTTTACACAATGTGTTTTGTTTTACTCAACAATGGTAAATCTAGAAAAACTAATTTCGATACATATTATGCAATATTTTGATCCCGAAATGCTCATCTTATTTTTAACACTAAGGGATTTGTATTTTGTGCCAAATATATTTTTTTTTTTCATTTCCTCACGGAACCCTGTACCCCGGTGTCCCCGGGAATCAAAGGATGTTCCTCAAAAACGAGCTATATTCTTAAGAGATGCTGCCAAAAATAGACATTTATAAGTATTCTATAGTCCGACAACTTCGTGCGCGACCTTCCTGCGGTATGAGGGGCGGTGGCGGGGACAGGGCACTCTAGATGCTAGTGGGGGCGAGCGATACGGGGAGAGCGAGTTTTCCCTCCTCCCCGCAACACCTGCCCCCGATAACCCTCACACCGCAGGAAGGTCACGCACGAAGTTGTCGGACTATAGTTTTATATTGTTATTTTTTACATACATACACATACATAATTCACGCCAATATCCCCGAAGGGGTAGGCAGAGGTGAACTAGCACCCACGCTTCGCCAATTAGGCTAGGTCCCATGTAATAGGTGGCGAGCCTATTGCCATTTATCGGGCACAAAAGTCGCAGTACTTTGCTAGGTGATAGGTATAAGAGGAATGCTGCTGCCCATTCCTCATCGCTGATTTATCCTTAGTCGCCTTCTACGACACCCACGGGAGAGGTTTGGGGTGGTGACAATTGTATTCTACTCTGCCGTCACCACGCGGCCAATTGTTATTTTTTGACATTAAGTACCTAGGTCAATTCACGTCAATTGACGTCTCTGCGGCAGACAGTAACAATATTTGTGGTAGATCGCCAGCGGTTCGAGTTTGAGCACCCCTGTTCTATACGATGCTATTTCGCTGAGTGGTTGTGCTCGTTCCTGATGCTGACTATGACGTCTTAGATTGTGTGCACCACCGCCTTGCATTTGTCCCTTTGCTTCACACACCTCCGTCGCGATTTCCCGCTACAAGTCATATGCAGACTAAATTTGTAGCCGTTTACAATCATATTCTTATAGGCCCTGCACTCGATTACTGAGAACAAAATTACAATTAAATATATTTGAAATTACTCTCAATTATATTTAATTAGCGCTAGCTATTAGGGCGACCGCAGACGTACCATTTCAAGTTGGCCGACTAAATCGCAGATCGTACCAATAGTCATAGAAACGTATGATCTCACCGACTGAAAAATTGTCTAACTATCGACCGATAGCTTATTAGGTCGGTCTTCTAAGTATGCAAGTCTGCAGGCTACGCAACTTAGTTGTTCGGTCGCTCTTAGGCACTCTTTGCACACGTCATCCAGCCTTGATTGAAAGTTAAAAAAATAAACCTAAGCTTACTAAAATGTCTAATAAAAACAAATCTATTCAACTATTTTAACTATGATCAATTAAACTATACCTACTAATTAATGACTGGTACACTAACACCAATAAACGAAAGAAGAATGTAAGGATCATAGCAAGTGATCTATGCCTACCCCTGTGGAGGAAAGCGTGACTGTATGTACCTATGGTACACCAACTTTCCCGTTCAAGTACTTATTTAAATGCTTTATTCGGTTTATTTAAGCTTAATTTTCATGATGCCATTTTAAGTTTTGCGCTATATATCTCAAGGAGGATTTTACTGAATAGGTATTATTCAGTAATCGCAAAAATATTATTTATTCGCATTTTAAATAATACGTAACCAAGGCAGCAACATAACCGCTTAAAAACTTCAATACAAAAGTAAAAAAAAAACTTAATACATTTTACACATTTCACTGACCTTAAGTACATACATACATACATACATAAATCACGCCCATATCCCCGAAGGGGTAGGCAGAGGTGAATTCTCACCCGCGTTTCGCCAATTATGTCAAGTCCCATGTAATAGGTGGCGAGCCTATTGCCATTTATCGGGCACAAAAGTCGCAGTACATTGTCAGGACGGTAGTATAAGAGGAACGCTGCTGCCCATTCCTCATCACTGATTTATCCTTAGTCGCCTTGTACGACACCCACGGGAGAGATTTGGGATGGTGACAATTGTATTCTACTCTGCCGTCACCACACGGCACCTTAAGTACCTATACCTAATATTGTAAAACTAGGTAGGTATATATTATTGTTATTATTAAGTACATAGTACTTAAACTGTTAACAAAACGCTACAGAAGCGGTTATAATCTATTATCGGTTATCATTAATAACACGATTTCCTTGAGCAAAAATTGTTTTGCATCTATAAAAAAAATACTTAATACATTTAAATAAATAAACAAAAAGTTATAACCTAATTGATTTTTATTTAAACATTATATAAATGTTAGAAGTAAGTAAGTATAGGAGCCGCCCGAGCGGAGGACCCGGGTGACGTGGACAAAATCTCCCTCCGCCACTTGACAGTGTTTTGTCTCTGGATTTAGTGGTTAAGTTAGAGTAAGAGGACAATATTTTCTTTTTCCCCGAGGAGATTCTGGCCACGTCCTCTGCTACGGGGCTTGAGACTATTCGAATTTATTATCTCTTTTTCTTGGTTAACATTAAAGCTATCACAACTTAAAATTACAAATTACATAATATATTTTTATATTAATAACAATCGTTAGGTAACATATATTAGTTGTAAACATCCAAAATTTTATATATATTTATTTAAAAGTATAATTTTATATAATTGTATCACACATATCATCTAACGCAAATCAAGCTTATCGACGCTAGATGATAAACAAAAACATCTTGTTACTTACATATTTTTTTTATATATACCTAATAAATAATACCTACTTATTAATACATCTATCTTTATAAAAATCTCGTGTCACAGTGTTAGTTATCGAACACCCTCGAAACGGCTTGACCAATATCAATGAAATTTTTTGTGTACATTTGGGGGTAGTTCGTCATTCTGGTCCCAAGTGCCTACGGCCCATTTAGGACGAGTTGAAGAAAACCAAAAATAATTTAAAATCTGTTCTGCAATTCGTCTAAAAGCTAATTTTTGTATAGTAATTTAACCTTCGTGGGTGCTAGTTCACCTCTGCCTACCCCTTCGGCGATATAGGCGTGATTTATGTATGTATGTAATTTAAAAGGATAAATCAGTGATCAGGAATGGGAAGCAGCGTTCCTCTTATACCACCTAGCAAATTAGCAATAGTACTGCTACTTTTGTGCCCGTTAAACGGCAATAGGCTCGCCACCTATTACATGGGACTTTACATAATTGGCGAAACGTGGGTGCTAGTTCACCTCTGCCTACCCCTTCTGGGATATAGGCGTGATTTATGTATGTATGTATATAATTTAACCTTTATCAACACGTTGTACAGCTGAGAATATGTCGTATGCTACTTTTTATATCTGTAGGTATGTGATAAGAGCAAAATAACGTTCGCCGTGTCAGCTGGTTTTTATATAAATAGTATCACACCTATCATCTAACCGAAAGTTAGTAGCTTAATAAGTATATAAGTAGCTTAATCACTTGTCATGGACACTTGATTTTGGACAAATATACCTACCTAGGTACATAATACTGTTTTTTGTAAATAAGAACCTACCATATAAACCTATAAAAATATACATACATAAATCACGCCTATATCCCCGAAGGGGTAGGCAAAGGTAAAAAAAAACAGCAGCAGAACATAATTGGCGAAACAGCGTTTCGCCAATTATGTTAGGTCCCATATAGGTGGCGAGCTTATTGCCATTTATCGGACACAAAAGTCGCAGTACATTGCTAGGTGGTATAAGAGGAACGCTGCTGCCCATTCCTCGTCACTGATTTATCCTTAGTCGCCTTGTACGATACCCACGGGAGTGATTTGGGGTGGTGACAATTGTATTCTACTATGCCGTCACCACACGGAAAAATATGGTTAAGTCATTACGTATCATATTGCCAAAGAAATAACGTTAAACATTGGTAAACATGTATAGGTATCACAGTCAAAAGGTTTCAAATACATATTGAACATGATAACACAACTAGGATTCCAGACCTTGAAGATGATATTCAAATACGTATCTGGGATTTAGTAGGAAAAACCAAGCTAAAATTTTATCACTTTTTATTAGCTAGCGGTTGGATCTTACAGGTTAATCTTAAAAAAAACTACATAAATTCATTAAAAACAGAACAAATTGGAATTTTGAAAAAAAAATTCGAAAAATTACTGTCCTGAAACGAACCCGCGTCCTCCGCAATTCTGACGGATGCCTAATGCCTACACTATCATCATGAGGACAATAAATTTTGGAAATATTCCTGACTTCTTTTTCTATGTAACTACCTACTTAATATATTAGTTTCCTAACATTTATGAAATGTTCAATTAAAAATCAAATATTAGTTAATAAATTCATTTATTCACACAATGTAGGTAGTCCGCCATCTGTAAGTGAATATGACTGCGCGATCAGCCTGCCAAACCCAACAAACTTTAATATTATTTTTTATTTTTTTTATCTAGACAGGGAAGTTCTTAACTTTTATCTCACCTGTAGGCCTATTCGCTAACTGTTTTAGTAGAGAGGAATTACTTTGACAGCAATGGAGACTTTAGACCACCACAAGATCAGTCAAGTTTCCAAAAGACACGCCAAGGCCAATAACAAATTCATGACCTCATTCAACCCCACTGAAGAGAGTAAATCCATGATTTATCTGGATGTTAATAACTTATATGGCTATGCTTTGAGTCAATACTTACCCCACGCTAATTTTAAATGGATGACTGAGGATGAAATTGCTGCTTCCGATATACTTACCCAAAAATGTGATTCCAATATTGGCTATATTTTGGAAGTGGACTTAGACTATCCACCTTCCCTACATATGTGATATATGTAGGACGATTACTACGATTACCCTTTTTGTGCGGAAACAAAAGCACCACCCAATAGTAAAATTAAAAAAACTTTTACTCTCTTTATACAATAAAACAAACTACATCATTCACTATATGAACTTACAACAGTGCATCCAGAACGGATTAATTTGTAAAAAGATCCATAGAATTTTATCTTTCCACCAATCTCCATGACTCAAGTCTTACATCGATATAAATACACAATAAAAGGTTCGCAACAAACTCATTCGAAAAAGACTTCTATAAACTCATGAACAGCTCCATTTTTGGTAAAACAATATAGTAAATGTAGCTAAAAGAATTGATGTGAAACTTTTTTTTAAATTTTTACGGTGCCGAGAGGTTCATATCTCAACCCAATTTCCACAGCTGTAAAATCTTCACCGAACACTTCACGGCAGTACAAATGAATAAAACAAAAATAACTTACAACAAACCCGTCTATGTTGGTTTTACTTTCCTAGAACTCGCCAAATATGCCATGTACAACTATCACTACTCATACATTAAACCTTAATATAAACAAAATATACAATTACTGTACACCGACACAGATTCCTTCATCTATGAAATTAAAACATAACTTTTATGAAGACATCAAACCGGATGTACAGTCTAGATTTGACACCTCTGATTTTCCCCAAAACAAAAATGTACAGGTATATTCTAGATAATGATGGTTACACAGTGAAGAAATCAAAGGTAGTTCATCTGCGATTGTTAGAAAAATCCTCAACTATGTCAAATATGATAATATGAAAACATTCCACAGCGATAAGCATAATGTATACACTCAAACCAAAAGGAGGAAGGTCATCTGCGCTAAAGACGATAAGCGATACATTCTTTTCACAATTTATCAATTTACCTTTCACAAAAGCACAACGACTAAAGCATCGATTATGTTCTTGCCATGGACCATCGTTTTCTTTCCAATCTTTCAAACCACCACCACAACAGAAACACATGGTCTTGTCTCCCGCACCAATGTAAAAAAAACCAGCATCCGCTAGTGCTTCCGGCCTTGGACGCCTAGACTTTGACCACTCCTTAAAACTAGACAATCGAGTCACTTTCAAACCGAAGATCGGAAATTTTGTCTCCTCAAATACAAAATTCCGAGTTTTCTCGTTAGGCTTCATTGGTGACGAAAGCCCAACCTCATCATCACCCAAACAACAATCACATTTAATTTCCATTTCTTCTCTCTTGTACAGACGCTTCACAAACTTTATAAAACAGTCTTTCTCACCACACATCAAGTCAATCAAACAATGAACATAAATTCATCTCGCAAGACATCATACAATGGCCTCACTCACACATCCCGCACGCGCGCCGTACCTCAGCTGGAAGGCAAAAGTCGCTTCTTATCACATTCACTTACAGATATTGCAACCTCAGTATCCGCCCAAACAACATTGTTGTACTCAACCAACCACCTAGAACCATCCGACACATACCAAAAACATACTCCACACAGCTCTTACAACAGTCCAAACTTTTTTGAACGCCTTCTAAACGACTAAAACCAACATAACATGAACCAAAATACTTAGGCTGGACATTCGGTAGTCCAGAACCGGCAATTCTTCTCTACTTGTTTTTGACACTTGAGAGTGATAAACACTGACCTATTTACTAATCCATTACTACTTTACTATGACGCTATTGTGAAACTTGTCCTGTGAAAACAGTAATGGATAAGTAAATAGTTCGGTGATCGTCACTTTCAACTGTCAAAACAAGTTAGGGAATAGGCCTACTAATAGTAAGTGACGATAAGGGCCGAAGACGGAATTGAGTTTCTCCTGGAATCCTCAACCCCAGAGGGGCTGGCTATCTTATAGCAAATTGTCGGAACACAATAATGTTGTTACAATTATTATTATTATTGCGACAGACTGATAAGATGACTGCAAAGTGAGCTATTACAAAAAACTATTACAAATTGCTAAATATCAGTCTGATATGTAACCATTAGTAACAATTTTAGTGACTAATTTTATTAATTGATAAATATCAGTGACATTTAGGGCCTGTTTCACAATCGATAAGTAAGTTCTAAGTAGCTCACTTCGCAGCTCATTTGACAGTTGTAATATGAAATATATGTCAATTGAACTGCAAAGTAAGCTACTTCGAACTTACTAGTCGATTGTGAAACAGGCCCTTAAAGATAAGTAACAATTTTTAACAATTGGTTAACAGTTACTATGCATCAAAAAACCGGCCCTAGTTTACCAGAATATTTATTGAAATGAAGGATGATGATTGAGTCTGTTATCTTCTGCTTCTGGAGATAACGCCACCGTCTGTGTAGGGTAGTGTAGGGTGAATTTGTTGTTGTCTAACTGCCGCACTCAGAGACGTCAAATAACTTTAATGAGTACCTAATGTCAAAAATTTCAATTAAATCTAGACCATAGACCCGGCAAGAATAGCGACTAGTTTTGAATTGTCATTTTTTGACATTAAGTACTCATTATGGGTATTTGATGTGTCTGAGTGCGGCAGTAAAATTAGGTTTCTCCTCAACCCGTTCGTTATAATGACAGCTGTGAAACAAGTGAATCAATTTAGGCCCGAGTTCAGCATCACGTAAATCAAGCGATTAAAAGATAACCGACAGTTTTTGACAGTTCTTTCTTCCATACCAAACGTTAAAAACATACGGTTAATAATAATCGCTTGATTTACCTACGCGTTGGTGAACTCGGGCCTAAGTCATATTGTAAAACGATACAGGGGGCCTAGACAAAGTAACATACCGACACAGATAGCGAAGTTCGAAAAGGCAAAATGTATGGGATTTGACGTAAGTCGTCGTGAAATCACGTGACCAAAATCGTCTTCGTAAATTCCTAGTTATGTTGGTAGCGCAAACTAAGAAGCTGTAGATAGCAAAGTAACATGGCCGATCGTGACGAACTTCGACACGTTATCGTTATGAAACGATTGCCACTTGGCTACGAGCCCAGGTCAATTCTCGCATCGTCGATTGTCAACCTTAACTTGTTTGTAGTAAAGCGCAGAGTTGATTAAGAAAATTTGATATTATCCAGCAGCATGATGTGTGCTGTTGACAGAAGATTACGAAGACGAGTAGAGAAAAAAAAAGGAGTCAATTCCTTGAAAACATGCCCAGATAGTTTTTGTGAAGAACACATAACTTTATCAACGTAAACTTTTTCCTCTAGATATTAATGGCCCATTATAGTTATAACCGTGTAAGTAATACAGTCGCCACTGGGTATTCATTTCTGCAATCATACATAAATCACGCCCATATTCCCGAATGGGTATGCAGAGGTGAACTAGCACCCACATTTCGCCAATTATGTTAGGTCCCATGTAATAGGTGGCGAGCCTATTGCCATACATCGGGCACAAAAGTGTCGCAGTATATTGCTAGGTGGTATAAGAGGAACGCTGCTGCCCATTCCTCATCACTGATTTATCCTTAGTCGCCTTGTACGACACCCACGGGAGAGATTTGTGGTGGTGACAATTGTATTCTACTCTGCCGTCACCACATGGCACTGTGGTGGCACGGCACTTTCTGCAATCAGATTCACCATTATCTTGTTTCGTCAATGCTACTTACAGGGCGCGTTTCAATTGTTATAATTTACATAAACATACATACATAAATCACGCCTATATCCCCTAAGGGGTTGGCAGAGATGAATTAACACAAACGGTTCGCCAATCATGTTAGATCCCATGTAATAGGTGGCGAGACTATTGCCATTTATCGTGCACGAAAAACGCAGTAGGTACATTGCTAGGAGGTGTAAGAGGAACGTTGCCCATTCCTTATTACTGTTTTAACCCTTAGTCGCCTTGTAGGTACGACACCCGCGGGAGAGATTCGGGGTGGTGACATGTAACTTTAAATAACGTCATTTTAAACTACCTAGGTAAAGTCATTTGTTTCAACAGCAAATAATATAATTTCGTCAATCATAGCGTTTACCTACTTGATATAGTATTCATTTTAAATAATCCTTAGCATTTAATATGACGTTCATAAGGAATTAAGTCGTTACAAATAAAACACATTTTGTGTACATGCATTTATTATAATTTTAATACCTACACGCATCATTTGACATTAAAAGAAAACTTATTATTACCTACGCTTATAGTTACTTTACCTAATGGGGTTAGGTTAGTACAGTCAACGGCACTTCAGCAGACTACCCAAAACTCTAAAATTTCTTTAATAGACAACCTTAATTTGTTGGAAGTAAAGCTCAAAATCGATTGATATAATTTGTCATTCGTGGTAGCCTGACGTGCTGCTGACTGTACATACATGAACCAACGAACAGAACAAGTCGAGCGAGCGAAGCGAACGTGACGCGAAAGCGATTGCCGTTACACAAATTTTCTTATATCATAAAAATGTTATATCATATTAATGTTATAATTATACAATAAACGGCTGTTACCTACATTAAATTGTTAATAGTACCTATGAGCTGTTTATACTTTATTTTTTTAAATTATATCATTACATTAATAAATAGTAAATACACACCCCTACTTCCATACCTACTTACTTGCATAATTTTAACCTATTAATCAGATGCAACAATATTGAGTAAATATAGAATTCGAAGCGAGTAATACACGACGTAAATAGGTGCTTTAAACTATGAAATAATGCATTCACTTAAGATAACTATGGAAATAAAGTCAGCAAATATCTAAAAAATATTGTACTGATACGAATTTATTTTAAGTCACGTAACTAACATAACTTTTACACATTGAGAGGGCTGTGGCCGAAAAACTAAAATTTTACTAAGATTTATAATATAACGTTGAATTAAAAAAACTAATACTAATTTAATTATCGATTACATTTTATTTATTCTTATAGATTAACTAAATATTTCGCCGCGATATTAGAAATGCAAGCTTGATGGTCACAAAGGTCTTAGGAAGATCTTTATAGATCTTAAAACTTAAATAAAATTAAATTAAACCAACTTACAAAGACAATAATTTCAGAAAAATTACGATTTTTTTTTTATTTTTGTTTCTGTTCTGCTCTTTCTAACGTTTAAATGGTAAAATAAAAATCAAAGCATAAACTACCTTAACTTGACTAATGTTAAAATAAACAGAAATTAATGTTATACTAATTTAAATTTTTTCAATTTTAATATTGACAAAATTTGTCGGGGTGACATTGTGCACCTCGTGATAGCAGTGCACACAAAAAGACTTGTTGCATTTTTTGCAGAACCCTTTGATTTTTTTCACTTTTCTATCCGCTTCTCTGCTCGAAAGGTAGCTTCTGAGCTTCAAATAACATCCAGTGCACTTTTTGAATTTTTCAGCATGTGTGTACTGGTGGTCTGAAACAAACAATTTCTGATTAGTCTCATGAATTAATTAAGAATTACACCTTAATTTTATATAATAATATTAATATTCTATCACTATGTTCTATCAAAAAAATATATATATATTCACACGCACATGTTAACAAAGTGGACATTTTGGGGCCTTGTTAAAATATTATAAAGGCCTGAATATATAATATCAGTTTGCACAAAGGTGGCCTTTATCATATTTTTGTATTTAGCCAATTGGTGACAACAGTCAACAGAATACAACTGTCACCAATCTCGATTCTTCCGCAGATGTTAAGGAAAATATTGCAATGAAAGATTAATAAAGTTTATTTATTTATTTATATTACTTTCAAAGGAAACACGAATTTCTATATACATAGTATACATAGTATAGGTTAGGACACAAATATATTTTGTAGCAAACTCATATAGTAATTCTAAATATCTAAATGGTCATTTCTATAATACATTTTTTTATTATTCTGGTATTAACAATACTGTTAAAATAAAATTTTCATTTATAACTTACATAGCCCGGCTAGCATGACCACCATAACACAATATGATATAGTCATTTATCACTTTGGGCTGTCAAAGGAGTAGACAAATAAATACTCCTTAGGGAAAATAAACAAAATGCATGTGAAGACAAACTTTTATTATTCTATACTAATTATAATCAGTTGACAGATAAATTACAAGCTTCTCAAAATTCTTTTTATACAAATTGAGTTTTTATACTTAGCTAATCAATTTTATATGTGGTAGCCTTGTTAGTTTAATACAACAGTGAGGATAATTTGAATTTACTATCATGGGAACTCTAAGCTTTTCCAGTAAGACTCGACAAATTCATTAAAGACGGTTATGAACAAAAAAACCTAGTATAATTACCTTGTGGGTTGAATTATCAAATTACTTGCGGTTTTACAGCTGGATTCCCTTGTCATGGAATTCCCTTCAAATAAAATATACACACAGTTATAAAACGCAGTTATTTAAAGGTCTACAATAGTTGTACATTGTGTTTATATCCTGCTTTGCTTGCATTCCTGCAAAGTAATTAAGGAATTTAATTAACTCTTCACACTAATGTTCTCTTTTTTTGCACATTTTCCCTTCACACTGTAAGTTTTGGTATATCTTCTTTAGCAATAATTATTAGATTCCTTCAATCCAATTCAATAAAATAAAATTCCAAAATTTAAAATACCCTCTGACAATTGACATTCCGTTTTTGACAGGTCGTCAATCTATCAGCGCATTGGCCGCTCCCGCTTCCCAATGACAGAGCCAATAAGGCAAATAGATTAAGAACATGCAGCCATATTCCGACAATTGAACTTTTACGATTTTCCGAGTTCGGACGATATTAGAATTAAAACATTATGAAAAACTCGAGAAAAAATATGTAGGTTATTTCATTTTAATAATGAGATTTTTTTTTCGGTTTGACATTGTAGGGCTCATGATAACATTGCATGAACAAAGACTTATTGAATTTTTTGAATCCTTTAATTTTTTTTACTTTTTTATCAGCTTCTCTACTCGTAAGGTGATTTCTGAGTGATCTACACATAGCATCCACCACGCCTTTTGCATCTATCACCATGTGTGTATTGAGTGACTTGAAAAAAAGTGTATGATTAAGTAAATACAAGATATTCATCACGGTTGTACCTACATGTAGTAAATTTTCCATATTAGGTATATTTGTCAGATATTTTTACATACTTACATAAATCACGCCTATATCCCCCAAGGGGTAGGCAGAGGTGAATTAGCACCCACGTTTCGCCAATAAGTTAGGTCCCATGTAATAGGTGGCGAGCCTATTTCCATTTATCGGACACAAAAGTCGCAGTAAATTGCTAGATGGGAGGTATAAGAGGAACGCTGCTGCTCATTCCTCATCACTGTTTTATCCTCAGTCGCCTTGTACGACACCCACGGGAGATTTGGGGTGGTGACAATTGTATTCTACTCTGCCGTCACTCACCACACGGCCACATATTTTTAATATTTTATATTATATCGGTGTTTGTTTACAATACCTACCTAAAAGGAAAATCACATAATAGGTTTTGAATAAAACAACGAATGAAAATAAATTTGTTTATTGTGGTTAATTGACAATTGGGATTGTTACGAACGGTACACGAAGCGTCTAAAAAGTAGAACCAACGAATGAAAATTAAACAACCTAAGAAAATTAACCTATTTATTTTAAAGGTTACAGGCTGATGTCTGTAACATTTGATCTGTAGCGGGGTAAAATCACTGACCTCTATTGAGTATAAAAGAAGTCAGTGGGTACAATTCATAAACACAATATTATGACGCTACGATGTCATATCATGACGTAGAAGTCTACGACATCGTCCAGATTGACGTCTACGATATCGCAATGTGCCACAAAGCGTCGATGATAATTATAAAGCTAAGTAAAACCACACACAGAAATAAAACAACGAATGATAGTTTTAAATATGCATAACAACAATTTTATTATTATTATTATAACGCCACGATGCCACACGACGCACGTGACGTTCGAATTATGGTGGCCAAAGTTTAACCACTACCCTGTCCGGCTAAACTGAATTTTGATATCATCATAAAACTCAAAAAACCTTGAACAGATTTCAAATTGTTTTCCTTTCTACACCAAGTAGTAGGAAGCTAGTACAATTTTGTATAAGTATGTAAAATAAATAAATAGTAAATATTAGTCATCTCATTATTCTCAAAAATATTAGATCTTATATAGCATATTTATTATTTATTTAGTTAGATCGTCGACGAGCATTTTTCCCGTTTGTATCAAGGGGTCGTGGTTGTGTGAATTGTTCATTTTGATTATAATGTCGTCGTAGGAATAGAAAACGGCAGTGCAACCCCTGTATTGCTTGACGCATCTCCAACGGGATTTCCCTCTAGAAGTGCGGTGCAAACTGAATTTGTAGCCGTTCACTAAGGTGCATTTCTTCGAAGCATCGAAGTATACTGCAACAGAATACAGAAAGAAAGTGGTCAAAATACAACCAGGTTTTGTTTGCTTCTATTTTAGACACACTGCGGCAGGTTTATTTTTATTTTTGAAGGACCTATTACCCGTTCAGATGTAAGTAAGTGAGACGCGTTTCGTTATACATTGCTCGTTATTAAACAGCATAAGCTACTAATGTTTAATAGCTAGCAATGTATAATGAAACGCCTCTGAATCGCGTGTACATCTGAACGGGGTTAAAGCTGTTGGCCGAGATGCCTTTACAGCACTGCAGCTACCGGGTTTTTTGGGGAAAGCGAAGACTGTCCTCAAGTCTTGCCTCAATCGAGCACTCTATTTCATGCCGCCAGTGGGTCAGGCAGGTCTTTTGTCGACCCACCAGCACTGGGGTAAATTGAAATGCTACTATAACTTTGCTAAAACATAATGTATACAATTCTTTTTTGCACTGTTTGAACCTTAAACTCAGCTTCCTTAGGTTCAATAGGCGGGCCGATATCGACAGAAAGTATTTAGTGCAGACGTAAGACAGGGCAGACAAAAATAAAGGCATAATATAAAAGATAAAATAATTAACGTAAAAAAAAACGTAAAAAAATATTTCATTATTATCTTAGTTAATGCCTGTCTTCAAAACATGTCACGCAAAGGTTTTGGTTGCACTTCCTGCAATACTGTTTTATTTTTTTCACTTTTATTTTTGCTTGGGACCTGTCCAAGGTTCTCCTTAGCCTCTCGTAGCACCCTGCACAATTTTTTCTTTTTGTGGTCATTTCGAGGATATGATAATATTCTGAAAGAATATTTTTTAAAAATTATTGCGCGCGGTATCTGATCCCGCTGCGCGTGGTTGCTGCGATGTAGTCCGTCTGATGGCAGTCTTACACCTACCAAAGCTACAAATACCTATATACCTACAGAAAAATACGTCGCCTCAAATCTTACAAGCTGTTAGGCCAAGCACGGACAAAATCTGCCTCCACCAATTGACAGTGTTTTGTCTCTGGATTTAGTGGGAAGGGAAAATATTTTTCTTTCCCCGAGGAGATTTTGTCCACAGGGGCTGGAGCACTATTTACTGCTACTACAACTTGAGCTACTTCCGGAGTTGTCGTGTCAAAAATACACTCGTCTGATCATGCAAGGGCCAAAGAAAACCAATGTAAAATTCTTATTATTATTGTGATATAAAAGTTAGAAGAAATATTAAAAACAGGTGAAACAGTAAGTTAGAAATAAGAAAATGTTTTCATAAAAAATATATTATATTATTTGTGTCTTTAATTTCAAGGTAAGGCCTACTAAACCACTTATAACTATAATTTTTAAATTATCTAACTATTTTAAATTATAAGTACAAGATAAATTGTACTAAATTATAAGATAAGTAGGATTATTACAAGTTAATAATAAATCAATTAATCATATAAATAAATCAATATTTCTTACACATAAGCACAATTATATTAATCAATCTATTTTTAATATACATAGGTATTACACAAACAAACAAAAAACATGACAGCATTCGAACACAGGACATCTGGGCCGACAGACAGCGATCTGACGATTCAACCATCAAAACGAAGTAGTACTTCATTTTAAAAATAATAATAAAAAAAATTATGTTATTAAAATGCCGGCAGTAAATGTTACAAAGCAAAATAAATTAGAATTTTTTTTGGAAACCAGGTATCGCCCGCACCAGCCCTGCTAGCATGACCACCTACACACGATATGATATAGCCATTTACCGCGTTGAACTTACAAAAATCATTGGATTTTCGAAAGTTCAAAGCGATAATTGGCTCTAACTTTACGATATAGCCTTAGAGGCTTCAATTATTCAATTCAGGCTTATTCAAGTGTTAAAATCTTTTGACCGTTCCACGCGATAAATGGCTTTATCATATCATGTTTCGGAGGACATGTTTGCCGGGCTGGACCTTTAATCGTAACAGTACCTATTAAGAATCGTAGTCGTAATCCAAGTAATTTGGGTGGTTGTGCTCCTTAACTGTGATCAGCTGGTTTTCGATCATCATTGCCACCGATCGACACTTCTTGGTGTGCTTGACACATCTCCACCAGGTCTTGATGCCGCACGTTCTTCGGAGACCGAACCTGTACCCGTTTAGCCACAGCATTTTTGTCCCTTTGTTTGTCATTCTGATTGTATATTCTGTAACAAAACAAAATAAGTCTGAAAAAGCTGTACTTAAAATTTTGCCGAAATATGACGTCTGTTTGGTAATTGATTTTTTTGGAGTGATAAACGTTGTGATGTAGTTTGTTCCTATTAGAAATATAATTTTGGTGTTCTTTTTTAATAATTGTCTGCATTCTTGAACAGCTGATTTATGTGGTGATAATTTATTGGCAAACGAAACACACGAAAACATTCGTTTGCCAATAAATAAAGTCCAAACAGATACCTAGGCAAAATTTGATAGAGGACTTCGAGAAATGCTTAATGTGCATATCTGGACAGACAATATTTATCGAAATTATCAAAAGGAATTTACAATGCCCGGCACATAAGTTGACCTAACGGCAACGCAACATTTCCAAGTATTAATTGAGGTTCTGTGTGAGGTGCGACGTTCTGTGCATACAAATTTGAGTTTAGACACCTTTCCTTCAATTATACCTGCCGCAGACGACCGTCGTTTTAGTTCAACTTACGTGCCGGGAACTATGACGTTAGTGTAAATAAACACCAAGACGTGGGGAATTTTGATATTTAATTATCAATAAAACATTTATAGTAAATTAGAAAAAGGTTTAATAAAATTCACAAAATCTTCATTCGTATTCACTTTCACGGTTCACTAATACAAAAGTCAAAAATCTTTTTGTGACTAAATCTAGCCGATCCTGTCTCGAAAAATACAAAACAGGGTCAAAGTAAATTTTATTTGCGACCTTGTGTCATGCTTAGGTAAAAAAAAAATTAAAAGAATACATCTGGTTTAATATAAATAGCCATAACATGTTTACCCTAAAAAAATATAGTTATATAAACACCTGTCTATCTATCAACAGGTTGTCAATGAGGATAAAAAAAACATTCCTGGTCATTCTTTTCACATTTCAAAGTTACATATTATAAATAGCGTGATCATGTTCTAACATCATTCTGACTATTGCTCCCTCTATGGTGATAATGAAGGCGCGACATCCTCTGGCATGCTTGCAGCATCGCCATCTTGTTTGACCGTTTTTCCCCTTACTATGAACTCCATAACTATGTCCACGCCATGTAAGAACATCATGCAAGCCACGAAAATTCCTTGTCGTTATTTCAGGCTGATCTGAAAGAGAAAAAAAAAGTTACATATTGGCGGCTACGATAGATAATAAAACGTATTGTAAAGTTATTAAGGATCATAGTGTAAGTATGAAAAAAGCGCCAAGTCAAGAGCACCCGAAACCGAACTTCGGTTCGGTTTCGGGTGCTCGGGATATGCATGGCCAAAGAGATTGGATGAAGCGAAAAATTATGTAAGTATCGTAGGTGGTGGAAACAAGTGAACTCTGCCTACAACGTGGCAGAAAGGCGTGAGGTATGTATGTGTGTATGAAATAGGTAATGCATCATATTTCTAAATTAATCTATTTCTTCTTCGACCCTTGCCATCCAGACACTACTCACAAACTTCTCTATAAACAGAAGGTTGTAAGATCAATGATCATTTTACGTATATTCATTTCAGTACATTTATTGACAGAATGGCCTAATTTATTTGGATATAAAAATAAAATTTCCACACAATCCATCAATAATATATTATGAGAAGTCGTCATTTTCATCAGATCTGTACATATATGCAATAGTACCCAATACATTATAGTTTTGCGAAAACATTATGGTCACACAAGGCACACTTACAAGAAATATTTATAAACATGTGATTATTATAGTAGGAAACATACAGTCAACACTTAGATAAAAGTTTGAATGAATTATAATATACTATGTATACATTTATTAATAATAATTACATATAGCAAAAGACGGTAAAAGAGGAGAACCTCGTGGGACGTAAGTAATCTAGTAATATTAAGTTGCTTATTATTATTTACACTATAATATCACAATTTTTGTTCGAATGATAATTACACATAGAAGGGAAATAAATTGACACTAAAAAATTATAGAGTTAAAGCGTAACAGTAAGAGAAGAAGAACAGTATTAATTTCAAAAATAGAAGAGAAAAAATGAAAATAGAGTTTGGGAATAATAATAATCAAATGTTATACGTTTAAAAAATAGTTTGACTAAAATGGATTTAATAACTAGTTACACAAGTACAAAATTGAGATGCTTAAAGTATCGTACATAATTATCTAATATCAAACAGTTTTGTAGTATTAACTGGATTAGCAAACATCTATGGTTGGTTGTTAGTATATCATGAAATATTCAGTAATTGGACGGTACTTTACATAGCAAGCTGGTTGGTCCAAAAGCTGCAATGTGTCCTAAAACTCTATGGCTAGATACTTAAAGAAAATAGTTTGAAATAAATCTTGTTTGATATTTAATAGAAAATCAATAATATCAATTAAAATACGTAATCGGACTAAAGTATTATAAAATTGTATAGGTAAGTTAAAAATCGTCCAAGATTTAAATGCAAAATAACAAATCAAATGAGATCCTTTCGTATTATCTAGAGATTTTTAAGTAGTTTAAATAATCAAAACTACACTGAGAAAATTGGACACAGCTGATACTAGGTAAGCTATAAATTATATATAGGAAACCAGAGATATACAATTCCAAGTCCTGGACAAAACATACATGCATAAATCACGCCTACATCTCCGAAGGGGCAGACAGAGGCGAATTAACACCCACTTTTCGTCAATTAAGTCAGGTCACATGTGGCGAACCTATTGCTATGTGGCGAATCTATCGGGCACATAAATATTGCTAGGTGGTAGTGCCGCTGCCCATTACTCATCACTGTCTTTACCCTTAGTCACCTTTTACGACACCCGCGGGAGAGATGAGGCTGGTGACAAAATTGTATTCTGATCTGCCGTCACCACACGGCAAATGGACTAACTTGGACTTTGTATAATCAAATCGCACTTGCTGCTATTTCGAGATCACCAATTCTACCTCATCTATACTTACGTTATACCCTTTATTGTTTGGCACTAAAAAAGGAAAATTACAAATTCAGGAATTAGGAAAACTGTTATTTAAACACCGGATTCACTTTATACATACAAAACTTAGCCTATCACTAGAAGAGATCAGTTCAATAATACCGCTCCAAGTCAATTCAGAGCGGTATAGCCTAATTTCATTTAGGCGGATGGTTATGCTTGTTGTGTCGGTCGATGATGGTGTGACCAATAGTGACGACGACGGCGTGGCAGTTTCTGTCCCTGCTCTCGGTGCAGAGCCACCTGACCTTCGAGGAGCAGACGGAGCGGCGTGTGTAGTGATACCCACGGAGCTGCATGAGCCTAGCGCCGATCTTCGAAGTGAAGAAGCTTGGTCGATCTGAGAACAAACGCTAAAATGAGTTATTATTCAGATAATTTACTCAGAAATTTGTGCTATTGTCAATAATTCTAAGAGAGAAGGAGAGGAAAATAATATGGTAGAATAAACAACTGTTGGATTCACAGAATGTTCTCAACTGGCAATTTTGTATACATCTTTTTCGGTGGCATGTACTGTGTCTTTGAAGTTAATAAATATTTTGTGGGCACTAATGGAAACACATTGTCATTGACATAATTTTATTTATGTATGTATGTATTATGTAAGAACAGGACCTGTACCTGATCTTCTATAATTCTGCTACTGCTAACGTAACAATCAACTTAACGTATCTCAATGGTGTTTCAATAGTACTGTTTATCACACAGTTCGTGTTACTAAAACAGACATTAACAAATACATTTATCTAATCAATTCTTATGGTTATATCAGTGTATTTGTTATTGAAACGCAATACGAGAACATCACGACATATGGTAGTTGCGATAATATTATCAAAATCAGACCGCTGATGCGTAGATCACTGGTTTAGTGATCTATGTTTGTTCATTCATACCGTGAAATCAATTATTTGTCATTGTATAGTTGAGAGACCTATAAAATATATTTCATACCAACCTTAAATATAAAGTAGTCGAAAGCCCAAGCTCTACTATCAAAATGATATAATTACAATCCACTTATATCCGTATGACATAGTAGTTTTGCTATTTTTAACAACATGTTCAGGTTTTAATGGAATGTCCTTAATACTTATTTAGTACTTTTTGGGTTTGTAGTACTATTTTGGACATTTCTAAATATTACAAAACAATATTATAAAGAAAAAGGGTTTTCTGAGTGCTCAGCCAACACCATTAATAGGCTATAAAAAGCCGTCTAAACCTTAAAAAGTAAATTAAGTACTTTTAGAATCAAAAAGGAATGCGCGATGCGAATCAATTCGCAAGTTCCAGCGATGCGCCGTGGGGGGAGCTCGTAGATTTTTATGGTGCGACGTCGCATCGCAGTTTCATGTACACGCCGTAAGATAGTGAAAATATTGAAAACGACAACTGTATCCTCAGAACTTTTCAGGAGGCGGATGATTATGTTCGTTTTTGCATCTTATGATCTCATTGTCGAAAGTGAAGATGACAGCTCGGCAGCCACGGTTGCTGTGCGTACCACACCACCAACGGGTCTTTGCGCCCCTGGTGTTGTGCTTGAGGAACTTGTATCCACCCATAGCGACCGCCTTGGCTCCCCTGGAGGAGGTGGTGTAGTACGGAACTAGACTTGCACCTGAAAAGAGAATCACAATCGGAGAAAGTTGTCCAGTGCCAGGGCTCAATGATCCCAACAGCTGATATATCTTATCGAACGAGCCTTTAAATAACTTTTATAATTTTTGGAGGTATTTTGAACGAAAAATATATTTCGTAAAGGTCCTTCTCACATAGTCTCGTCTACCAATTAAAATCTCTCTCCCATATATGGGGGGTCGCTGGAAGAGATTTCTTTTAGAAATAAGCAGTACCTTTGTACAATTATCTGTGTAATGTATGTCTTCTATTCTGATTGTCTTTGTGTGTACATAAATTGTTAAATAAAAAAAATAGTGGTTGACGTATTCTGGCCATAATTCTAAATAAAGGTTACATTGTAAAATTGAAAACGAACATTTCAAGACATATATTATTGGACACATGAATATTATTTACACATAAATATTATTCAATTAACGTCTTAATTTAAATTTTTGTTTTTATTGTATAAAATATATATTCTTTATAATAATATATGCTATGTATGACTAGTGTCTTTTTGATTAATGTTAACGAATATTACAGGTTAAGTACTATTTATCAGTGTTTGAGGAGTGCAATATTAATCGGCTTAAAATTATATTTTTGGTAGCCTGGCGTACTATTGACCATTATGTATAGTACGATGTACTCCTACATTGCTTTTACACACATAAAGACTTAATTATACCTACTTGTAGTTTACTACAGATTGACGTTTATACAAGTAATAATTTACATTTACATAACTAAAGTATTTGTTTATTTGGATTTTGTTGAACAAAACGGAACCACAGTATTAGCCACCAATTCATTTATATCAATCACAGGACTGTAAAATAATCAATCATTCGATAGCCTAGACGCAAGCTTTCTGGCAGCGACCAATCCATAATTAGACAGATATTTCATTTTATGAAAAAAACTATTTGTTTGTACTGGATCCGTTGTGCCTAAAACTTGTCCAATTATTTTTTTTGTTTTTGTACTAGTTTTAATAATGGTGGCATTTTCATCCTCTGCTCGTTCTTCTTCTCTAGCCTCTGCTTTCTGTACGTCTTGGTCTTTTCTTTGTATTGGGCGTAGAGATCTGGGTCATTCTTTATTTTTTGATACCTGTACCTTTCGGCTAGGCGTTTCTTCTCAAGTAGTCTTTCGCGGCTTCGATTGAATGAATATAACAAGTGCGCCATCTCTGCAACGGATTGGTTTATGTTAAAATGAAATTGATGGGAAATTAGGGTCATGTCTTACAAAGAAAAATATTTAAATAATGTAAACATTTATGTAACGTTGAAACAAAAATCAAATAACATTTGTGTGTCCTTACTCCTTACACAGTAACAATACTGATTTCTAACACAGTAAGCAGTTCTTCAAAAAATTACTCATATTTGTGCACAAACAAAATACATTGCCCTTACAGAAGTGACCTCTTTGAAATATTTTATAATTAATATTTATGGTTATGAACATTAAAAAAACAACCATCGATTAGTGTTCATTATGTTATTATATTTTAAATTTATATAATGTATTATTAATTGTAATGCACCATTTATCATATTATTTATATTTGCTTTTAGGCACGATGGTGACTAAGGGCCGGTTTTTTGATCCATAGTTAACTCAACCAATTGTTAAAAACTGTTACTAATTGCTAAATATAAGTCTGATACGTAACTATTGTAACAATTTTAGTTACTTATGTTACTAATGGATAAATATCAGCCTGATATTGTTACTAATTGTTAAAGATCAGTGTTATTTAAAAATAAGTAACAATTTTTAACAATTGGTTAACAGTTAACTATGCATCAAAAAACCGGCCCTAAGAGTATTTTTGTTCGGTATTCAAAAAGTTATAATATAAAGCTCCATATAGTCGTAATTTTATTTTCATGTGTTCATTGTTGTAGAAACCTATTTCTTTACAATCAAACTTTCACAATATTGCACAATAATTATATGCTAATTTGGATTAATGTGAGGATTGTAAGGGCTTTATGGGGTAGATCTTTGGTCAGAGGCCTTGATGCAGGTGTTGAGAAAACTTAACAAACCAACAGTGAATAGAAATAACATTATTTTTTTGTCGTTATTCTCCTCTCATCATTTGTATGTCCTTCCCAAGATGGTCATAGTATGCAAATAGTAACTAATCATACTGTTATAATTGAGGTAAAAATATTAAAATTGCCTGCGGCCTGCGCTGACTTTTAAGTCATTGTAAAAAAGTGAAAAAGATGTTAAGCTATTTTATCTAGCAGACAAAATATCTTGTTGTCTTATCATTTCATTTTATCTTCATCTTTAACTTCTGGGTAAAGGATGGTCGTGGAAGTTCTTGTATGTGATGATTTCCTTGTCAATGGTGGTGAACACAACAGCTTTGCAGCCTCTGGTCCGACACCACCACCTGGTTTTCCAATGAGCGGTCCTGTGCTTCAGGAACTGGTACCCGAAGAGAGTCAGCATCGGGGCTCCTCTTTCTGATGTCGAAAATATTGGCCCTGAGAAAATACCACACATTTATTCCATATTAAAATTGCCTACGACAGAACATCAGTGGACAATCTATTCGAATGAATATAACACAAATGTACGAAACTGACGTATTACATGTTATTTGCCCTGTTGTTTTCCGGTCTGTTCCTTGAAGAGTTAAAAGCACACGAGTGTTAATAGGTACCATTTTGTCACATTTTAGAAATCTGGTGAATATCTTTAAATAAAGTTGTAATGGCAGGTTAAAAGCAAATCATTGAGCTTGGTATGGACATGTTATAAGCAGAAACGAAATGCAAATGGAGAGGAAGAAGAAGACCGAAGAAGAGATGGATGGATTGCGTGAGAAACGAATGTGAACGAGAAGATGACAGCTAAGGAGTGAATGAAAGAAATAACACACTGCCCCAACCATAAATGATGATATCATGGTATGTGTCTGTACAGTCAATCCAATATCACTGCCAACCACAATGTATGTAAATCGAAAAATGGTTGAATACATCAACCGCACAAGGAATTCTGCGTTATCAACAGCCCTTTCGTAGATGGGTGATAAAGCAGCATTCTTAAAAAATGATGATAGTAAACCCATTATATTTGTAACCCCGGTAATTTCTTTGTATGTTAAGAAAATTATGATTTCATTCATATTTACATAACGGTAATTTATTTTCATAAAATGGAATTATTATTAAGGAGATTAGAATAAAAAACTCAAGTCAAAATATACCATTTATTGTTTAAGGAGATCTACTAAGAAGCGAATCAAGAATTACATATAATAAATTATGATTATGACCTTCTAGTAATATACTGCTGATTACGTGCCCGATATTATAATATGGCAATAGGCTCGCCAACTATTACATCGGACCTAACATGATTAAAGAAACGTGTCTGATAATTCACTCTGGGGATAAATAGGCGTACTTTTTGTATGTATCTATGTATTTTTTAAAGAATATCTAGCCAAGACAGCTCATTGATGCTTGTAGCACACCTCCGATGCGAAACTCAAAGGGCGAAACCGCTATAGTTTCGCTGTGAGTTGTAAGCGAATCAGGAGCGAAATTCCCTGCTCTATCGCACCAAACTGACTATGGTGTTGTCTCTTTCTCACATGATTTCGCTTATTTGCTCAGGCGTCGTCCACCATTTCGGACCGTACTATTGCACACTGAACTCTAGCAGCGGTTTCGCAGTTTTTGTTTCGCTGCTGAGGTGTGACAGGCATGAAGCCTTCAAATTTCAATGGTCCCACGCTTTATTTCCTATACCTTTCGACCACAATAGGGTGTGTGTGATAATTGGAACACTTGATGATTTCATCAGTCTCCGTCACGGTGAATATGACCGCTTTGCAGCCCAGGTTCTGGTGTGTGCCGCAGAACCATCGGGTCTTGAAGCCGGTGTCTCGGTGCCTGACGAACTTGTAGCCTTCGCAGTAGAGCAGCCTACCGCCGCGTATCGACTTTTTGAAATACACACCTGAAAATGGGCGGTGAATAACGTTTATTTAGTTCGGTTACGATTCGATTTTTATTTGAACATTACTAATGCTGCGATTTGTATGCCCGGTAAATGGCAATAGGCTCGCCACCTACTACATGGGACATGGGACCTAACTTAACTGGAGAAAATTGAGTGTTATTGACCTCTGTCTACCCCTCGGTGATATAGGTGTGATTTATGTTTGTATGAATAATTGGCCGAATTGGTTGGCCCAGTGGTCTGCCGAGGCATCTGCCCGGTTGAAGAGGACGCTGGTTTGATTCCCCCATCAGGCCAAGTAATTTTTCAAACACAAGTAACTTTATTTTTTTTGTAATTGCTTTGAACATAAAAGAAGCAAACCAATTAAAAAATTCTAGGACCTGTCTGCTATGCTGGCCTGGCAGCGAACAAATAACGTAGGCCAGCCCCGACTCATACCATGGGTGTCGTAAAAGTCGACTAAGGGAGATTGCCCGGTGTAGACAATAAGCACTTTAGGGCACCCGAATGGTGGAGGGCAAACCACAAACAATAGCATACCCAAAGAGGATTAGTGTCAGGCAGGCGGCAGCTGTAAAACCTAAGCCAAAACTTTGAGAAGTATGGATTGGTCTCTCGACATGGTCCGTTCCGTCTCTTTTCTATACATTCATTCATCACTAGCACCTTTACGGTGTGATGGATGATATGAATCAAAAGGGAGTGGATGGCTTGATGACGTCTGATCGATATGAATAGAAGAGTAAACATTCTGCGTCGACTCTAGATAGAATGGGAACAGGGCAGGGAGAAGGTTTGCTTCTAGGACCTCGCCAAGACGTGGCTTATGTATTGGAGCGCAAAGAAATCAAAAAGTATGAAACTGACGTATTGTTTTCTGAGTGTGTAATACGCCAGTTTCATACATTATGTATTCTATGCGTTCGATAGATTGGCCGCTTGGCTAGGGGTGAGTAGAATACACAGGTATGAGCTAAATACTCTTCGCCCGATATCCAGGCCCCTTTACTCTGGCTACAATTGCCTGAAAGCAGCCGAATCGAATCTTGACTCGTTCGGCTTATGTTAGAATACTGCTTGACAATCGGAGTATTGTATTTAGGAGTATCAGTACCTACCTACTTAAAACAGTTTTCAAAACAAATATATTTAGACATAAATTACTACAAAGATTTTAGTGGTTAGAAAAAGAATTTCGAAAAATTATGATCTTGAGGCGGGAATCCAACCCGCGTCCGCTGCTATCCGGAGAGGGGCCTGACCGATCGGCCACCCAAGACACTAATTAACTTGCCGAAATTCTTCTAACCTTTACACTTCACGTTGTAAGCCAACGGGTACCCTCGCAATGTAGAACCATAAATTACTGTAATGGGTCTGTAATAAAAGTATTCGCTGTAAAGATATGTAAATGGTGTTTTATTTGTTCTGATTTGAGGTTATTATTGTAGGAGCGAGCGAGAGACAGCAGACAGAGAGAAAACAGGATACTGCAGGCTGCATTGCTCTTGTTCAGAGATAAGTTTTTGCTGAGACGTTCTGACGCGATGATTCTGTAAAACATGATAAATATTCATGTGGTACACAGTGACTCTGTTTCTAATTATGTAAGCCGATTTCAGTTGCTTTGCTACCCGCTCCCTCCCTCATTGTAAATAATAGCAAAGTGCCCGATAAATGGCAATAGGCTCGCCACCTATTACATGGGATCTAACATAATTGGCGAAACGTTGGTGCTAGTTCACCTCTGCCCACCCCTTCGGGGATATAGGCGTGATTTATGTATGTATGTATGTATCAGAGTGACGGAGGGAGGGAGGAGCTCGCTAGCGTAGTGGCACAGCACGATTGGCTGCGATTGCGTTAACTAAGCAATTTCGCTAATGCCGATCATTGGATGGGTGACCAAAACTTTATTATCTCGAGTTCCTCCGTGCTTCGGAAGGCACGTTAAGCCGTTGGTCCCGGCTGCATCTGCAGTCGTTAGTACCCACCAACCCGCACTGGGCCAGTGTGGTGGATTATGGCCCAATCTCGCTATATTCTTCCATGCATAGGGAAGGTCAGCGCCCAAGCAGTAGTGACATAAAAGGGCTGGTGATGGTGATGATGTACTGGTATCAGTCAGGTGGTAATTAATCTGGAGGAGCAAAACAATTAACAAAGAATCGCCTCTCTTCTCAATTCTAATCAATAGAAAGATTTAAACTAAAACATTAGAAAGAATAAAAGCGAAAAAGACAAATTTTAAGGTTAGGTTCTTAGGCCTTTCTGCATCTACAGACGCAAGTCCCAAGCGCTGGAGTAGAATTCTTTCTATGCCACACTATGGACCCGGCACCCGCACGGTGAATCCATGGAATGCTCAGAGTGTTCGTCTCTTTCATCGTGAGATACAATTACAGTCAGCACTTCCATTTGTATAATTTCATAAATAACTTATTACTCAATTACAAAAATTTGAGTGCACTTTGGTTTAGTGTTAATTTTGACAAAACTTGTGGTAAAATTGTGTTGAAGTCAAACTGAATGTACAAATTAAACTCCAGAATCTCTCTAACTGTACTAAAACAAAACCTTACTTACCCTAACGTGATGAAGTATACCTGAAAAAAATAACACGAATAGATTAATTAACATACCAACAAAACTCGCGACTGACATTGACTTTAAACCATGGCACCATTGTAAGCAATACTGAGATTGCTATTAAGATTATTTTGAAGCGCATTTTAGAAACATATGAAGTTCAAAAACTTATGTACAATTCAAGACAAGAAATCCTTAAGCAGCGGTTCATTCCTGGAAGGACGACGATATATGACACGGTGACGCTGGTGCTCGTTGAAGCATATCCAATCACCGAGGTGTCACCTGTAAAAAATATTGTATTTAAATAACAGTACAAGATCATTATTTGAACCTCATAAACGTTAGACTGTCAGAAAACGTAATGCAAAGACAAATATTTACATATCATTATGACCTGGTGATGTCTTTTTTGTGGATTAAAGACTTTATGGTATATGGTCCACAACTCAAGCAGAGCTCGAGCGAGTTTGTGGATATTAACGAATTCAGATGCAGCAGAAGCAATCGGTTTACTGTGCATTCCGGTACTTAGTATTTATTTCAAGAGATACCTGGTATTTATTTCAAACACCCAATGGCCTCAGAGATATTGCTGTTTACCCAATCGTATGCCCTGCACATTAAGCTATCCTCGAGGATTTAACATAACTAATAGTTATTATATATAAGGTGAGAAAGACCAATGAAGAGATGGATGGATTGTGTAAATGGGGACATGATAGCGAGAGGAGTGGATGAGAAATTGGTGAAGGATTGAAAGGAATGGAAGAAGAAGACACTTTGTGCCGACCCTGCCTAGAGCGGAATAAGGGTAGGAAGAAGAAGAATAGTTATTATAAGTTAGGTATGTCAAATTACGGGTATCCAATAGAAAATCAATACTTAAATAATAAAAACTTTCGAAGTAAAATGAGATTCTACAACATAGCTACAGTAGAGAACGAAATATATGATTCTGCAAATAAATTAAATAGTCCTTTCTAGTAAATTTTTCATATGATGACGATGTCGCTGAGTATAATTTTTTTAGCTTGAAATCATTTTTTTAAGCTGGAAGTCAATTTGAGGTCCTGTAGCCCGTCGAAGAATACCTGGTATCAGAAGAAGACATCTAGAAAGTTCTTTTAAATCGCTGTTGATTGATTAATGGAATCGTGAAGAACAATAAAGTCTGTGAAGATTGTGGAACTAATTAATGACACAAAAGTGTGGGAAGAATGAAGAGATGACGCAGATATTGTAATAAAAATTGCATGGGAAATAATTATGTACCGTGTAGACTTACCGTGTAGGCCGTGTGGTGACGGCAGAATAGAATACAATTGTCACCACCCCAAATCTCTCCCGTGGGTGTCGTACAAGGCGACTAAGCTTAAATCAGTGATGAGAAATGGGCAGCAGCGTTCCGTGGGTGCTAGTTCACCTCTGCCTACCCCTTCGGGGATATAGGCGTGATTTATGTATGTATGTAGACTTAAAATAAAATAGGATAGGTTATTAAACATAACAACGAGTTAAATCGGTTATAATATGGAAATAAAACAATATTTGAACACTATATATTTATTTGCCCCACACGTTTAGTAATTCAGACAACAGTACATGATCAACATCTACAAAATCCACATAAAAGTATATACGAACAAGCTATTTTAATCAATTTAATAATATTATAAATAAAAACATAGAATATAGTAAAATTTAAAATATTTTAGTACAAGTTAGATATGTGTCTTTTAAATAAAAAAAATCTTTGTAGTATTACTCTACACATGAAAAACTACTCGTAGTATTTACATTGACTACTTTTAAAAGTAAAATCACTTAGATTTTAACAAGCCTACGTAACCAACGTTATCGATAACTTGTAAATCATCAAAAGTTACTTTTTCTTTATTTGCGTTCATACAAGTAGTGGATCTTCCGTACAAAATAAGAACTACATAAGCAAGTACAGATACAAAACAAAGGCCTTGTTATGTACATAGCCATACATTTAAGAGAAACTATTCTTTGTATATAAACTATCTAAAGGACGTAGTAGTATCGCAACAATAACATCATAATAAATGTTAGATTAATTATTACTAAGAAAAAAGCCCGCATCAGGACAATAATTTTTCGTAAAATTTTATACCCCTTTTTTTTATTTAGTTTAGTCTAAATCTTGACATATTTACCATCCTTAGTTTGAATATATCGCGGCGGGCTATGGTTGTGAGTCAGCTCATATCTCACCAGCTGTCCATCATAGTTGAAACGCAGTTTCGCAGGACATTTGCTTGAGAACTTTTTGCTGCAATTCCAGTAGCGTCGATCACATGTCGTTTGTGCAAATGTGTAGTTCTGCAGCATTAGTAACGGTTTCTTATGTTTAGTCGACTCGATGTATTCAAAATGTAAACCTGAAAAAGCAGAAAGTCTTAGTTAGCTGATATGTAGTGTTTTACATCCCTTCAATATTGTGTGCTTCTGGAAGTTACCCGGTGAAGTAATGCAACTTACTTTTCTTTAAATTCATTCATCACTTACACCTTTCCGGTGTGATGGATGCTATGAAGCAAAATGAGCAGATGTTGCTGACGTCTGACCGATTTATTAAGGACATAAGGAATTTGAATACTTGTAAGCTCTAGATGAGCTATTCAATCATAATAGATTTATTTATTTATTGATCACCAACATAATAAACATTAACAAATGCAAAATGTGATTACAGAAAGGGTTACTGAAGCTTAAGGTTATTACAATTATAGGTCAAGACGACGATGATGAGATGAGGAAGCAATGAAAACATTAAAATTGAATTTAAAAATACAAAATTATACAAAAAATGCAAACAACACAGAAAATAAATTCAATACAAATACAAAAAATATAATAAACACATTTCTTTTAACACAACAAATTAATTAAAAATCAGAAATCTATAGAAGTGACTTCCGAAACTTGCGAATGCCATCCGTGAAGAGATCCAAATCTTTAACCTTAGCCAAGCTGTTATACTCTCTAATGAGACGGTTTAAAGGTGCGTGCTGACCGAGATTGGATCTACTAGCATGGTTCACCAGAAGGTTGTACCTTGAAGCGCGAGGAAGTTTTAAGGGTGCAGAAAAAGGCTGAGTTCCTAGTAATCAGGAGCTTCAAGAATGCCATTCGCTAGATTGTAGAGAAACAATAAGTCATGCAAGCATCTTCGATCCGAAAGGGGTAACATTTTGAAATAATTTAGTCTTTCATCATATTTTTAATTGTCTTGTCCAATCTACAGAGTATGTAAGATGCCATAAAAATCTCTGTTGGATACTTTCCAATCTTTTCTTGTATATATCGTAAAATGACAACGTTATTGAAATCTCCAGTGTGTCGACGAGAGTTGCGTACCTCATTATAAATTAACCAGAAGGTATAGTATAAAGGTTATACAAGTGTACGCTCCAACGTTGACATACTCGGATGATATCGTAGAAGAGATGTACGAGGACATCTCTCGAGCCTTTCACACCACCACCAAGGCTCACTTTAACGTTGTCATGGGAGACTTCAACGCTAAAGTGGGAGTACAGACTTGCAGCGAATCGATGTTAGGATCATATGGCTATGGGAGTAGGAATCATAGGGGGCAAATGCTCGTCAATTTCTGAGGGGCTTTTCTTAATGCATTCGTTCTTTAAGAAACAGCCCCAGAGGAAATGGTCGTGGCGGAGCCCCGATAACAGAACCAAAAATTAGATTGACTTCATCATATCAGACAAGAAGCGCATATTCAGAGTTGTCTCAGTGATTAATAGGTTTAGAACCGGAAGTGATCACCGAATTCTAAGAGGCACTCTGAATATCGATTTTAAGCTCGAACGTTCTCGATTGATGAAGTCCACACTCCGGCCAAATCTGCTTCAATCGGTCGTTGGTTCTGACGCATTCCAAATAAAACTGGAAAGCCGATTCGCTGCCTTGGAAACCACAAGTGACGTTGACATCGACGAGGAACTCGACCAAGTGGTAGAAATCCTTCAAGACGAGGGTGCGAAATTTTGTGAGTTGCGACGTACGGGCAAGCGGTCTAAACTTTCAAAAGAAACTCTGGATCTAATGGACAAGAGGCGAAACGACACACTAGTCACTTCGTCAGAACAACGGGCTCTGAATAAGTCCATCTCCAAGCTGATAAGACGCGACCTCCGACGCTCTAATGCACTCTCGATACAGAGAGCAATCGAGCAGAACCGGGGGTCCAAAGTCTTCGTACAACAGCTTGGAAGGATCCATCTGACGAAGCTGACCAAAACAAATGGAGCAGTCGTCACGTCGAAACCAGAGATTCTTTCCAATAGCCAGCTATACGCAACGCACTCGCCCCACCCTACGCCAGATGAAAGGGGTTTAAGAGCCACATTAACCCGCCATGTGACGTAGGATCTCCCCGAAATCAGCCTAGAGGAGATCGAGGCGGCTCTTGGGCAACTTAAAAATGGAAAAGCCCCGGGGGAGGACGTAGTCACAACCGAGCTTCTGAAAGCTGCCGGTCAACCGGTGCTGAAGGAGCTCCGGCGTATATTTGACTCTGTTCTTTTCTACGGGAGAACTCCAAGGGCGTGGCATCGGAGCTTGGTCGTATTGTTTTTCATGAAAGGCGACAAGACCTTACTGAAGAACTATCGACCAATTTCACTCCTGAGCCACGTTTATAAGTTGTTTTCAAGAGTCATCTCGAATCGCCTTGCACGAAGACTTGACGAAGCACAACCTGCAGAGCAGGCGGGATTCCGGCGGAGTTATAGCACCATAGACCACATTCACACAGTGAGGCAGGTTATACAGAAGACCAGAGGGTATAACCAGACCCTATGCATGGCGTTTGTGGATTATGAGAAAGCTTTTGACTCCGTCGAGACCTGAGGCGCTACTTTGGAAGTTTATTTCGTTCGATCAAGTCGTTGCGTCTTTGTCGCTCTTATTTTAACACGCAGTGGCGTGGGAAAGACGGATAGATGTTCGTTCGTTCGTTCGGAGTTCCAGAGTAGGCCCCTGGTCTGTTCTTGAGGCCTTGCAGCGGTGTCAAGTTGACTGGCGATATATCGAGATGCTGAGATGGAGATGTCTGTATGACGCCGCTAATATGTCCGTCGTACTCCAGAATGGCCAGACCGAGCCTGTCTTGCTGCGACGCGGTGTGAGGCAAGGGGATGTAATATCCCCGAAACTCTTCTCCGCTGTGCTGCAGGACATGTTCGGAACGCTCAACTGGAAAAGACGTGGACTCAATATTAATGGCGAGTACATCTCACACCTTCGATTCGCAGACGACATCGTCATCCTGGCTGAGACCCTGCTAGACCTGCAGGAGATGGTGGCCAGCCTGGCTAAATCTTCCAAACGCATCGGTCTCCGGATGAACTTGGATAAAACCAAGGTTATGTTCAACGAACTCGTTGATCCGGGACTGGTGGCTGTTAATGGAGTACCTCTCGAAGTTGTTCAAGATATGTCTATCTCGGACAAACGCTCCAACTAGGCAGAAACAACTTCGAGAGAGAAGCCAATAAAAGAATTCAGTTAGGCTGGGCAGCATTTCGTAAGCTTCGTCAAGTCTTCTCGTCACCCATCCCTCAATGTCTCAAGTCGAAAGTCTTCGACCAGTGCGTCTTACCAGTTATGACATACGGCGCCGAGATGTCGACACTCACGGCTGGACTAGTCCACCTGTTTAAAGTCGCTCAGAGAGCTATGGAAAGGGCTATGCTCGGAGTATCTCTGAAGGACCGTATCAGAAATGATGTAATCCGTCAGAGAACCAGAGTTACCGACATAGCAAACTGAAGTGGCAGTGGGCTGGTCACATTAGCCGCAGAACTGACGGCCGCTGGAGCCGTAAAGTTCTTGAGTGGAGACCGCGACTCGGTAAACGTAATGTAGGACGCCCTGCGACAAGATGGGATGATGACATTCGTAGGCTGGCTGGAGTGGGCTGGATGAGAGTGGCCGAAAATCGGGAGCAGTGGCGTGCATTAGGAGAGACCTATGTCCAACAGTGGACAAACATGGGTTGATGATGATCGTAAAATGGATTCCAGACGACACTACAAAATTCTAGTCCAATACGCACAAAAGTGTTGAATAATAATTTTTTTGTTTTAGGATAATTAAAATCTTTGCAATTTCGTAGCACAAACCCTAAATTTTTGAATGTGTGTATTAAATTTGTTAAGATGTTGCGAAGTATTCCACAAAATAAATCCATTTGAACAAACTGGCTACCTCAATTATTATTTATAGCTAATACCAAAACAGCAATTCAATGTATGTACAAATTCACAAATATCCAATACTGAGTAACTATTTCGCAAACTATCTATTGATAAAATAACATTCAGTTCTCAATTCAAAGATATTAATTGGTTTATAGGACATGGTTTATGATGACTTGTTCTCCCTATACTCTTCCATCCATATGAAAGTTCTGCATTCCACAAGATGGGAAGTGATTCACTACCATCATTGGAAATAAGCATACAGAAATAAAAATTGCCAAGTCAACCTGCTTCAGTAGTAAGCTTTCTTGCATCTTTATGCCAGCATTGGTAGCTACTTCAACGCTATAAAGTAATAACCAATCTTTGACCTCAAGCCTCGCAGCCAATAATGTTGAAGAAAAATATCTATCATTTAATTTTCTGCGACATGATTGGTGATTGTAATGTTAAAGTTTGAAACCGTTGAAAGAACAGACACGTAATAGCAACATAAATTTCACTGTAGAAACATTAATGGCTGTGATTATTTCGGCACTTGAAGATAGTATTGTCATCAACGGTGTATATCACTGCTTTGCAGCCTTTGTGATGGTGCGTGGCGCAGTACCACCGAGTCTTGATGCCACTAGTCCGATGCCGAAAAAACTTGTACTTCCCAATGCAAATGACAGTAGCTCCTCTGGACGTTCTCACGAATACTGCGCCTGAGGGTATTAACGATGATGCTAACTATTGAATACTCTTGAGATCATTTTGAATAAAATATTTTATTTTCTAATGAGAATTTTCTTGAGAATTTCCACGCACTGGGTGACGTAGCGTTGGTAGGCCCCCCACAAGGTGGACCGACGACCTGGTGAAGGTCGCGGGTGGCCGCTTGATGCGGGCAGCGCAGGACCGATCGGTTTGGACATCCTTGGGGGAGGCCTATGCTCAACAGTGGACGTCTCTCGGCTAACTGACTGATGGATAATTTCCATGCTGGTAAAATTCTAGTTTAGTACAATGATATACTTTGTTACTTTAATCTACACTTAACAGTTTGACACGGAGGTTGTACTTATCAAAATATGTATTTATGCCTTGCTACGAACCAATGTGCAAATTAATATTACCCACTCAGCTATGTTGGCAGAAGAATGTTAGGGATAAACGTGGAAGGACGCAGAAGGAGAGTAAAACCAAAGAAGAGATAGATGGGCTGTGTAAAGGAGGATATCCTCCTTTACACAGCCCATCTATCTCTTCTTCTATGATAGCGAGAGGAGTGGATGAGAAATCGGTGAAGCACAGAGAGAAGTGGAAATGGATCTCGCTTAGAGGCAGGAAGAAGAAGAAGACGCACAAATTGGGCCTAAGTCAGGTGTATAGAAATGCAAAAGAGTTTTGACAACAATTTTACATTTTACGACAGGCGTTTTAAATAAAATAAGTTTCATAGTTATTTTACTTATTTATAAATGATTCTTATAATTAATATCTCTATCCTAATAATGTATATCTAATTACTTAAAAGTAAGGTTCTAAGGCTATATTTTAAAGATTTAATAGGGCCGCAACGCAAGGAGAAGTAATTATTATGGAAGATATTATTACTGTACGTAACATTGGTGAAGGTAAACGTAACAGAAAACAGTAAACGATGGATGATCGCTTATAGTAAATAGTTTTTTTATGATTTATTTTTTATTTGAACATTTTAATATAAATGTTAGAAAAATTATTACCAAGATAAAGAAATCAGAACATTTCCGAAAACATATTGGCCCTAGCGTATAACGTGAAGTTGAATGCTTGGATAAATTTCGCCAACTTACTAACGTCCTGTAGTCCTAGGACGGGACGTAGAGAAAAGCTCCTCGGGGAAATGAAAATAGTTTCCTCTCGCTCAAACTCACACCAAATCCCGAGACAAAACACTGTCAAGTGGTGGAGAAAGATTTCGTCTACGTCCCGTGCTAGGTCGGCTGAGTGGTATAGTGTTGTAATATATGTATACTCTTTTATAATCTAATTTAGTGTCATTTTTGAAATACTTAAGTTCACAATTCTTTTTGGCTATCATATTTACTTCAAAATAAATACCAACAGTAAACAGACGTTTTCTTTAATTTCACGTTTTTCAACAATTATTTTACAACATTTACCCCCGAATACAGAAACGCTAATCAAAGTTTGAGTCTAGCTTAACATTTAAATATTGTCAAAATTGACGTTTTTCCATACAAATTCTGACAGGTAATGTCCACTTAAGTTTTTAAGCAGTGCCCCAAATTTGATTAGCGTTTCTGTATTCGGGGGATAGGCATCTGTCCGGAGCGCAGAGAACGCACGCAGGATAGCGCAGGTTCGGTTCCCGCAACAGGGCAATAATTATTAAAAAAATGTTGACTTCTGTATCTTTGAAATTGTTTTTCTTTTACTGGTTTTACCTTAAAAACGATGTTGGCACCATTTTTCATTGAAACAAATGGATTGTGTAAAAATGTACACAATAGCATTGGTGAGGATTTTGTGGCCCCGCTGATAATAAGATCAATCCGCGTTTCCTTCTGAATTTACTTACGACTAACTAAATTAAGAGGATTGTGAAGAGCCGATACGCGGCACGAGTAATGCCTACATTCGTCTACGTTTCCCTTTGAATACTGAATGTTTTTTTTAGATTCAGTACATCCTAATCTAAGTCTGTACGTTTTTCTTATTTATTAATTCAGTTTAGTGTCATTATATAAAAAATACATATGTTTAAGGAAGGCTTTGTGTAAAAAAAAAGATATTTCGATGCCAACAACTTTTATCGTACTTAAGTAATATTTCGTAAAAATAAAAACGTACGAACTTAGTTTTAGTTGACCTGAGGGGCTACTCTTCAAATTAATTGGAATCGGTTTTGTGTTGCCATCTCTCTCAAACGTTGCTATCATACCTAATGAGTGAGAGTGACTGGTAGACTAAGACGATTGCAATTGGCTTGCAGAGTTAGGTCACTGGTATACGTTGTTATGCCATATAAATTATCCCGTATCCGTGGTTACGATTTGGTTGCCATGGTTACGTCAAATCATTTGACTGGAAAGCAGTTTATAAGAGGAAAAAAGAAATTGTTGTTTTTACTATTCCCCTCGCAATTATTTCATAATTATTTTCTCACATTACCTGCCCAAGACAATCATTTCAAAACCAAAATCAGCTAAACCAGCCTAGCCGTTCTCGAGTTTTAGCGAGACAAACGCAGCAATTCATTTTTATTATAGAAGATTAACAACATATATTATCCAAAAGTGAACTGTGTTTACGGGATGAAAAACGTTATAGCTTTTTGTATTAAAATGTGGAGCTTCACAATCCTCTCAACCGCAGTTGGGCGGTGGGTGGTTGTGCTCGTTGTAGATTTTGAAGAGCATCGTGTTCGAGTCGTTGGTGAAGATGACGGCTTTGCACTGTCTGTTGTGGTGGGTGGCGCAGAACCACCTAGTTTTGGTACCCGTGTACTGCTTACTGAATCGGTAGCCGCACAAGGTTATGATGTCTTGACCACGGCGAGACTTACTGAACACTATACCTAAAAAAAAACGAGTCATGTAAGACGGTATTGACCGTGCGAAACATTTGAGAAGATCTAGATTTCATGCATGCATACATATCGAGGGTATTCTGGCAGAACCGAATAATGGCCATAATAATCGCCATAACAATAATGTTAACAGCATTATTGTGTTCCGATAATTCGTGATAAGATAGCCAGATCCTTTGTGGTTTAGGGTTCCGGTGAGGTGAAGCTCGATTTTATCTTAGGCCTCTATCGTCTTTTACCATCAGGTGAGATGAATACCATTACAAGAAAATCTATTTGAAATTTTTAATGCTCGTAGATGTTTTTAAACGCCACCTTTTTAAGTACTTACTATGTAATAGGGTCCAGCCTATTGTCATCTACAGCGTGGTGGGTTATGGGTGGCCCAATCTCCCTATATTCTACCATCAATATGGAAAGCCCGTGCCCCAGCAGTGGAGACAATAAAGATGTTAGGGTTATGTTAAAGTTATCGTCTGTGGCGATATTTCCCCAATTTCTTTACGAATGTGAAGGAAATTATAACCACAGACGTTACGGTTTTTTAAACTTTTTGATATAGACTTGAAGAATGCCTACTCCGCGATCTTGATGGATGATGATGTTATTTTTAAGACATAATTTCCAGAGATTTTGTTTAAAAATGTTTATTCTCATAACTTAATATAAATTTTAAATCACACTAAATTTATTTATCTGGCCAGGCGGCGAAAATTGGAACTACAATATTCACCTATTAACACCCGTATTCCTAAACATTACTATGAGGTGCGTTAACGCACAGGGTCCCAAAAACCTATTCATAGACAATACTTGAGTGACAAAACGCATTAGGAAATGTCTTACTTCGCACAGTGTTGCTTCTTTACTTAAACAAGTATTGTTTGTGAATACGGGTGTAAGCAGCAGGCGGTGGCGGGACGGTGGCGGTGGCGAACCCGAATAAACGTTGACCGCGTTTGGTTTGAACAATGTCCTTATCTAGCTCACGTTACAACTGCCCGCCACCTCCTCCGCTGACCGCTGCTGTTTGAGTGAGGCTGTGTATATATTTCTTCCCCCGAGGTGGATGTCAGAATCGATTTGACAGCTTGCCACGGCACGTAATAACACTCTTCGTTTACCACTAGCGTCACCCCAACTGACCAGGTTGCCTACCGCCTAACTCGATTGCCGATGATAGCTATATAGCAATGCCCTGCTTACGGCTATAGAAGCCATCCCGAAATTATAGACAGTACGGATTTTATGCCAAATTCATACAAAATCATTCGGTGATCATTCGTTCAAAGTTACCGCTAATAGTTTAGGTACATTTGGTGCGAAATGACAGCATGACGTCATAAACTATAGCTTTTGCTTTAGCAATCGAGTTAGGCGGTAGGCCCCCAGCCCTCCTAGCTAAGTGGCCAATCTATTAGAACGCATAGAAAACAAATGTATGAAACTGACGTATTACAGAGTAAACAAAACGTCAGTTTCATAACGTCGTATAGAAAAGCCACTTGGTTAGGCCCTAGATAAATTAGTGGCACTATATAAGACTCTTTTAGAAAGATGAACGCTGAAGAGGTGTGAGTGAAAGGTGAACTTACACTTTTCACTCATACTTACCTCTTCAGCGGATGATTATGGTAGTTATTGCATTTAATAATTTGTTTGGTCGAGTCAAAAGTATAAACGAAGGCTTTGCAGCCTCTGTTGTTGTGAGAAGAGCAGGACCATCTAGTTTTCCAGCGGGAAGTTCGGTGTCTCGTGAAAGTGAACCCCTTCAATATTAACACTTGACCACCACGGTCAGACGGAACGATTCTGAAGTCTGAAAATAATGAAACGTCCGATTTAAGAAACGAGACAGAAAAACCTCCAAGTCTGTTTGATTATTCATTCATTATTAATTGGAACCTGTCTTGTAAGAGGAAATTATAATGTTTGTAGTACTGAGTTGTCTTGTCAGAGTGTGATAAATAATTTTAATAAGAAAGAATTAAAATATTTTATTCATTATCCACATGCTTTTATCATAAAAGTTTTTAATAAGCAACTTGGCCTACGCAAATTAATTTATGACGCTTAACGTTGAAATTTGTCATATTATTTCAACGTTAAGCGTCAGAATAATTCAGCTATAAAATAGGCATCTTTTTAAACTTATTTTAAACCGAAATCATGATATTGAATGAAAAAGAAAATTAAAATAAATATACGTTTGTATAAAATTATAAATAATTGATGCATGTTTTGTTGTTCTATTTCTGTTTCATTGATAAGATTGCCAAATGAAATAGGAGAAAGGCAAGAGGATGTTGATTTTCCAAATATAATTAATGAAAAGTTATAAATATTACGGACACTAACAAAAACAGGAATTCAATTGTATCGTTATTTATTACTTAATTAATTAAAATAATGTCAAAATTCAAAAACGTCCCGTAAGCATTACAATTCGTATCTAGATACTTAATGGAAACCCAGTGTCAGTAATCTTAAAATAAAATATGCAGTAATACCATCACCAAGATATTATGTTCTTAGTGAATCGAAATAACAACGAGTATGGAACTTAATATCATGTTTCATGTTACCAAAAGTAGAAAAGAATACACAACACGAAATAATACTGATAAAAACAACACCAAATACGCAGTCAAAGTCACTTCAAATTCTGTTTACTGTTTATATTTGATTGAGTAATTAGGCATGATTTTACCTGATGCAAATATTGTTACACTTGCATACAATCCATCTTTTATAATCAAACATTTTAGTCACTTAGAATATTCGATTTGAATTTCTACATTATAAAAAATGTTAGAAAAATTAGTACAAAGATTTTGGTTGTTAAAAAATAATTTCCATCGAAATTTAAATATGTCATAGTAAGAAACATCAAAACTTTTCAAATTATCCTTTTTTTTTATTAAATATAATATTATTATTACTTACACGCTATTTTTACCTAGGTTAAAAACTTACAATTTTAATGGAAATTAGTTTAGTAGCTGCCGGACTCAGAGACGTCAAATAACGTTAATGAGTACATAACGTCAAAAAATGACAATTCAAAACTAGTCGCTATTCTTGCCGGGTCTATGGTTTAGATTTGAATGAAAATTTTTGACATTAAATACTCATTAAAGTTAATTGACGTCTCTGAGTGCGGCAGTAACACTTGTAGCTACTTTAATCTTTCTATGAATTTCTAGTAGGTAGCTAGGTAGTAGTATAGGTACTTTGTGATGATAGCGAGTTTCCAGTAACTCAAGTTCAAAGAGTGTTAAACATTTTCAATCGAACACAAGACGAGGGAGTAGAAGAAGAGGATAACACCTTTAAAATGAATCGAATGCTTGAAGGATATTTGTCACAAACGACATTATGACGGTCGACGTGTGGAAGGATACAACTTACTAAAGCCAGAAAACCCGGAAACAGGGAACGAAGAAGACATTTTTACTCCTCAAACTAAAGTCAATTTCAATGATCACCAACACTATTTTGTACCTCCGTTCCATCCTAGAAATGGTTTCCTGAACATCACCATTCACCGTTCAGATTTGGATGGTTGTGGTTGCTGAAAACGCGCAGAATGCACGGTGGATCGTTGAGAGTGGTGACCGATGCCCTGCACCCCTTCTTGTGCCGGCTGCATTGCCACCGTGTCTTGATCCCGTAGTCTTTGTGCTTGTAATATTTGAAGCCCTGATATTTGAACACGACTGCGCCACGGTGCGATGTTTCGAACTCCGCTGCACCTGAGATTGATTGACAGAATGCATTAGAATCATAAAATGTTTCTTTTAAATTACTAGCTGACCCGCCCCCGTATTATGTAGGCCGATTTCAGTTGCTTTGGTTGCCGTCTCTCTCGCTATTTGAGAATGATAGGAAAGGGTGAGAGTGACGGGTAGACCAAACCGACATAATACGCGGTCTGGCAATCGCGGTTTTGCTCTTATCACCTAGGGGTATAACAATAGCCTACAACCGATTCTTCGACCTTTATGGTGCTTCTACACGGTGCAAGTAGCTGGAGCAAGTGAAGGCGCGAGCTACTTGCGCAAGCAGTATGCTGAAGTTAGTTAGTCAGTGCATAAACAAAGGCGCGGGCTTTTGCGCAAATTACTTGGTCAAGCTACGCGTGCATTCTGCCTGCGCGGGTAACCCGCGGGATGTGATGCCCTCGCAGGCTACTTGCGCATGTTACTTACATGATACATATAACCTGCGCAAGTGCTTCAGCATGCGCAAATCACATGCGTAGAAGCACCATTAGGTACAAACAATTCCATAGAAATCGGTCAAGATGTTTCGTAGGGGTTCGATAACAAACGCAGATTTTAATAAATTAGACTGTTTATTCTTTTGTTTGAGGCATTACTGAAATTATATACAACAGCAAGTCAGACCATATAAAACTGTCATATATTACCAATTGATTGGCAACCATAAATCCACAATGTAATAATTCACAAAATCACAATTTAAAAAGTGTTCTCTATCATTATCATCGTGTCGTATAATCATCATACAATTGTCACCACCCCCATCTCTCCCGTGGGTGCCGTACAAGGCGACTAAGGGTAAAGACAGCGATGAGTAATGTGCAGCAGCATTCCTCTTATACCACCGAGCAATATACTGCGATTTTAAGTATCCGATAGATGGTTAGTTCACGGGACCTAACTTAATTGGCGAAAAGTGGTTGTTCGATTCACCTCCACCCACCCCTTCGGGGATGTATGTTCTATAATTTCCATGTATACTCATTAAAGTATTTGTATTGGTGAACGGAATGGTTGTGGTAATCGTTGATGCAGAGGATTTCGTTGTTGCTGGTGAGAGTGATGACTGAGGCTTTGCAAGCCTTGTTGAGAGGTCTCGAGGTGCACTGCCAGCGGGTCTTGTCACCGTAGTTCTTCTGTTTGTTGTACCTGTACCCGTTGACGTTCAGAATGACACCGCCGCGGATCGACGTTTCGAAAACCACATCTGGAACAGACAAAAGACCGTATTTTTCAATATCTTCCTTTGGTACCCAATAGTTGGTCAGTAATTCTTCTTGTTCCAGAATTAGAGTCACAGTTTGAGCTATTATTTCCTAAAGTTCAGGACGTTAGTTTTTCATCTTTCAAGCATAGCCAGTCAGTTCTATAGTCAACCGAGAGGCGCCCACTGTTGGCCTTATGCCTCCCCCAAGGATCTCCAAATCGATCAGTCCTGCGCTGCCCGAATCCAGCGGCTTCCCGTGACCTTTACTAGTTCGTCGGTCCACCTTGTGACTGCCTACCGACGCTGCGTCTCCCAGTGCATAGTTGTTTAGCATAGTGGTTCTAGCGTAGTGCTTTAAAACAATTGTGATCTTTGTTATATTAGATGTTAAAAATAATAAAGAGAGGATCCATCGTTTTTCTATGTATTCTTTAATTACTAGCACCTTTCCGGTGTGATGGATGATATGTGGTTACGCCGCTTATCGACGTATTATTTAATAATTATTATTACTATGTTTTCATATAGATATTTTTCACACACAAATACAATAAATATATTTTTTTAAAGTTATTTATAATATTATATCTAACGCATCTATTAAACGAAACGCATCCAACCAAATTCCTATTCCCCGCGCCGCACGAGTAAAACGAAACGTCAGTTCTCTCTGGTTGAAAAATACTCGCGCGCGCAACGGACTCGCTCCGCATAAAAACTTTTAAAAAAGTGTTAGAAAAGTTATTTCTAGTGCTTATTGTGTTACCTAAATAATTGAAGAAAGCCACGCAATTCATTCACCGCTCTGGAGAGCGTCACCTTCGAGAACCAGCAACATTATCAACAATTTTAAAAGAAGGTACGTGCGGCGCCTCCATGAGATTGTTCCTTCTAGCCAAATTTCCAATAAAATCCATACCTAACCATATTTCCTTTAAAACTAACTCAATTCAACGCATACTCAACGCTTATTATATTTATTGAACAAAATATCTCATATTTATTTGTAGGTATTTATCTATTACGTATCGAATATTACCGGTAACCTCGTGTTTAGATTATATTCATTCGCATCTCACATAATACTAGTATTTTAGACAAGAAATAGTGTTATTTCATAATTATATTCAATATATTATAGGTATAAACCCATATTTTCGTAAACTCAAACATTTAAAGAAATTTAATACTTTATTTCTCGTTCGCTCACCGCCATACCTACGCAGGCACTCACGCTACTCTCGACCTTAATGCAAAGTACGAAGCACTAAAGTCGCTTGTACATTTTTATTATTTGTTATTTAACTCGTAACTTTAAATATTTCTTTGCTTTTACATCATGGCAAATTCAGATGACGGCGTACTTGAGAACTACAAGATTAAAATACTCGAAGAGAAAAAACAAAAGTTGTTTTTAATCGTTCAAGATTTATACCATCTAAGCCTAAAGATTTCAGATCCGCTTATTTCTTCAAAGTTTCTTGTTAAAACGCGTTCAATTGACATTACACGTACAGATTTCATACGAACGGTAGATGAACTCGTAATAGAATACATGCGCGAAAATCCTAAGTCAAAGCCTAGTTACGAAATCTTAAGTGCATTCGATGAGTTGTATTGTTATGTAAAACAAGCCGAAGCTTCTCTGAGAGAACAGGCAGAGACCAAACGCAGTGAATACGATCGTTTTAACCATAAATTGCCGCCTCTTCAGTTGGTCGGGTTCGATGGTACACCGAGCAAGTGGCCAGTATTCTATGAAAACTTTTCCAGCCTCATACATACTAATTATCGACTTACTGATACTGAAAAAATTCAATATTTAATGGGATGCCTATCTGGTAAGGCACTTGGTATTTGTTCCGGTATATCCGCTACGTCCGACAACTACAGAATAATATGGAATGCTCTTGTTGATAAATACCAAGACACTAGAATACAAGCTTCGTTGTATTTAGACCAAATGTTACAGTATAAACCTAATCAGTCTATAGATAATTTTATAGATAAATTTTGCTCCGCTGAAGCCGCTCTGCGACGACTAGAAATATCAAATTTGTCAGATTTTATTATAACTTACATTGGTTTGAGTAAACTCGATAAAGACATGCTTAACTTATTTGAACAAAGTCATAAACAAACGGACTTGCCTACATTCCAGAATTTAAAAATATTTTTAAATGGCCAAAGTAAAATACAAGCCCTCCACTCACCCTCGCATTCGTATCAATCAAATAAATTCGAAAATAAACCTAAAAATAAACCCACTCATGCTCTCGTCACTCACTCTAATAATGTCCCTAGTTCTCAAACTAATAATATTAATACTAAATCGGACACGCCTCCACAATCGAAACTTTGTAAGGTTTGTAACACTACTTACTCTCATCCATTATTTAAGTGTGAATATTTTTTAAATAAAGATCCTCAGTCTCGCAATAACATTGTTACTCAACATTCATTCTGTAAAAACTGTCTTGGTTTCCATAATACGAATATGTGCAGATCTCAGAACAGATGTACAACCTGTAACAACAAACATCACTCCTTGTTACATATCGATTTCTATCGGCAGTCATTCTCTCCCGCTAACTCGCCACACGTAAATACCTATAACAACGACAGTAGTACCAGCTCGTCTGCTCGTTATTCGGCCGGCGGTGGTCGCGCGCCGACGACCACGCAAGACGTACACACTCGCGCCCCGCTTGTAAACTCCAACTCCACACGCTCAGCGCCCGCAGCGCATACGTTCACTGTTTGCGCCGATGATGTTAGTGCTAATCAGAATTTACACGAGAAAGATTGTGCGCTTTCCGCTACTACTTGCACGCGTAATTTTAAAAATACTACGGTATTATTACCTACGGCAATGGTGCATGTATACAATAATAATAAAAAATCAAATATTCGCTTATTGTTAGACACAGGTTCCATGAGTAATTTTATAACTAAATCGTGTTGTAATCGCTTAAATTTAAATATAACGCCCTCCGCCTCAAGTGTTAAGGGAATCGGCCAAACCGAAAGTAAATCCCTAGGTTTTACTCACTTTAGAATATATTCTCGTTTCGATCCGCGCTGTTATTATACTGTCAAGGCTCGCGTTATTGATACAATAACCGACTTTTTACCCAACGCTTATATTAACGAATCCGATTTAACTCATTTATGCCATCTGCCAATGTCAGATGAGCAGTTTTGCTCGCCCGCAGAAGTCGATTGTCTAATAGGCAACGAATTATTTCCTTTCTTACTCTGTTCTAATAAAGTAACTAGTCCTAACTCATCAGTAGTAGGTATCGAAACTACGCTTGGTTATGTCGCAATGGGTAAAGCCCAATGCAGGCCTCATTCAACCTGTCTGACTCACTCTCAAACATCAAATACGCTTACTCCCCTCAGCTCGCATAATTTCTCTAATAAGAATTCTCGCTCCGCTCACGGTCAGGCCGCGCACCCGCATTCTCATATTACTAAACTCTCGTCTCATTCAGAAGACAAATCATTTTTTTGCAATGTAGAATCCATGTCACTCGAATGTTTAACTCAACGTTTTTGGGAAATAGAAAGTGTTCCAATTAAAAAGCATTTGAGTCCCGAGGAGGAGACTTGTGAAAAATTATTCCAGTCAACTTATAAACGCGATTCTTCGGGTAGATACGTCGTTAAACTTCCGTTCAAAGATGAACCTTCACAATTAGGAAATTCTTATTTTGTTGCGAAACGCCGTTTATTAAACTTAGAGAAAAAACTTGACTCTCAAAATTTGCGTTTAGATTACAATAAAACTTTAGAAACTTACATTGATCAAGGTTATTTAACTAAAGTTATCAATCCGACATTAGATATTCGCTCTTATTACATGCCGCATAGAGCTGTTTATCGCCCAGAGAAAGAAACTTCAAAAACTCGCATTGTTTTAGACGCCGGAAGCAAGTCTTCTTCCGGAAAATCGCTTAACGATTTACTATATACGGGCCCCAATTTACAAAGTAATATTTCCGATTTACTTTTAAATTTCCGCATGTTTTCTATCGCGTTAACCGCTGACATCGAAAAGATGTATTTTCAAGTCAAACTCGCATCGGAACATCATTCGTATCAACGCATTTTATATAGATTCAATTCTCATTCTCCCATTGATGTTTATCAATTCAACAGAGTTTGTTTTGGTGTATCAAGCTCTCCTTATCTCGCCATGCGCGTTATTCGCCAACTCGCCGCGGATTCACGCGATACGTTTCCACTAGCAGCTAAAGAGGCAGAAAGTCATATGTTTATGGACGATTACGTGTCCTCAGTTGTTAATTTAGAAAATGCTAGTTTAATATATAACGAAATGGTAAAAATGTTTAACTCGGGTGGTTTCAATTTAGTAAAATGGATTTCTAACAGTAGCGAATTTATGAAACTCATTCCTTGCTCTCTGAAAAATCCACAAGCAATTAATTTTGATACGGACGCTAACGCTGCTACAAAAATAATAGGTATGCAATGGCAACCTACTGATGATAATTTTCACTTCATAACTAATTTAGAATACTCAGAAATATGTACAAAACGTTCAATTCTCTCCGCTACCGCGCGCTTATTTGACCCGCTAGGTCTCATCAGTCCAATAGTCGCCTTTATGAAGTTATTAGTACAGGAATGTTGGAAATCACAACTCGATTGGGATGATAAAGTTCCCGATTTTATCTCTAATAGGTGGAAACTATTTCATAAAGAGCTCAGTTATTTACATAATATAAAAATTCCGCGTTATGTAGGATTATCCTCAAATGTAAAAATTATTCTCATCGGTTTTGCTGACGCGAGTGAGAAGTGTTATGGCGCTTCCGTGTATGTCAGGATAAGTGAAAATGAAAACTCAAACGCTAGCTCGGTTAGACTGTTAACTTCTAAATCTAAAGTTTCCTCTCCTACAAAAACTCTCGCCCGTTTGGAACTGTGTGCAGCAGTATTACTTGCCAAGTTAATTTCTTCTGTGTGCAGCATTCTAAATAAACGCTGCGTAATACACAATATTTATGCATTCTCGGACTCGACAGTCACTCTCACCTGGATTCACTCTCCGCCTTATAAGTATCATACTTTTGTAGCCAACCGCATTTCCCAAATTAATGAGTACTTACCCGCACCGAATTGGTTTCACGTTCGTGGTACAGAAAATCCCGCAGACATAGTTTCGCGACCCGTAACTCCGTTAGGTTTAATTAATAATAATCTCTGGTTTCATGGCCCACCATGGTTGTCAGACGCCGTTTCTAACTGGCCAATAAAAGAATTTAAAGTTAGTAACAAACAGGAGCTGCAGGAATCAAAAACAATTTCTATACCCGTATGTAACATTTCACAATTAGAAATCAGTTGTCCTATACAAGATCTCGCTGAACGCACTTCCTCTTGGCCCAAGCTAATAAATATAATTGTATATGTTCTTAGATTCTCAAAATTATTAAACTCAAAAGGATTTATTACTGTACAAGACATAGAGTATTCAGAAAATTATATTTTGCGTTACATACAACGTAGCCATTTTTCGCTTGAAATTAAATCTCTTCGAAATAAAGAAATTTGTAAAAATAAAACTATTTTAAAACTCAACCCTTTTCTGGACGTTAATAATTTATTGAGAGTTGGTGGCAGACTATCCCAAGCACACTTAGAATATGAACAAAAATACCCTGTATTGTTGCCAACTAAAGATCGCATTGTTTCATTAATTGTATCTCATTATCATATAAAGAATTTGCATACTGGCCCATCTTTGTTGTTAGCGTTACTCAGACAAAAATATTGGATTCTCGCCGCAAGGAATTTAGTTCGTCAAACAGTACATAATTGTAATATTTGTTTTAAGCTCAAACCCCGCATAACCAACCCCCAAATGGGCGACCTTCCCTCTATTAGAGTCTCGCAAGTAAAGGCTTTTGTTCACACCGCGGTAGACTACGCAGGGCCATTTTATATCACCCATATTAGACGCCGTGGAATCAAAAGCCAGAAAGCGTACATTTGTTTATTCGTGTGTCTAACTACTAAGGCTTTACACCTAGAATTAGTCACTGATCTTAGCTCAGATTTATTTCTTGCCGCTTTCAAGCGCTTCATTTCACGCAGAGGCCCAGTTTCTATCATATACAGTGATGGAGGCACGAATTTCATAGGTGCCAAGCATAAATTAAATGAAATATATACTTTAATACAGTCCACTGATTATCAAAATTATTTAGGTAATAATTTGGCGCAATATAGAATTACTTTTAAACATAGCCCTCCTTACGGTCCACACTTTAATGGTCTCAGTGAAACAAATGTGAAAAGCGTCAAAATGCACTTATATAAAGCGGTAGGAACTCAGATTCTCACTTATGAGGAATTTAATACAATTTTAATTCAAATTGAAGGGCTACTTAATAGTCGCCCTATCTGCGTACTCAGTAGTGATCCCTCTGATTTAACCTCTTTAACGCCAAGTCACTTCTTGAATGTGACCCCTATAAAAATTTTACCTGCAGAAAGTATTAATTTAAAAACACCCGATAGTAGATTATCTCGATATCAATTGCTCAATAAAATAGTCCAGAGTTATTGGAAACGATGGAGTCTTGAATATTTGACTTCTCTTCAACAACGAAATAAATGGAACGTTCCATCGAATCCTATCACGGAGGGGATGGTTGTTGTTTTAAAGGAGGATAACATTCATCCGTTCTATTGGCCTCTGGCTGTGGTCTCAGAGATTTATCCGGGTAAGGATAATATTGTAAGAACCGTAAAGGTAAAAACTGCAACCAGCAGTTACGTGCGTCCCGTAACTAGACTTTGTCCATTACCTTCACAATAAATAGTTCTTTCTTTCAATCAAACCATTCATTAGATTTTAATTCAATTTATATTCATTAATATTAATATTTTTTGCTCACGCTACTTTATTTAAATTGCAATGTAGAGGAAACCTCTAGGCCCCCCGAAGTTGGTTACGCCGCTTATCGACGTATTATTTAATAATTATTATTACTATGTTTTCATATAGATATTTTTCACACACAAATACAATAAATATATTTTTTTAAAGTTATTTATAATATTATATCTAACGCATCTATTAAACGAAACGCATCCAACCAAATTCCTATTCCCCGCGCCGCACGAGTAAAACGAAACGTCAGTTCTCTCTGGTTGAAAAATACTCGCGCGCGCAACGGACTCGCTCCGCATAAAAACTTTTAAAAAAGTGTTAGAAAAGTTATTTCTAGTGCTTATTGTGTTACCTAAATAATTGAAGAAAGCCACGCAATTCATTCACCGCTCTGGAGAGCGTCACCTTCGAGAACCAGCAACATTATCAACAATTTTAAAAGAAGGTACGTGCGGCGCCTCCAATATGAATCAAAAGGGACTGGATGGCTTGATGACGTCTGACCGACATGAATGGAAGAGGAAACATACTGCGCCGACCCCAGATAGATTGGGAAAGGGCAGGCACAAGAAGAAGAATAATAAAGAGAGGTAGGTATGAAATAAATGTTAATTAAACCACAGATAAAAGCATTAGAAATTGATGATTTATTGCCGCGCGAAAATGCCGCCGGTTTTACCGCAGACACGGAAAAATACCGCAAAGTATCATTTCTGTCATGCATAACTCTAGTAAGCAGTGGTGGGTTAGCCACGAAGCAATAGTAGCAAACGCTAAAGGGGACAACAACGGTTTCTGAAAATGTTACTATTATTCCTCGACGCTTCAACTATTTAAACGTCCCGTGCTAGAATTTGCTATAGGCTTAAATCGGCACTGCTCGATTTCATCTTCGGTCCTTATTGTCACTTACCATCTGGTGAGATGAAGGGCAAGAGCTGGTCTAGCACAAAAAAGTCACACCTACCAACAATAGTGAACGATGAATACCGAAGCTGCCAAAATAAGAAAAATCTATAGATTATGGCGACTTAGCTATTTTCAATACAATTTGTGTGCCCCTGAAATTGTGTTGTTCAGTAACTCAGTATAATATCCTTAAATAATAAAACAGCCTTAAATGAATATTATTTATTTTTTCATTGAGATTACTATTAAATTATGGTAGGTATAGTAACAATCTAAAGTAAGTACGTACGTAAAACTAAGTGAGAGTTATTAGGTACCTACTTGGCTTACATGAAATCACATTATTTATTTCATAATTTACAATAATTATAATTCAGCTTAATTTACTTAAATTTTAAAAGAGCACTACAAATGTATAACATTTAAGTATAAGGAAATAAAATAAAAATAATACCTACAATTTCATGATAATCTTCATCAATAAAATCACTTCTATTTTTTTTATAATAAGTTAAAGTTTTAATACAAAACAGGTCATGATTAAAATTATAAAACTTATATTATTATAACAATTAGTCAGATTGAGTTGCACTTTAATAGAAAACGACCTAAACCAGGCGGGTAGTGTTTAAAAATCATTTTAAAAATAGAGTTATTTTCGTTAAAATCGTAAAATGAAATTACAATTATTTAAGAATCTATAATACTTATATCTTATTATGTATGAGTATCATTGCAGAGGTTACATGGAATCGCCGTGTGGTGATGGCAGAGTAGAATACAATTGTCACCGCCCCAAATCTCTCCCGTGGATCGTGTCGTACAAGGCAACTAAGGATAAATCAGTGATGAGGAATGGACAGCAGCGTTCCTCTTATACCACCTAGCAATGTACTGCGACTTTTGTGCCCGATAAATAGCAATAGACTTGCCACCTATTACATGGGACCTAACATAATTGGCGAAACGTGGGTGCTAGTTCACGTCTGCCTACCCCTTCGGGGATATAGGCGTGATTTTTGTATGTATGTATATGTATGTTACAAGGAATATCGTGATAATAACACATACTAAAAACGTTTTGGTGATCATCTACTTTTTCGTCGTTTAGTTCATTAAATCAAATCAAAATTCGTTTATTCATATCTGGTATGATTACAATACACTCATGAATCGTCAAGACAATAAATTTACGCCATCCGTTCGCAAACTACTCGGTCAGGTTTTTTCCTCCCTTTACATAAAAGTAATTTAAATTAATTAATAATTGGAAATTGAAAGATGTCAATAACTTACAACGTCAAGTAATAGTATGTCAATAAAGATACAATAGTGGGCGGGACACACAGAAGGGACGTAATGCAGATCACTCACATTTGCACGAATACGCAAACCCACAAGTGTAGGCCCTGTACACAAACGCACGCGGCATCGCAAGAACTTGCGAATTGATTCGTATCGCGCATTCCTTCAATTTCATTCCTCTTTGTTTCGCCGTATTCGCGATCGTCCAAGCTGTGTCGGTTTTTTAACGGACATCAGAGTGCGCGAATCACAATTCTTCGTGTAGTCTCCGCTAAATTAGCGTATGAATGTCTGTGGGCCCTTCACATGCGTGTATGTCACTAGCCGGGTAAGACCTTCGATAAACTTTCATACAAAATGTATAGGAGCGTCGCGAAACAAAATAAACAGGAAAGACAGGGCGCGGATACGTCGTTTTGACGACTGCGCCCGATTGAAAATATCTATACAAAAGAGGTGAGGCGGAGACAAGACGCAGCAGCAAGGGGTCCGAGGCAACTTTGAACATGTGGCGTGGCACCTGCGGCCAGCGCAGCTGCACTTAGGGTCCGTGTCCACGGCGACTTTTTGTATGTCGCGCGTTCGCATCAATGCAGTCGGGTACAATCGTCCTAATAGAACTCGAGTGCGCGATCATCGCAGGTTCGCGCGAATTTTACTCGTACGATCGCGCGATCAAACCCATTGAACTCGAATAGGTGTCCTAACTGACAATAGCTTCTTTGTATTCTTTGTATTGATCTATCTATACTAATATTATAAAGCTGAAGAGTTAGTTTGTATGGTTAAACGCGCTAATCTCAGAAACTACCGACTCAAATTGAAAAAATATTTTTGTGTTGGATAGTCCATCTATCGAGGAAGGCTATAATAATAACCGACATTAACGTGAGCGAAGCCGCGGGCGTCCACTAGTGTTCAAATAAAAATCAAATCAAAAGTTGTTCTTTCTTGAACTCGCTATTCGTGGTTGTGGGAGTTCTTGAAAAAAGCGGAGCCATCTCGGTGGAAGGTGAACGCCACTGCCCTGCATCCCTTGCTGTGGTTGGTGGCACACCGCCACCTGGTCCTGTGAGTGCTGTCCGTGTGTTTCGTATACCTGTACCCGTTAGCCGCCAAGATGAGAGCGCCTTTTTGGGACCTTGTGTATACTAAATCTGAAATAAAGAAAGTGTTATTGTTAACAAACTTGAGTACCTACACGATTGTGATTCAGATTGTAGTGCTATTTTAAAGCACGCTGTTACTGAAGTGCTGGTCCCGATATTAATGTTTTCTTCTTCTCCCTGCTATTCCCAGACTATATGGGGTCGGCGCAGTATATTACCTCTTCCATTCATATATATCAGTCAGACGTCATCAAGCCATCCACTCCCTTTTGATTCCTATCATCCATCACACAGTAAAGGTGCTTGTGATAAATGAATGTAGAGACGGAACGGACCATGTCAAGAGACCGATGAACGAAGAGAGTGATTGGAATGACAACATTCCAATCCATACTGGTCCAGATATTAATGTATGGAAGTGAAAGTTGGGAATGGATAAAAGTAGTAACAGAAATGAGAGCTTCGAGGAGCATGTTATACAGTAATTTCACAAGAGGAAGATGTGGTTTGAAAATAGACGTAATGACAAGGATTGAGAAAGGGATGTTTGCATGGTTTAGGGTCGGTTATTTGATGCATAGTTAACTCAACCAATTGTTAAAAATTGTTACTTATGTTTAAATATCAGTCTGATATTTAACCACTAGTAACAATATCAGACTGACATTTAAGCACTAGTAACATTAGTAACTAAAACTGTTCCTAATTGTTAAATATCAGGCTGATATTTGACCATTAGTAACAATTTTTAACAATTGGTTAACTATGCATAAAAAAAACCCGGTCGGTTTTTTGATCCATAGTTAACTCAACCGATTGTTAAAAACTGTTACTAATTGTTTAATATCAGTCTGATATGAAACCATTAATAACAATTTTAGTTACTTATGTCACTATTGGATATATATCCGTCTGATATTGTTACTAATTGTTAAATATCAGTGATATTTAAAGATAAGTAAGAATTTTTAACAATTGGTTAACAGTTAACTATGCATCAAAAAACCGGCCCAAGTCACGTAGAAAATATGAGAGAAATCGGAACGCCTAAAAGGATTTAAATGTCGGAAGCATAATAAATTGAAAGTCTATGCGAAAATGGGATATATAAACATGAGCAAGAATGGGAAGTCACTCCCTAAATTTTTAACGTCTGCCATCAACTACTGATAAAATGTACTTATTAAGAAATGTCGCTTTAGAATCTATAGCGACATAAAGTTTTGATCCGATCGTGATCGTAATAAAACGCAGAAGTTCTAAGTCACACTTGGCAGTTTTATTTTTGTATTTAATAAGACGGACTTATTACAATTGTAAGAATAAAACAACAGCCTGCGGTACCTGTCCATGACCATACAGAAGGAAAATTCTTTGGTTAATTTCAGCAGGTACACTCGGCAAGTGTCCAAAAATATGCAATATAAAAGGTTTATATTTTGTTCATTCTCAACAGTGACAAGTTTTAAGCCGTACCTATACTGTCACTGTCACAAACTATTGACAAATGAGTGACAACATCAGATTTAAACTGTTATTGAAGTCGGTTGACAAAAAGACAAGAAACATTTACATTATCATGAGTTGGACATTTGCATTTGACATTTGCACTAGATGGATGATTGTGTTGGTGCTTGGAATATGCTGTTGTATCTCCAACATAATTAAAAACCAAAGCTTTACACCCTTTGCTATGGTGAGTGGCACAACGCCATCTAGTTGTTCTGGATGTCACTGAGTGCTTGCTATATCTGTAACCGCCGATTGTCAGGATGGTCGCCCCTCGTCGGGATACCGAGTATTCTGAAACTGTTAAGTACATCTGAACAACTGAAGACCGATCGTAAATAACATAGGGGCTTTATATTTCTGGAATTATTATAGAGCATCGGATGAGTTATCGGTAATGTAATTAGGCGGCACAATTGTCACGACGTGTAGGTGACAGTTTTTTTTGGAAAGCTAAAAAATTTACCATTATTATTTTGATTTTTATTTCAACATGTTTATTAAAAATGTTAGAAAAATTATCACAAATTATATTGAGTTTAGAAAAAGGTCGAAACATTATAGACATAACTAATTTATTCAAGATTATTTGTATTGTATTTAGGATTTGTCTGGCATAATTTTTATTTGATAAGTTTTTGGCATTTTGGAATTCCTTGACATTTGGCATTTTTTATTTTATTGAAATGACTTTTGGAGTGGCCATATCTAAAAAATCCTGGCATTTACGGTTCAACATAGATAAAATTAGATTATTATTGTAGATTTTAGCATAAAAATAATACTAAGAGGATATTAGTAACTAATTCTAATGGAACACAATACTTTTGTGTTATAAAAGCAAGTGTATATAACTCATAATATTGTTTCACTGGCTTTTTGCATGTGGCAATTCCGCACTGCACAGACACACATTTCGATAAGATGCACTACACTAACCTGATTTAAAATTGCCTTATGCTAATTAATTATTTTCGTCTCTGAGAGGAACGCCTAATTAGATGTTTTAATTATAATTAGTTAAATGCTCATTATTACTAATTTAATGAACGACTCTGAGTGCGGCAGTAAGCCACATTGCAGATGACCATTGTATTCTTCTGTGTATAGAGAGGTATTCACAGAAGAATACAATGTTTACCACTCCTGGTGACAACTGCGCTGCGCCATTGCATTGAGATCCTTCCCTTCATGGTTTTATAATCACCCCAAATAAAAAAACTTCTAATTAAGATCTTTCCCTTTATTGGGCCATAATATGACTATATTGACGACTTTCTAATAACGACATAATAATTAAATGATAGTTAGCATATCATATTATTAAATATTTTAATAAACCACAAAATTTTATTCACCATTCACATCCAGTTCTTTTATTCAATAGGTACTTACTTTCAAAAATGTAAACTTATACAGAAGAAATAGTATTTATCATATGTTATATTACTTTACTCGCAGGTACTTAAGCGTGTACTGCTAGTCAAACTGACTTGTATCTGGCAAACGAACATTCCCAAAGACTAAGCTATAAAAACCTATAAGTACATTGATTAAACATACCTAGTATGTTGTTGAGGGGTGTACCCACTAAATCCCTATATACATTACTAAAAGACAATGGTTTGACTAGAAGAGCGTTCGTAAGTTCTACACTGGAACGTGTGTCTCGCTGTAGACTCTCACGTAATCTTTCTAAATATGGCTGAAGATTTTGGTGGTTAGAAAAAGAACTTCGAAACATTATGATCTTGAGGCGGGAATCCCAAGACACTAATTAACTTGCCGAAATTCTTCTAACCTTTACACTTCACGTTGTAAGTCAACGGGTACCCTCGCAATGTAGAAATAAATTTCAAACATTCCAAAGCAGATATTTTTACAAATACCGTGCGTTCGGTTAAGTTTAGATTTGCTTTATAAACTATTCGATTATAATTTCTCTTGAGGCGGGAATCGAACCCGCATCCGCGGCCGAGCGGTCAGGCACCTGCCCGGATAGCAGCGGACGCGGGTTCGATTCCCGCCTCAAGATCATAATTTTTCGAAATTCTTTTTCTAACCACCAAAATCTTTGTACTAATTTTTCTAACATTTATATAATGTTAAAATTAAAATCGAATAGTAAATATGGCTGGTCAGAGAGAGAGAAGGCTGGGTGGCGAAGGAGAAGGTTGACATATTGTGAAGGGATCCCGTAGACCTACACTTGGGTCACCATTGCTAAGCGCTGCATCTGACTCCCTCTCTGCCATACTATGGACCCGCTTTGAATCCATGGAATGCTAAGAGTTATCACAATTGTCACAATAATTTCTAAGCGCTGCATCTGACTTTCTCTGAATATCTGAATCTTCCTCTAAATCCATGGAGTCCAAAGAGTTTGCGTCTCCCTTTGTTTTATAATATAACTATCAGTGATTGTGAAAATTCTTGCAGAGGGCAGTGCCCGATTCATATTTGAAAGTAATCGCTATAGCCTTGCAACCTTTGTTATGGTTTGTCGCACAACGCCACCTAGTCGTTGTGATTCTCTCGAAGTGCTTAGTATATCTGAACCCATTCACAGTCATGATGATGCCGCCCCTTCGCGAAATTGAATATGATGGTACTGTAACAAATCATATTTTTTATTTCAATTCAACACCAGACTTTTTAACGTACCCTCTGCCGGGGCACAGACCTTCCATACGGATGAAAGAATATAGGGAGATTGGGCCATAACTCACCACGCTGGCCCAGTGCGGGTTGGTGGGTTTTAACGACTGCAGATCCAGCCGGGACCAACGGCTTAAAGTGCCTTCCGAAGCACGGAGGAGCTCCAGTAGGCCTATTCGCTAGCTTTTTTGACAGTTGAAAGTGATCACCGAACTATTTACTTATCCATTGCTGTTTTCACAGGACAAGTGTCACAATCATCATCATCATCAACCCATGTTTGTCCACTGTTGGACATAGGTCTCTCCTAATGCACGCCACTGCTCCCGATTTTCGGCCACTCTCATCCAGCCCACTCCAGCCAGTCTACGAATGTCATCATCCCATCTTGTCGCAGGGCGTCCTACATTACGTTTACCGAGTCGCGGTCTCCACTCAAGAACTTTACGGCTCCAACGGCCGTCAGTTCTGCGGCTAATGTGACCAGCCCACTGCCACTTCAGTTTGCTGATTCGGTGGGCTATGTCGGTAACTCTGGTTCTCTGACGGATTATATCATTTCTGATACGGTCCTTCAGAGATACTCCGAGCATAGCCCTTTCCATAGCTCTCTGAGCGACTTTAAACAGGTGGACTAGTCCAGCCGTGAGTGTCCACGTCTCGGCGCCGTATGTCATAACTGGTAAGACGCACTGGTCGAAGACTTTCGACTTGAGACATTGAGGGATGGGTGACGAGAAGACTTGACGATTGAGATGAGTGTCACAATAGCGTTATAGTAAAGTAGTAATGGTCCATGTAAATAGTTCAGTGATTATTACTCTCAAGTGTCAAAAAAAGTTAGCGAATAGGCCTACTGATAAGATATTCTTAATCACCCATCCAATGACAGGCCTCAGCAAACATTGCTTAGTTTACGCAATCGCAGGCCGAGAGCGCTATGCCACTGCGCTAGCGAGCTCCTTTTTTATTTGACCTTGCTTATATACCTACGAAAATCACTTTGACCAGCGGGGTTATTATGTAAGCCTCTTTCAATCGCTTTAATCTACCTATCAATTACTCATTGAGAATAATCGCAAAGTTTGTGAGTGACAGGTAGACGAAAGCGATTGACGGAGGCTTACATAATCGGGGTTCAGTTAACGATTCACCATACTCAATAATTGTAAGTAATACACTCTGGAGAAAGTGGGATCCCTAGATGCATTATTACTAGATGAATGTTTTATTTATTTATTTATTTATGGCATCATTACAGGTAACAGATAGAAAAATATACATAAGTTACTTATAATTAAGACCAATTACATATCTGCGCCCAATTACAATGGTGCACGCACAGCATTTACATTAAACGTACCAAATAATTTAGTTAAACTTATAATAAAAAAGACAAGAACAAAATTAGTAAATATACCTGACATATAGAGACAAGCTTAAACTCAATACATTTATTGCATACTATGTTTGTAGGAAGGTGATAGATACATATTACAAAATGTATCAAAACATAAACCCTGATAGGGCACAGCAAAATCAAAAATTCAAATATTACAATAAAACAGCTGACGAAATGTGAGCTGCCAATAATCTAGAAAACTCGGGCAAGATGTAAAAACTTTTAAATATTCTTTAGTGACTTCTATTTTTTTTTATCAATATATTTTATTTCTCTAGGGATAATATTATACATTATTTTTCTCTAGATTTTATCGTTTATCTCGATGTTTCGGCCACCGTTGTCACGAAGAGACGTGTTTTCAAACGGCTAGATTAAAAAACAAATGTCTAACTGCCGCACTCAGAGACGTCAATTAACATTAACGAGCACTTAATACAAAAAAATGACAATTGAAAACTATTCGCTATTTTGAAGGGTGTATGGTCTAGATTTCAATGAAATTTTTTGACATTGAGCACGCATTAAAGTTGACGTTTCTGACTGCAGCAGTGAACAAAATTCGAAAATATATATTTTTTTATGAATTCACACGGTATAGTGATAGTACGGCGGGTGGCTATGTTCATTTTTGCTCCTAACAATACTAGCTTCAATTGTATATAAGAAGGCGAGACATCGGCTAGAGGCGTGGGCCACGCAACGCCACCTAGTACGGTGGGTGCCCACTGTGTGTTTCGAAAACTTGTAACCTTTATACAGCAACAAATTATTCCCACGACTAGACGTCACAAACGTGAGACCTGGTGACAAGAGCATAAAAGCCAATGAAAATAAAATACATCAAAAGAAATTCTGATGTAAAGAAATACAGTTCAATAAAGTATCATAACTAATATTAATAGTGTCTATCTGTTTGCCGTGCGGTGACGGCAGAGGAGAATAGAATTGTCTCCCCGATCTCTCCCGCGGGTGTCGGACAAAGCGACTAACCCCCGAATACACAAACGCTAATCAAATTTGGGGCACTGCTTAAAAAGTTAAGTGGACATTACCTGTCAGAATTTGTATGGAAAAACGTCAATTTTCACAATAGTGAAATGTTAAGCAAGACTGAAACTTTGATTAGCGTTTCTGTATTCGGGGGTTAGGGTTAGACAGCGATGAGTAATGTGCAGCAGCGTTCCTCTTATATCACTTAGGACACCTAGCAATATAGCAATATAATGCACCTAACATCCATTGGGAAAGCCTGTGCCTCAACAGTGGCGTAATTAAAGGGTAGTAGTAGTAGATGATGGTGAACCCCAATGATTGATTTTTAATGTCCAAAATTACTTTAATTGTTTACTAATAAATTAGCAATTATAATTTAACGTTGCGTATTATTGTATTGTAAGTACCTATAATAATGTTACAAAACAACACGACAAAAGCAGAAATCAGAATTATTTAATTAATTGTGTTCGATAGTAATGTAATAAATATCTTAAAATTATTCTGATAAAATTCAGAAAGACTGTTTATGGTTGTGCACGATCCGGCATTTGAGTATAAGGACATGGCTAGAAGTCTCCTGAGGGGTATACAGAAAAGCGGTACAGCCCCGGGAATGATGCGTGGCACATCTCCACCTGACTTTCCCCCCTATAGTCCGTTGTTTGCTGAATCTGTATCCGCCATAGACGATGATGGGGTTGCGTTGGGCTGACATCACAAATAGGGGTCCTGCGAAAAAGAAAATAATATTACAATTAAAATATAAATAGGATATTCTTCATAGGACATGCTTCTGAAGGCTAACTGTGAAGTAAACTTTGCTTCTTAAATCTTAAATAGAAACATTGCTGCTTAGATACAGATACAACTCAAAATTGAATGTACATGAGAGACTGGGCATTATATAACGTTAGAAGAATATAGAAAAAATCGGCCATGACCTGTGATTGGTGGGTATTATCGACTGCAGATATGGCCAGAACCAACTGCATAACCTGAATTATTACATAATTTTATAACAATAGAGCTACAAAAGGGGTTAGTGGAGGACGTTAAATAAGAAAAAACACATAAAATAAAAAATATTAACATGTTTAATTGAGATAAAAATAACGATAATAATATACCTATGAGTAATAAAATTTAAAGTCGTCAAGTGGTTAGTATTAATTGTTATAGTGAAGCTCGTTAAAACATTTCAAGCAATACGCTTTGTTGCATTTGGTGCAAATTGATTTGATTTTCTTTGTCCTCTTATTGGCTTGCTTGCTCGGGTAGGTTAATCTCAGTTTCGCGTAGCATCCGACACAGATTTTTCTCCTGTCGGTTTTAATGTACTTGTGGCCAGGAGACATCAGTGCTTGATTTGCCTGTGCGATGATATAGATACCTGAAATTGGCAAAATCTTGTAACAAAGAATTTAGTACCGAGATCGGTAGCTTGGTTGCTTAATTTTCAGGCTTTCGAGTATAATGAAAAATCACATAAAAACGCACTCCAAACAAAAGCAATACTTTTTAAAACATTCAAAATATCAAAACAAACATGTGACTTATTGCTAAATGAATATCCTGAACAAAACATGAATACAATAATAAAAGTACGTAATCAGTGAATAGATGTTAATCAATGAGTAGAATAGAAGGATTCATTAGCAAAATGTCAGAAAAAATACGTAAGCCTATCTTACTTAAAATGAATGAAGGACACTGCCTTCTTTGGTTTCCTGTCCTGTTCCCTGTTTGTCTGCGGGGTCGGTGAAGTAAATATCTTCTATTAATATCGGTCAGACGTTTTGATCCATCATCATCCATCAGAACGAAAAGGTGCTACTGATGAATAAAATGTATAAATAAGTCAGGGAAATGACCATGCCGAGAGACCGATGAAGTATAGTGATTGATGACATAATATTTAGCCCAAATAGTGCTACTTTCTCTCAACACCTCTCACCTCTCAACAATAGCAATACAGTAGCATAGTTATAGTATATATAACTATGCTACTGTATTGCTATTGTTGTCACTCCATGAACTTGGTGATTATTTTTGATAGTTTGTTAATTAGCGTTCGAAAAAATATTGGTTTTGCCAAAAATGTTTTACTAAAACCACTGTTGAATTTACATTAGGAAAATTCAAACAGACAGGAAGTGAGTGAAGATATATTTGAGTCCATAAGAAGACAGATAAATGATAGGATGACTATATTTGGTTGTACAAAACCTGTTCTTTGGTGTACATACACTGATTCTTTCTTTGAGGGGGGTGATTGTGAATGTTATTGCTCTTAATTATAATGTTGTCTTCTATTGTGTACACAAATGCACTGCAGTTCCATTTTAGGTGTGAGGAACATTGCCATCGCTTTTTAATACCGCTCAGGCGGTGTTTGCAGAATAAAAATCCGTCTAAAAGCAGCAATTTCACTGAGCCGTTTCTATTTGACACGAATGTAGCTAGACCTGGAAAAAAAACGAATCTCATCACAATTTAATATGAAAATGCCATAGCCAAATGCTATACAAGGCGTGAAGAGATTTTTTAGAACAGATACTAGATGGCGCTAAAATCACAAAAATTAAATGTTGGTTTCTGAAATATTTTTATAGAAATATTAAACATTAAAATAATAAATGAAATGAGTTGTTCGAATGGTATTAATATTTGTGGGAAGTTAGGTAAGTCATGGGTGCCGTTGACTAGTTCAGAGTTTTAAATCGTGTAAAACAAATAGTAAGGGATATCTGTATGAAATTCAAAGACGATGTTCCCCTTATAGATTTACCTTTGCTTTGCTTTATTTATTTGATTTGACCCTTGGTAAGAAAAAGCGAAAGCATAATTATTATTACTTAGTACAATTTTTATCTATAAATAAAAGACGTTTGAAATATTTCGAGTAATATATAATCAACTTATACAAAATACAGACAATTTATATAAAATTAATTATATTCGTTTTTTTTAAATATCAAAGTGAGAATATTTCCCACACATCAAGTGCTTTTTATTTCAACAATAAATAAACGTTACTAAATAGTTGATGTTTTAAAAATTTGTAAAGCTTAGTTATTAAAACTGAATACAGAAACGGTCATGATGGGACTGGCTAAACAAAAAGAGAAAAAAACATACTATGTAGGTTCTTAAGTAAGAGAAAATAGATTAGAATATTATTGAAAAATTAAATCAGAGCGCTATTTAATCTTATTGGCGGAATTGAATCTGCGATAGGTAAAGTAGGATTTCACTTAACCAGAATAACTATATATAGTATAATACTATAGTATTATAACTTGTTTTTGTGGGTACTTTTGTCATACGTTGTAGGTAGGTATAATAAGCTTTATTCCATGGCTATGCGTGGCACTGCTATTTAATATGGAATTTGCCACACTTTTAATGCTATGTGACATGACGTTCTAAAAGTAATGATCAATAAATAGAGTGTGGCGAAGTCTACTGATATTATTTTAACCCTACAATAGATTTGTGGAGACACTGGTGTTAAAGAAATATTGTTGTCCATACGTGATGCGACCACGCTCAGGCTGTACATAAGGCTTTATTACGATCATATTGGCTGACGATTGCAAGCACTGCAAGAGTCCGATCTTTTTTGCTCAAAACTGCTGTATGTTTTTAAGGATTGATTTTGTATGAATCGTGGTACGGATTAAAATATTTAAATTTTCGAATTAATGAGTATAGGTAATATATCTATCAACATCATCCATCATCTTGCTGTTCTATTATGTTACTTGTCATCTCCTCTATCACTCGATTTACATTTATGACATTTCTCACACAATCCATCCAACACATCTCATAAATTAGTATGTCGTTATACAGTATTTTTGGACCATATAATAAGTAACAGGCGTGTACTCGTGGTAATATAGTCATATTTATATCAAGGTGTTATCAAAAATTCAAAAATGTAAATTTTAAATGAAATTTTGTATATATTTTTATCTGATCAAACTCTTTGTATAGATAATATCACATTTATTTTACAATATTGTATTTTTGATGACATCTTGTCGTACGCGCTGTACCATATTCTCTATAAAAATTGTTATATTCACTTAATTATAATGACTGTCTTGTTGTGATAATCCTTTGATTCTGCATTAGGTGTATCAATTTGGATCAACACTGACTTTCAAACTACTCATGGAATAAAAGCACAAATTAAACCTCAAACAAATGAGTAAACTAACCATATTTCTCTAATTCTTCTAGTACCTATTCCTAATTTTTCAAACAGTGCTTTAGCAATCAATACTTTACTTTTATTACTTCAATATTATTATGAAAAGTAACTTAAAATAAAACTAAAAATATTCGAAGTATAACTTATTTAGTTAGATTAGTACACTGAAAGACAGTAAGACATCATAATATCACAAATAATATACTTTCTTCAACCGTTTTCAATAAGATGCATAGTGTTCAAAATAACCATATAAGTATCCACATATTTTTGCCTTTCAATTCACATCCAATATTAAATATCCTATAATACTTTTTATCGTCCTTGCTTACCTATTTCGTTCTGTTTCGTGTGACTTTATTGCACACAATACTGAGAAATAGAAATAAAAAAATTGATGTCAAATCGTAATAGACCTACGCTTATCCATATTAGATGGGTCCTAAAATAAGAAGACAAAATATCGGTGCCAATGCTGTCTAACATTTCGAGGATAAAGAGGCAAGATTTATCTATGCAATAATTGTGATCATTCCATCAGATGAAGTAAGCCACTAAAGAGATCTATGTTAAGTTCTAAGCGATATGGTGGTTCAGAATGTTCGGAGTATACAATAAATATATAAGAGATTAAAAGACCGTGTGGTGACGGCAGAGTAGAATACAATTGTCACCTCCCCAAATTTCTCCGTGGGTGTCGTACAAGGCGACTAAGGATAAATAAGTGATGAGGAATGAGCAGCAGAGTTCCTCTTATACCACCTAGCAATGTACTGCGACTTTTGTGCCCGATAAATGGCAATAGGCTCGCCACCTATTACATGGGACTAGGTGTGATTTATGTTTGTATGTAGATTAAAAGACCTTTTTGAGAGATTCATCAATTCAATCAATATAATACCGGACATCCTTCCGGCGGGACAACGAGGAGAGTAGCACATACAAGACTGCAATTTCCACTAAGGCCAGTCATTGGATGGATGACTCAAATATAGTAGAAATAGAACTCAAATTTGCCATTTCCGAATTAGTTGAGTTTAAGCAAGCTCAAGTTTCTGGTGGTGGCATTGTGGTTATGTTCATTTCTGTATCTGATGATTTGGTCATAGATGTTGGTGTAGACGAAGGCGTGGCAGCCCCGGCTGGTGTTGCTCGAGCACTGCCAACGGATCCTGTAGCCGATTTGACGCTGCCTACTAAAGGGGAATCCGTTCAACACCAGTATAGGCTTTCCGTATCTGGACGTGGAGTAAATGCACTCTGAAAACAACAAAAATAATTAAAGATGCGTTTGTTACAAACATGAGAGGTGTTTCTGCAATGTACCATTTATTCACTAAAAGAGCAGACATTATAGTCTGAAAGTGAGTTCTTAGTTAAAAATCAAGCTTCGATTTCAAGGTACGATGAGCATCATAAGTAGATTAACTCTGTCGTGCAGCCGACAGCGCATGCGTAGATGCGGAGTAATAGTTGCCACCAATTTGTGTAAACAATAATCGCGAGAAGATATGATGCTGACTGTACTACATACAATAACACCACAAATGAAAATTAAGATAAAACTAAGGCAGTACCAAATGGGTTTAGTGATAAAATAAAAGTTTAAGACAAAAATTCAATTGTACTATGTATTTAAAATTCACTTCAATTGGCATTACAAAATATTATTTAAAAAATTCATTCCTTCATTCATTCAATATGTTTAAAGGCGAAAAATGTACCTTATTATCAAGAGCGTTGTTAGGTAAACCCCATTATGTTACTAAGTTCAACTCAATATCAAGCTTACGGCAGGGCATAGAAAAATTGGCCTTCAAAATTGTTTTTGTTAATTGTTCTGATGAAGTTTCCCGGCAACAAACCAATAGTATTTTTAAAATGAAAGAAAGCGGGATTTATACCATGTACCTTTGTTTTTTATTTTATCCGATATTTCGGTTACAGTTACATGCGCCATGATCACGGAAGAACTGTTCTTCCGTGATCATGGCGCATGTAAATGTTAGCGACCACGCTAGTTTAAAACAATAAACCAATAGTAGTCTCGACTTGGCTATTAACAATACAAATATTATAAAGCTTATGAGTTTGTTTGTTTGGTTTAACGCGCTAATCAATCAAATTGAAAAATTCTTTTTGTGTTGGATAGTCCGTTTATCGAGGAAGGCTATAGGCTATATAATAACCGACATTAACGCGAGCGAAGCCGCGGGCGACCACTGGTAAATTATATTGGCAACGGCGGATGGTTATGTTCTCCGGCGGTCTTCAGTAATTCGCCATGAATTGTACTGTATAATGCGGCCCTACAACCCTGTTTCTGTTTGCTGCATTGCCAACGTAGCTTCAAACCCCTTTGACGGTGCTTAGAGTACTTGTAACCACTGAACAATAAGATTCTTCCACCAGGTAACAAGACTACACTGCCGAGCACATCTGGAAATATACAAACAATGAGTCCATTATTATTTATACAGGTGCAAAGTTTATAAATAAATAAATAATAAAGTTTAGATGCTTTTTCAGCCATGACGGCCAGCTTTAGTTTTTATTTGTAAGAATACTTATTTTTCTCAGTTTTAATGTCCTAATGAAGGTTGTCCCAATAGACATTAATGATCTTTGGGCTTAAGAAAATTCCTCAGCCTTTACCCTACTAAAATGTATGGAAAACGTTTTCTTTCATTTATGGGTTTTCTAGTACTCTAACTTCAGTTGTTCTTAAAATGTTTAAATCCTTAATAGGAATGGGATTGTTTGGCATTAAAAAAATTAACCAATTCTGACGATTTTCTCGCTGATTTCTCGATTCATTTTTATGAAAAATCTGTGAATGTCTATTGTCATAACTCAAAAAGTTGGAAGAGGTCTCCTAAGACCATTTTCGCGTGGCAGGATGGGATCTGGTAGCTGTCCTTTATGACCCATCTCAACTTTCCAATCTGTACATACCGTATAGGCCTTTTATGCCGGCCTGGGAGCGAAGAAATAGCGTCTGCCAGGTCCAACTCACTTCAATAGGCCTAGCACGGGCTACGGACAAAATCTCCTCGGGGAAAATAAAATATTTTCCTCTCGCTCTAGCTCCCACTAAATCCTGAGACAAAACACTTTCAAGTGGTGGAGAGAGATTTTGTCCGCGTCCCGTGCTAGGCCAACTAGGGTGTCGTAAGAGTCGCTCAAGGGAGATGGGAGATTGTCGAATAAGGGAGATGAGAAGGGCAAACCACCAATATAACATTACGAAAAAGGGTTGGTGTCAGACAGGAGACACCTTCAGCAGATTGGATAAGAATGTTTTGTGCCGGTACTCGGTGGATGTATAGAAATGTTAGATTGTATTATAAATGTTTATTGTTTAAATGTTAATGTTAATACAAAGATTTTGGTGGTTAGAAAAATAATTTCGAAAAATTATGATCTTGAGGCGGGAATCGAACCCGCGTTCGCTGCTATCCGGGCAGGTGCCTGACCGCTCGGCCAACCAAGACACTAATTAACTTGCCGAAATTCTTCTAACCTTTACACCTGTATGATGTATGTACACCTGACTGATATAACACGGTGTCGCAAGCGACCCGCCGCGCCGGCGAGCTGCGGTGTCAGCAATATGTGACGGTCGCCTGCGTCACCTAAGGCGTAAGTTAAGTAAGTTAAGTGTTTGGTAATAAACCGAACACCAATCACTCCCTCCGTTTATCGCTCTCTCGACGTTTCTTTTCTTATTCAGCACTAGCGTCTTTTTTCCAGAGTGAAGGATGCTATGAATTAAAGGGAGTAGATGATTCTAAAACGTCTGGTCGAACAGTCGAAAATGTCCGGCCTAAGCAAAAATTGCTTAGTTTACGCAATCGAAGGCCAAGCGCGCTATGCCACTGCGCTAGTGAGCTTCATTATTTGGAACAAATAGAAATGATACAACTAATGGATTAGAAATGATAAAACAACACAGAATGTTTTGATTTTTTCTGATCTTTTAATTTTTACACTATTATCTGTTTGATTTTTGCCAATTTTGATTTTATTATACAAAAAAATTTCATACTTCATTTTATTTACACAAAGTAGTCTTAATTTAGTAAAAATACATTAAAATTTTGAAATGAATGTTACAAACGGCACTATACCATACTAAAGAATCACCAGAATAAAAACATAACACTGGTTTTGTATATAATGCTGTATATAATAAAAAGTACTGAATAACTTAACTAAACTAACTGTGTATTCATTTTAGTTTCTGAAATTGATATTCAATATCCGAACCTTTATAAAAAAACATTATCTGATGTTATATTTCAACATTAAATAAATTTTATACAATTATTACAAGGAATCAATATTAGAAATATGAATTGCTTATAATTCAAAGATTATGGTGGTTAGAAAAAGAATTTCGAAAAATTATGGTCTTGATGCGGTTCGATTCCCGCATCGAGACCATAATTTTTGTAAATTAAAATCGAATAATTGCCTATAATGTTCAAATGAAAAATCAGATAATATAGGATTTAAAATAAAATCATGCCTAATCTTAACCAAATGCAGGGTAATTATTAAGTTATTGTATAGGCAGCATTGCGAAAGACGCGGGTTCGATGCCATTTTTCTATCGAAAATGTTCTGATCTTACTTTCGTTGTAATATTAATATGTGCTAAAATAAATATTTTAAAGATAGTATTGCCTAAATAAATACTACAGTAACAACTTAATTATACATACAATAGCTATAAAACAGTTTCATTTTTTATTATGTGGTGATTTTCTGTACGTTATTTCCTTGATATTTTAAAAATGAGTTCAACACACACTTACTAACATTTACGTCAGTAAATTTTAAGACAAGAATGGTTATATATCACATATTACATCATCAATTCAACAGTCAAATATTTCCAATCAATTGTTAACCTTATTCGTTTGACGTAAAGCAAGAAGTGGATTGACAAAGTTAAAGTGCGCGCCAGATAAGTCTGCGCGCGATGAGTGGCGCTGCTCGCTTACATTAACACATCTAGACAAACAAAATACCAGCCAGAATTTTAGTTCCAATTTTGACCATGTGCAAACTTCATTGGCGCGCACTCTACCTACTCTATTTACATTTTATTGAAATAACAATTTGTTTTGTTTTGTGATAGGACGCTACCAAGACGCTCTTTTATTTGGTCATATCAGGAAAATAACTTTATGAAAAATATTACTATTGTATTGAATACTTTCTATGTCTCATATTTCACAGTGCCTTCAAAATTTCTCAATAATTTTCAATATTTTGTCCTGTAAAGTATTGACATTGTATTTATCACATTCTGACTTAATGGCCACAGTAATACTCAATACAATAGATGCCAACCGTGTAATATTTATCCCTGGAGGAGTAGGCAATGCTGTTCTAGTATATATATTCCAGTGGAATATATAGGTCACATAGACGTTTTGGAATAAACAACTGGAAATAATGACGTGAGCCACAAAACCGTAATTAAAATTAAATTTTCACAAACTGTTGATTAGTGACCATTTTCAATTATATGGAAGCCCAAATCGTTGCTTTTATTCGCAATTACCTAAGAAATGACAGTTTTAAGCCGAACTTAATTAAGCTCTTATGTAGTTTTGGGTAACAATAACTAGACATCGTTTAAAACTGATAGAAGGGTTCAGAAGTATCATAATAATTGCTATTTGAGATAATGCCTGAAATGATTTCGAAAATTGATATTATAAACAACTACCCCATTTGCTAGTTGGGAAGATATCGAAATAAATTAATACAAGAGAGACGCGACACAAATAATACGTAAAATCATTGTGTGTTCTAAATTTTTAACAATAAGACTTACTCGTACTGTTGCAAAAATGAAATTTCGAGTAACGTCTTCCTTGTGAGCCTGCCTTTTCCTTCCATGAGCGATATGGAGTGCTGGTAAATTCTCATCTGTCCCTTAGAATATATGATGCGAATAAATTTATACAAGAATACCAACTACAGGCATTACGCTCGCATTAGTCCCCAACTCCAGAGGCAATAGCAGTTAGGGCTCAATAATAAGAACTGGCAAATCTCAATTTGTAAGGCACGCTTCGGTCCAACGGTGTACGCAGAGGCAAGTGGGTATGCGTATTGTTGTAGCTGATAACGGTATCCTCAAACGTGAACACAACAGCCGGGCATCCCTTGCTCGAGTGACTCCTGCAGCACCACCGGATCTTACCACGTCTGCTTGCTCTGTGTTTGTAATATTCATAGTTAGACATAATTATGATCTTCGCTCCTCTACTTGTGGTTGCCAAGACTGCCTCTGAAATGCAGTAAAGAGACGTGAGACTATGAAGAAAAACTGTTATGGATCAATGGGTAAAAATGTGACAAGGATCAGGTTACGGATTATCTATACATTAATCACTCACATTTATTTCCGAATGTGTAGGTAGAGATGAACTAACACCCAGGATTGCCATTTATGTTAGTTCCCATGTAATACCGGGTGAGCTTATTGCCATCTATCGGGCACGTCAAAAAATGTCTCTACCCTCAGTCGCATTGTTTGTTAAAAAATATTAAAATTTGGCCACTTTTATGGCAGGATGTCCGCGGAAACTGCATTTGAGCTCAGGGCCCGTAGCCAAGTGGCAATCGTTTCATAACGATAGCGTGTCGAAGTTTGTCACGATCGGCCATATTACTTTGGTATCTACAGCGTCTTCTTAGCTTGCGCTACCAACATAACTAGGAACTTAAGAAGACGATTTTACGACGACTTACGTCAAATCCCATACATTTTGCTTTATCGAACTTCGTTATCTTTGTCGGTGTGTTACATTGTCTAGCCCCTCAGAGCTCGCTAGCGCAGTGACATAGCGCGCTTGGCCTGCTTGCGTAAACTAAGCAAGTTCGCTAAGGCCGGTCATAGGATGGGTGACCAAAAATTTATTATCTCGAGCTCCTCCGTGCTTCGGAAGGCACGTTAAGCCGGTGGACCTAATCCATTTGCAGTCAATACCCACTCTTCCATCCATAGGGAAGGCCCGTGCCCCAGCAGTGGGGACATTAAAGAGCTGGTGATGATGATAATGATGAGGGACTAACGGCTTAACGTGGCCCTCAAAGCACCTAGGAACTTGTTTTTTAATGCTCTATCTAAGATATTCTTCCTAGTACTTTCCTTCTTACTAGTATGTAAAAAAATAACTAAACCAAAATGTATCTCATTGCTTTATTATTAAAAATTATTGTTGGCGACTTTATATTCTGACTGGGTTATATTCAGATCTTTTATTAGGATTTCACGAACTTTAAATTAATATTAATGAAGCAAGTCAATCAGTATTATATTAACTTGATGTTTAATTAATATGGATAAGTTGACATGCCACCGATTTATCTTCATTATTTACATAGAATTAAATCTAATAATCTCGATTGAATTAATTATTTTCGATAATAATACTTTTATACACAAACATGGCATTTACAAAAATAAAGGTTTCAATAAATATTAGTATTAAAAAATAATAACATTTAAAAATTATACAAGACAAATATACAAAAAAATAGACAGAGAATTTGTAAATTTTAACTAACACTAAGTAAAAGTTAAGTACCTCGGATCTACCTTCAGAAAAATGCAAACAATTTCTATGGCATGTTTATCAATATCAAAGATTAATTTCAAGAATTTATGACTATCTGGAGGTGTCATGATCATAATTTATAAACATAGCACTATCAAATTTGCATGTTACTTTTGCCTTATAAAAGATAGCAATCGCTGAAAGTTTTTGATTGCAAAGCTATTGCGTTAAATCAAAGACTAATTAGGAGTCAAACAAGATGCATTACAAATTTCCGTTCACGTAGCAGATAAATTTGAACCATTTGCTTCATCTTATTTGATTAAATTTGCATGTTATTATCTCCATTTATTTAAAAATGTTATACCTATGTTGGCTTTCAAAATTTTAAATTCCTAAATATAAATCACAAACATTATTATTATATCGCTTACCTTACAAAGCAACCTTACAAAGCTACCTAACCTTACAAAGCTATACTACTCTATCACGTCGACATCGAGTCGCTACTTTTTTGCTTGAGATCAATTTTTACCTAAAGTATAGCCTGTTGCTATACTTATTGAAAAACAAATTTTACCATTACGAATAATAAATAATTTTATTTTGCCAAAATATATACCACTTAAAATTAACATTTACAGAAATTAATATTTTTAAAAAAGAAAATTAATAAATGTCGCTACAGATTTCTGTGCCGAAATTTCTCATATTTTATGACTACAATATTAATAATTATTATTGCTTTAACATTTTGAATTTCGGTTCTCCAAAATATTTGCTTTAAATAAAGCAAAAAGTTTTAATTAATTTCGGCATCAAATCATGAGATCAGTACATCTAGCACGAATTTTTCCAACATTCGTATGGTAATCGTATCGAGTAAGCACTCTAAAACCAAAACAAAATAATTTTTTGATTGTAAATCGAAAATTATTAATACTTCTTAGGTAATTATATTTAATTAATATTAACGCTATAAACACATATTTAATTTTAATACCTGATAAAAATAATTAAAAATTTCTTGGAAATCATATTTATATATAATCATATTTGTTTGGTTTATGAACGTTTTCCGTGACTCACGTTTTTAGCCGTTTGGTATCGAGAAGTGGAATCCGAAGGTTTTGTCACGTAAATTTTTAAGGTTAGAATACTTGCTTAAATTAAAAAAAAAAAATTCGAATCTGTCGCTGTCAAAAATTAAGATGGCCATCGGAGCCGTTCATAAACCAAACAAATATTTATTATTAGCAAGAAATATTTATTTCTTATCATCGAATATTAAAGTTGATTTTATTTTATTTAAAAGAATTTAGGACATATTAGTTACGTGTTTACAATGTTAATAATAATTAAATATAATAATTTTTTTATTACCCAAGAAATATTAATTATTTTCCAATTTATGATGTTTAATTTTTAATTTTGATTTTAGAGTGCTTACTCGATACGATTATTTTACGAATGTTGGAAATATTCGTGCTTGAGGCACAAAATGATGTAAATTATAATTCATAACTATTGATTTGATGAATAACATAAAATTATTTGTCAGTCCAAATTTTATTCATAGCTACTTTTATTAAATCTTGTAATTATACAGTAGTAATTTCATTAAATATCGTTTTAATAAAAAAAAATTCATTTAACTCTCTTGTCCTTTCTGCTAATAGCGTATCCGGTGGATGGCACGCCTCTGTAGTTTGCAAAATTTGGGTGTTTATACACCTTTGCTTAAGAAAATGGTACTGTAATTTGAGCAACAGAATGATCACATCGTGCGATCTCATAACTTGTCGAAGACATCAAGATTATTAATTTTCGAACTTTTTCGAAACACAATTTTCTTTTTCAAAGACATCTAAACATAATCAAGCATGTAGTAAGAACATCGAGTCTTAAGTCTTAAAATAATACATTATAATTTAAGTTTGAAGACTTCTTTCTATAAGATTTAAGTTCGAGTCGAGCTCAAGACCTAAAGAATTTTTCGTCTTCCTATAAATTAAGACCTAATTTATAGGAAGACAAAGATCTTTTCTAACATAATTCGAGTTGACTTAGTTTTTTCCAAAATAAATTGGAACTTAGTCTATAAATAGTGTTCAATATCGCTGTTGATTATCAACAAAGTTATAAGGGTAGTATAAATATAAATAACTATGCGATTATTATTTTAACTATTAATTCCAACAGATTTTGTCTATCACTCTACGATTTGACGCAGTTTATCTACAAGAACTCTGGGACTCAGATGACTTAAAAGCCTCTTCCAAGTCTTCAGTCATGTGAATCGGCTTTAGTATTGAAATAAAGTCATTTACAGCATAAGTGTGGCAAAGCTACACTCAACCATATCTACATAGCTAATGATATACTGAAATCTCAAGTCTTATGCGGAGTGACTAATCTAGAATTTTCTGGGCTTGGGCAAATGGTTGTGCTGGTTGCTGTAGCTAACAATGTGATTGTCTACCGTGAAGATTACCGCGGAACAGCCCTTGTTGTAATGTGTCCTACAGTACCATCTGGTTCTACCCGCTTGAAACCTGTGCCGGGCAAATTCGTAGTTGGCCATAATAATAATCTTAGCTCCTCTGTAAGTCGTCTTGAACATAGCTGTAACAACACAATAATCATTTATTTTTTCGTCACGAACCAAAAAGTATATATTACGATTTTTTTATATTAAATAAACACCTAGAAATAACATGTCTAGATTCAGGTTAGGATGCAGATCGCTGGTGCCTGTGATAGGTAATAAAACCTGTACTACAGTTCACCCGTGCTAAGTAACTATCAAGAATAAGACACCTTCAGTGTTACCAATTTTAAGAGTATGGCTGGGTTAGAAGTTTATAAAGTGAGTTATTAAGACAATGAGAATATGTACCATAGAATATGGAAAAGTACCAACGTCAAATAACGACAATTATTATTGTAAGCATTACACTGTGTAGATGATACTACCCACTATAAGGCCCGGACTCCACCAAAGCGGAGACGAGACGAGACGAGAGGAGCTGTGTTTTAAACAACCAATAGAAATTCGTTATTCACACCTCTTGTTTCTGCTCAGCTTCATTGACGCAAGTACGGCGGCGCAAGACGAAGTTATACCTAATCTAGTGACAAAGGATTGTCAATAATTTGACGAAATCTATTTCTTTATTATTTAGAGTTACACACACATTTCGTCAATTACATTAAGGCCCACTAAATTGGAGGCTAGCCTTTTGCCATCTACCGGGCAGGTGAACCACAGAACTCAGTGCATGATCCATAGGTACACATGGAATAACTAGATACTAAGAATATCAACATCTCCTTGATGGAGATGTTAATAGAAGTTGATTAGAAATATTTTATTTCACAATCTAAGCAAACACTCAACTTCAGTTATTCAATTATAATAATATTAATATTACCTACTATTTACATTATGTTTTATGACGGCCGGCTTGGTCAAATGCTCAGATCGCTGGGTATTGGCCAATAGGTCCCGGGTTCGAATCCTGGAAGGGGCAAATTTTGTGATGAGCACAAATATTTGTTCCTGCGTCATGGTTGTGTATATGTTTGTTTATGTAGCATATTTTCAACTTTTATGGTAAACATAATTATTATGATATTAAAAATATGCTCGTCATCTAGTATCCATAACACAAGTGCTTAGGCTACTTAGTTTGGGCTAGATGATAGGTGTGAGTGTAAAAAATATTTATTATTTTTATTATCTATATTTGCTAAGATATTTACATTGTCCAAAGCTAACGAGATGTAAGACATACAATGATAAAGTTTAAAAATTGAATGCCCATCTACAATAAATATCATAATAGACAAATTAATATTTTATTCATTAGATACCAAGTCGATATTAAATTAACATTCATAAAGTACTGGCTAAATTTTTTGAAAATAATTATACACTTTCCTTTAAAAGTAAATACATATTCTAAATCCTTAAATACCTACAAATTTGTCATCATCACCAGTCTTTTTAATATCCCCACTGCTGCGGCACAGGCCTTTTCCATGGATTGAATATAGGAAGAATAGGCCCACCATGCTGGCCCAGTGCGGGTTGATGGGTATTGACGACTGCAGTTGTAGCCGGGACAAATGGCTTAAGGTGCCTTCCGAAGCACGGAGGAGCTCGAGATAGTAAAGTTTTGGTCACCCATCCAATGGCCGGCCTTAGCGAACACTGCGTAGTTAACGCATTCGCAGATCTGTCAAAATGTAATATATTTGCTAATAAAATTGCATAACTAGCATTTTCTATACTAAATATTGCTGATTTAAATGACACTCATGATTTTATGATCATCTGGAACGAGATATACGTAAGAATATAAAATTTGAGATTAGCGAATGATGATGTCTATGATATCTAATATGTCTGCACACATTTCAAAGACTCGTGTGTTCACTTTCCGGTGTGATGGATGATATGAATCAAAAGGGAGTGGATAACTTGATGGTGTCTGGTCGGTGCAAATGGAAAAGGGCAGGAAGAAGAAGAAGAAGCGGAGGTCTGTGCCCAGCAGTGGGGAGATTAAAATGTTGAAAAAAAATGAGACTATGAACCTGCAGATTTGAGATTACAAACATTAAACTTATTATGAAAAGAAAGTAACAGTTTACACCTAGCTTGGTGCATTTGCATCGTACCTAGTTAAATTATTGATGAAATAAATAATGCTTTAAAGGCTTGGGCTCGTGGTTATGTTCATTGCTGCATTTGATAATCTGTTTGTCGATCGTGAAGATTACTGCAGAGCATCCTTTGTTATAGTGGGTCCTGCAGTACCATCTGGTCTTCCCGGCTTGGATCCTGTGCTTTGAGAATTCGTAACCTGACATGACGATAATTACCGCTCCCCTCAAAGTTGTCCTGAACACGGCTGTAACAATTAATTTACAGTACTTAGAAATCGGTCACGCCCTATGCTTAGTCATTCATTGTATTTACCACACCATCGCTGACAAGTAATGAAAATGTTGTAGAATCTTCTTGAATTTGTTATTAGAATGTTTAATTTATTAATTCTGCTTATTAAAGTTAAAAGAATAGTCTTGAAACTTCGATAAAGGATTAGGATGAAAATTTTTGGATTTTATTCTGATTTCTTATTCTTGTCTTGTTTCAGTAAATTTTAATTTAGTTTTTAATTCAGAGAGCCCGATTTAACGTTTATTACAATAATTTGATAACACCACTGTGTCTATTTGACAAAATACCACTTACGTCTATTTATTTCGTAAGAGTTGACATTTCCGCCATTGTTCCAGACTTCTCAATGGGTCAGAGGTGAATTAGCACCCACGTTTCGCCAATTATGTTAGGGTCCACGTAGGCCATTTATACTGCCATTTATCAGGCACCAAAGTCGCAGTAAATTGCTAGGTGGTATAAGAGGAACTTCTGAGGGGAAGACGGACACAATCTCTTCATGGAATAATGTTATACACAACAGTCCCCTTAATAAGCAATATTCCGGCTTTAGTTTTTCAAAAGGATTTTTGTAAAGGCCCTTGAAAAAAATCTGTTACTGGTCGCATCTGAAATTTTTTCTCTAAACCTAAGATTAATTTGAAAACAGTGTTTCTCTTTCATTCTCAATACAGATTGAAGAGGAGAGACTGATATTAAATTTAGTTTAAAGAATCATGTCAGAATGTTGTTTAAAAATATTTATTGACAATAAATATCTAGTTTAAATTGACACAAGTACGACGGCGCATGACATAGTTCTAAGCTGGTTACATTACTATGGATTGCCGATAACTTGACTCAATCTATTTCCCATTTTATGTATTTAGAGTCACACACACACACACATTTCGCCAATTACATTAAGCTCCTTTAAATTAAGGGCAAGCCTATTGCCATCTACCGGGCAGGTGAACCACAGAACTCAGTACATGACCCGTAGGCACGCATGGAATGACTACTAAAGAATATCAACAATGTTGATCAACATCTACATCAAATTAGAAAGATTTTATTTCATAATCTATCTATGTAAACACTCAACTTTATTTTGTCTATTTGCTTAGCTATTTACACTGTGCAAAGCTAACGAGATGTAAAATCTACATTCATCATCATCATCACCAGCCCTCTAATGTCCCCACTGCTGGAACATGGGCCTTCCCTACGGATGGATGAATATAGGGAGATTGAGCTATAATCCACCACGCTGGCCCAGTGCGGGATGGTAGGTATTATCGACTGCGGATGCAACCGGGACCAACGGCTTAGCGTGCCTTCCGAAGCACGGAGGAACTCGAGATAATAAATGGATGGTCAATCGTAATCGCATGCCAAGCGCGCTATGCAACCAACGGTTGAAGAAGATACCTAATCTTCTGAATAGAGTACTCCATTATCATTGGATTAAAAAAAATATATATATTATCTCGAGTTCCTACGTGCTTCAAAAGCCACGTTAAGGCGTTGGTCCCGGCTGCATCTGCAGTCATTAGAAACTTTGCACACAAAGTTTTTAGACACAAGTTTCTAAAACAGGTCGCATGTCATCCTCGCATTTAAAAAACGCAGTGTGCATAGACCATTTATAACACCTCGAATTAGACCCGTCTTTTAGGTTATGGCCCATCCTCCACTTAATCTTCGATGTAGGGAAGGTCTGTGCCCTTCATTCATTCATCTCTAGCACTTTTCCGGCCTGAGGGATGATATGAATCAAAAGGGAGTGGGTAGCTTGATGGCGTCTAGCCGATACAAATGGAAGAGGAATCATACTGCACCGACCCCAGATAAACAGGGAACGGACAGGAAGAAGAAAAAGTAGGGAAGGTCTGTGCCGTAGCAGTGGTGACATTAAAAGGTTGAAAGAGAAATGAGAGTATGAACATGCAGATTCAATTTAAGATATACGATTTTCTACATTGCGAGGGTACCCGTTGGCTTACAACGTGAAGTGTAAAGGTTAGAAGAATTTCGGCAAGTTAATTAGTTTCTTGGGTGGCCGAGCGGTCAGGCACTCGCCCGGATAGCGGCGGACGCGGGTTCGATTCCCGCCTCAAGATCATAATTTTTCGAAATTCTTTTTCTAACCACCAAAATCTTTGTATCAATTTAAGATTGCAAAAACAAACATTTTTACGAAATGAAAGTGAACGTTAGATACACCTAGCTTGGTGCATTTGCATCGTAGTATATTATTGATAAACGTATATAGTTCTTTACAGGTCTGGGCTCGTGATTGTGTTGATTGCTGTATCTGACAATCTGTTTGCCGACTGTGAAGATCCGAGCAGAGCATCCCTTTTTATAGTGGGTCCTACAGTACCACCTGGTACGCCCGGCTTGAAACCTGTGCCTTGCGAATGCGTAACGTGACATGACGATAATTTCTGCTCCCAGTGAAGTGGTCCCGAACTCAGCTGTAACAATTAATTTGTAGTATTTAGAAATCTCACGCCCTTTGCTATGTCATTGTACATAGGTCACACTAAAAGTTTCCGGAATTAGCAACTTACTTATTTAAAAAGTAATTACAACATTGAAAAAGTAATTACAACATTTAAAAATGGAACTCTTTAGTTGTAGCGCAGTCTGCGCTTCAGATAAGTCTGCGCGTGGTCAAATTGGAACTAAAATTCCGTCTTGTATTTCGTTTATCTAGAAGTGTCGAAGTATGCGAGCAGCGCCACGAGCGCCACACGCGAGCGAGTCAGGCGCAGACTAATCTGGTGCGGACTCTAGAATGCAGTTTGTTTCATCTGATTGTCAATTGTTTTTACATTGTGGCGCCATTTTAAAAATTGCGTGTCTACACTAACATGGAAATAACTCGGGAAAATTTTTGTAGTATGATTTTCTAATAATATAATTAAGAACCAATGAATTTAATATTTAGAGTATGAAAGTCACCACGGAGGAGTGGCACAAAAACTTTCAAAATTGGTTTAATCGAATGAAAAAGTGCATTTACGCAAAGGGAGAACATTTTGAGAAGCAATAAATTTATTTTTGACCTTTAAAATTATAATTTTCTTATTCATTCAGGAAACTTTTAGTGCGTCCCACGTATTTACCCAAAATTTTATAACATCTTATATTTATTACATTTTTCATTTATTATCTGCTTGTTAAGCTGATTGTGAAGCTAGCATAGATAGCATTTTTCACCACGTGAACATAGTCAAATTTTAATAATTTTAATTGGGTACTCTCGAGACAAGTATTCAAAAAGCATATATAGGCAAATGTAGGCATTACTCGCGTCGCGTATCGGCACTTCACAATCCTCGTAAAGTTAAAAGAAAAGTGTTAAAACGTTTGATAAAGGATTACCATTACAATTTTTGGATTTTAGTCTGATCTCTTTATCTAATATCTTGTTTAAGTAAAATTTAATTTGATTTTTAGTTCAGAGAGCTGGATTTAACGTTTATTACAATAATTTGATAACACCACTTATGTCTACTTGACAAGAAAAACCATTTTGTCTTCCTAAAAGGCACAAATTTGTCCACGTAAAGTGAAAGTGTGTAACCAAGTGTTATAATTCAACTTCTTCTCCCTACCCTGTTCCTATCTGGGGTCGGCACAGTATGTTTGCTGTTCCATTCATACCGGGCAGACGTCATCAAGCCATCCACTCCCATTTGATTCATATCATCCATCACACAGGAAAGGTGCTAGTGACGAATGAATGTATAAAAAAGAGACAGAACGAGAGGCCGATGAACGGAGAGAGTGATTCCAATCCACATTGCTCAAGGTTTTGGCTTAGGTTTTACAGACGGCCGCCTGCCTGACACCAATCCTCTTTGGGTATTGCAAAAGTTATAAGAAAAGTGTCATAATTATAATTATACCTGAATGTACAAACCTTGAGCAGTGTGAATTTCTAATCACTCTAAAAGTTTATTGGTATCTCGACGTGGATGATAATGACTATTTAAGGCAAAAGTAAATCCAAGTCATGTATTAGATGGTTTCTTTATCGAGTCTGGTTATAGATCTGAAACTGAAGCAACGTTGACGAAATGAAACGATAATCTGTAATTACATTAATATAATAAATATTGGGAAAGGTGTTCAGATTTTCACTTTTAATTGTAATCCTTCGTGAGTCGCTTTTAACTGAAAGTTTGGTTAAAGTATTGCAGAAGAAACATCCACTTTTGAAAGAGTGACTGAATAAGATGTTAAAATTAAATGCTGTTATTTTCAAGAAAATTGTTATTTGAAAATCATTTAGTGCAAACGTTTATTCAGGTTCGGTGGATGACAGTGCTCGTGTGTTATTTTAGAAATTTTATCGAAAACGGTCGTGAGCGATGCCCTGCAATGTCTCGAACTGTGCTGTGTGCACCGCCACACACCTTTCACTTCATTAGATAACTTCAAATGGTATGTATACTGTTTGTAGCACAATAGCGATCTGCCTCGACTGGAAGTTATATACTGTAACTGTTCTGAAACAAAAACTTTCAGTTAGTATCATGACCATCACAATTATAATACCCCTAATAATACTGGAGCAAAGGACTGTGTGTAACAGGGAGACAGGGAAAAGCTCCAGTCTTGTCTAGCACAGATAAAGATTTTGATCTTTATTTGAACATTATTTAAATGTAAAAAAATTCTTTTGCTGATTTATGTTCGGCAAATCACATATATATGTTGTTCTATCTCATCTGAGCTGATCTGGGTACAGCAAAAAGTAAGACTTAACAAAACATGTTATCAATGGAGACTCTTCATTAAACTCTTTTTTTTTCCATGAATAAAGCAGACGAAAAGAAATCCTTTTTGTAAGATTTAATTGGGTGTTGTATGAAGGAGGAGTGTGGGAGAATCTCGTGGGATATGTTTCTTTTCTTCTTTCACAATTATTGTCGCAAAATAATACTAGCAAATACTTATTGGAGAATTTATTACTAATAAAAATGACTAGCATTTATTATCTACATTATGAGATCAAACGAAATAGAAAATAATTAATATAATTACCCACTTACTTATGAATTATTTGTACTAGATCAAAAAAACTATAGCCGTGGGGCAGAGTAGAATACAATTTTCCCAACCCCCTTCCTCTCCCCGGGGTGACGTAGGTACAAGGCGACTAAGGGTAAAGACAGCAATGGGCAGCAGCTTTCCTCTTCTATATATCAATATACTGCGAATATACAACATCGGGACAATAATTTTTCGAACTTTTTCTGGCTACAATAATCTTTGTAATTACTGCGATTTACGTGTCCGACAGATGGCAATAGGCTCTCCATCTGTCACAAGGGACCTGGTACAGTTGTAAAAAAGTTCAATGTTCAAAGTTATCCCAAAAAACGAGGAATTACTAAGGCTAGAGTTCACCAACACTTAAACAGGCGACTATTATTTAACTGACGGTTTTTGACATTTTATCGTATGGAAGAACTGTCAAAAACTGGCGGTTATCTTTTAATCGGTTGTATTACGTGTTGGTTTATTTTGATTTATTTGGTTGATTATCGTGTTGGAACTCGGGCCTAAATCATTGTTTGAAGAGTTTTGGTGAAATAGTTGACCTTCGGCGAATGGTTATGCTCGTTTCTGACAGAGAGTAGAATTTCGTGTTTGTAAGTGTGAACAGTTGCCGTGCACCCCTTGCAATGATCAGTGGCACAAAGCCAGCGGATCCTGGAGTTTTTGGAGACCGTCTGTTGATAAAACGTGTACCCTGCCAACAGGAGCATACGATTGCCACGTTTTGAGTACACATATTGTAAAGAACCTGTAAAAAGTTGAACGATATCAATGTTCCTATCATATTATATACGAGGTACGGACTGATACATGTAAAGAGAAAAAACGAAATTCACTTAAAACAGAGAAGAATTAATGGTTGGAGATAGAGATAGCGGCAGATTTAGAGGCAGATGTTTGTGTGTTAACATAAACGCCATTTATTGATTGGAGACAGTATGCCAGTGAAAGAGCTGTATGGTATACAATCTTAAGGAAAACCTATTACGGCTATTACTCATATTTATACCAATTATTGTATAATAATAATAACAAATATTTTCACGCTCACACCTATCATCTAGCCTAAAGTAAGTAGCATAAGCACTTGTGTTATGATTACTAGATGACGGACGAAATACAAGTAGCGGTATAAAATGGCAGCAAGACTGCGCCGATCCCAAATAAAATGAAACAGAAGAATGTTGAATTATGTTTAAACAGGTAGGCCCCTTCAAGAATAAAAAAAGATTTACAAAAACAATTTTTTCATGTCATTTTAATTTGCACTTCATACTTCTATATAATAAGATACTGATACATTATAATTAGTAATATCCGTATCTACGGAATGTTAATACAGCCGTTTGATATTTTTGTAAATACTATTTACTAAAGCTTTATACATAATTCTTGGAGTCCTTATGCCCTTAGTCCAATGCAACATGTACCAGTATTTATTAAATTCAAAAGAATCGGCAAACACAAAAATAATTCCAAAAAAATAATCATACACGCATTTTCTAAAATAATACTATGAGATCTACGAAGATCTAAGCTTAACATAAGCTATTTTATAAGCAAAACAAAACCTATTGACGTTGTGTCACTTGCCTGGTTTTTAAGAGCTACTACTAAAACTATATCTTATAAAAATATCATATTGTATACAAGGGATTTCAGTCCTAAAAACATGATGAAATAGATTAAAATTTACAAATAAACAAATAAAATCGAAATCGAAGATCTAGTCAACAGGTGTCACGTTACCATTTTTCACAATATATTTGGCACGTTAGGACAAATAAGCATTAAGTTGGAAATTGGAGAAACTGAATAGTTTCGTATAGTCTGGTGTGCTGTCTATTATAAAGTCAGTCATCAGGTTACGGTTCACAATCAATTTGGAGGTATTTAACAGTTTTGAATAAACTGATGTGGTGTTGACTGCATATCAATACTGATCAAAAATATTTGAACTTCTGCGAGTCAGATAATGACCCTCAACAAAAGTTTTTTGTTACACATTCTGACGAACATGTCGTGTAATATACCTAATATTCCCTTAATTAAAAACAACTCACCAACCAAACTTGAGAATCATAAAAGTGTGACTGTCATACAAATCTATTGTCTTTATTAACCAATCAGCCTCTGTTATCAGAACAACACAACTTAGTTCACTATCTTCTAATCTCAATTTTCAACTCTCTTGAGTTATTATGTACTGTAATATTTTATGATATGCGCACAGGTGGGTGATTATGAGTATTTCGGACACTAATTATTTTGTTGTAATATGTAAATATCACTGCTGAACATGCTTTCTTGTAGTGAGTTCTGCAATACCATCTAGTTTTGAGACCTTTAGTTCTGTGTTTTAAATACTCATATCCCGATAAGATAATTATTTGAGCTCCACGGCTAGAAGTGCTATACATTGCACCTGAAAAAAATTAAATCATTTAAAACATCTTGCCATAGGTTAGAGAATTTGGAGAGATACTTTAAAAAACGCAAATCAAGCAGTATGTTCAAATATAGGTACATTGAAATTAAATATATTCAATGCGGAAGTGGAAGGTGATGTAAATAGTGAGGAAAAAAATAGAAGGACGGAGGTGTGAGTAAGAGTGCAAGAGAGAGAGACACGAGAAGGAACAATTGAACAACGACGCGTTATGTGAATTATTACTAATCAAAAACAAATGTGCATAAACAGTTTTATTTTTAAGTAAATGCAACCTGAAACAGAAGTTAAGGGGGATTTAGTTTCTTAATTGTATTTATGGTTTTTCAAATGCACTATCTTTATCAATTCTTTTTCTTATTCTTTATTAAATTTTACTAAGTAAAATTATGTCATAACAATTAACTATTTCAACTAAAGTTTAGTATATGCTCCACTTTTACGAAACAACACAAGTCTTGAAAAAAAATAATGTAAACAATTAAAACGTTACAAAAACCGAAGCCTTTCCTTTACGGATTAAACAGTAATATCGTTCTAATTTATTATGAAGATAATGTCGAAACTTAGCAACTTAAAATTGAATCTAGTCAATGTATTTTGGATAGAAATAACTTAACTATGAAATTATTATTAACCCAGAGCTCATATAAAAGGGGCAAATGCCCTAAAATCATTTACATACATTATCTTCCTATTAGGAACAACATCTGATATTTTGAATGTATCAATTGTGTTTTTATTAACTAGATCATTTTCAACATAGTTTATAGTAGGTACAAAAAGTTATTTCTTATCTTTTTCAAGGAATAATTCTTCTTACAATGTTATGTTTTACTGCACTAATATACTAAATAGTTGCTAAGACTGCATTTCTCTAGAACTCATTAAGTCGTGCCGAGGGAATTACTCGGGCGTACCTATAAAATGTTATAACTAAGTTACAACTTATAATGCTAGGTAAGCGTGAGCACTTAATTATTATAGTACTGAATCAACTCCCAATCAATCTAATCAGAAGAAATATATCTAAGTACGAAGGCAGGATTAGGAGAAACTAGAGCAAATCAGGCATACTTATTTCAGTTGGGGATATTACCAGACAGTATGAGTACCGTCTGCTCTCTTGACGGGATACGCAAAGAAATAACCTGTATTTCTATCTGCCATTTTGGGTTGACGACAGTATACCCACTTTGAGACCACATCATAAGGTAATGAGAACAGAAAAGTTTATTCTAGAATCCAATTACATCGCAGACATAGAATGAGCGCGTGATTGTATTGCTCTCCTATCTATAAATTCCTTTTTTCACGAAGACTTACAAAACCTCCACTAGCACCACACATTATTTTTCTAAACCAGATCTATAAAAAAAGGATGTATTGTCTAATTACATTTTTGTAATATAAAATGAGTCACTTTACAATGACAGCACAGAATTGTTCTTCTATTTATCAAACGTAAGTATCGAATTCGTAAGCCCCGTAACACCAAACTAGACCCATTAACGACCCACTATATATAAAAAAATTAGCATTTTATCAGTTCTTAACTAAACCCAAGCTAACCCATGCCTATCAAATACATTAACTAGTATGGAATTGAGTGAAGCAGCACCTCTCAGAACTTATGCACAAGTTGATTTGACACTTGGAACAGTAGATATAAGTGTGATAGTTGCAATTCGGCATTTTACATCTTTGCCGTGTTCGCCTTATTGGCCAATGGTCTACCCCGTCCAGTCTCCTGTCTTTGTTGGGCATTTTACACCTGACCCTTTTAGCTACGAGCTGCCCTTCAACGCTGTATGGCAAATGGTATTTTTTGGTGACACGCCGTTTTTTAGTCAAGTAGAGAGGATCCATTGCTTCCAATTCATCTGAAAAGGAAAACAAAGTGTCAATAAATAATCCCAGGTGCAAGATTATATTTAAAGCTGCTGCCATTTTCATAATCCTAATTCTTATCATAAAAACTCTATGATTCTCGGAATCATTATATACTGCTTGACTCTCGTATATAAAAATATTTTTAAACCAATTATATTCCAGTCAGCCTTATTCACTGTACCATAGTTTCTATGTCTCCATTAGATTATTATATTATATTAGATTTTATTTAGATATTATAATAGATTTTAGGAAGTATACACAGTTTGGTTTTGAACTATTAATTTCCACACACCAACTACTAATCATCCAATTCCAATGATACGTTTTAACAATTTGTGAAAGAGGAAATATATTTCTGTTTAAAATGTTTTGCTACTAATTCTTCTTAACTTAGAGAAATATTAAATAAGTGTCCTGAAATTCTGATTATCAACGCTCACAGTATTTTAAACATATACAACATCAAAATAAAAGAAAAGGAGGAATATTAACAGTTTATTATTTCCAGATATTTCTTTGAAGAAGTGTATAACGATTACAACCGCTATAAATTTTAAATATGATAAAATTCATGTAACAAACATCTAAAATTCTAAACATTAGGACCCCCGCACCTGCACACTAGGCTAAATTACAAGCAGAATACAATGTTACACAAAACATAGTTATATAACATATATATAAGTGAGACATAATAGAAATTGTGGATGAATGGTGACAAATTTGCAAATAATTATAAGTCCAGCAAATTGGCTCTACTGCTATTATTTATTGAACAAATTGCAATTTACTAATATCACATTCGCTATAAGCAGAGATGAGGAAAATTGAATAATACGAATGTATTGATTTCTCAATAAATAACCTATTCATTTTATTTAAAATATGTTAAATATTATCAGTAAAAGTTGGGTATAATGGAGTTTCTGTCTATAGCGTGCCACTACGTCTTATTCGTAAGCATGATATTTTTCTAGGTAGCCATGGATCACGGACGAGAGATGGCGCTGATATTCAGCGCTAAATTTAATGGGTTTGGTATTAAGACCGGTAAATGTTTTTCCTCTCAACAGAATTGATAAGAAAAATATTTTATACTACTCTTGGTAGAATTAGAATGTGTTTAATTGAATCAAATTGAGTCAAAATGGCAAGATAATAAATAGTGAGATGGTAATTTGGGAGTTATTTAGTTTTGTTAATATAGTGTTAGATTGTGACTCCAATAACATAGATTGTGCAAATGTAATTGTATGAGTCATAAAGTCCATCACTAGTTACGTTCTTTACCAAATAGACAAGTCCCTAACACGATCTTATTAGATATTTGTAACAAATTCTTAAGGGATACGTACCGATATATGCATTGCAAGAATACATGGGCAGAAATGAATTAAGGGTTATATTTTAATATTTAATGTTAAGTTCTAATGTAATACGTAAACCTAAGGCCCACAACAGGGCATGATCCTGCTGGAGGTACACTCGGTCTATCTCCGCTTATTATCAAACCATCAGTCGCCTCGTACGATATAGCTGTTACAGTATTCAAATTATTACTATTTCTAACTAATGTTTATTATATCAATGAATCAATGTTTACCTTCTTACTTCTCTAGGATTTATCTAGGTAGGTTTCTGCTCTGTCTACTGTGGACATTTCTGTCTCAGTTCATTTAAATGAATCCATGGGTTTGATAAGAATAATCGACTTAAAAAATAAACATAGAAACTTACATTAACTTTATCTAAATTCATCTGCTCTTTTTATTTTAAATTTAACTTTTACAGACAACTTGAAGAAGATATGATTTACAGTTAATGGCAAAAGTCCGGATAAAGTGATTTTTATTACTAGGAGATTAACTGCCGCACTCAGAGACATCAATTAACGTTAATGACTACAGATTGTCAAAAAAAAATCATTTAAGCCTAAACCATAAACCCGGCAAGAATAGCGACCAGTTATGAATTGTCATTTTTTGACATTAAGTACTCATTAATGTTTATAGACGTCTCTTACTGCCGCACTCAGAGACGCCAAAAAACGTTAATGAGTACTTAACGTCAAAAAATGACAATTCAAAACTAGTCGCTATTCTTGCCGGGTCTATGGTCTTGATTTGAATGAAAATTTTTGACATTAAATACTCATTAAAGTTAATTGACGTCTCTGAGTGCGGCAGTGAGAGCGGCAGTAAATGTGACCGTAGCAGCATTAGTGTTTAAACCCGTTTCCCTAGTCTGTCAAACTAGTCAAACATGAGATGAATAATCTTAAGCCTATTCATTAAGTATAATTAAAAGTAGAAAACAATTTAAATCCTTAACCATCATTAAAAATAGAAAACAATTAAAATCTTACGCGTTAAATTTAAGCATTCGCATAAAGTAAAGTAGGTCAATTTTCTGACCTCTTTTATGCTTTGTAAAGAAAGTCAAACCAGCGTGAATTCTTTGATTATTTATATAATTTTAACTTTAAGCCACATCTACTATCATGATGGGTCTATACTTACGTTCGGACTCACCATTACAAGTAATTAATTACAGCAAAATATTACTAGAAAGTACATAATTGCAATTTGCAACACACAGAACGTGCGCTGGCTTGGCTTCAAGCTTAAGCCTTCTCCCAGAAGCTAATGATTTTGATATTATCTGAGACTTAGGGCCTGTTTCACAATCGAAAAGTAAGTTCTAAGTAGCTTACTTCGCAGATCATTTGACAGTTGTAATATGAAATATATGTCAATTGAACTGCAAAGTAAGCTACTTCAAACTTACTTGTCGATTGTGAAACAGGCCCTTACTATTCTATTCTCAAGCCCTCGCTTGAACTATCTATTCCAATAATTACAACTAGAGTTTCAACTATGTGTAATTAATGACTAATGACCATGATATAATTAATTCTAGTGTATGCAGCGTTCGAATTATCGAATATAATAAATGTGGGATAATGGAATATTCAGGCTATATGCAAATACGCAATAGCAGGCACTAATAAGGCATATTAAAACAGATACAGTCTAACATCTTTACCGATTCTTCTGTGAGGTAACAGCCAAGGAGAGGTTTAACATATGCTGTGTAGTAGTTATTCGGATCTTACATTATTGACTGAGACTCTTCACGCATACCCTTAGCTCCATGGATAGAGCTTTCAATTTTAAGCGTGTTGCTATTTTATAATGTTATATCTTATCAGGGGAATAAACTGATTGTTACTTGAATATTATCATATGTGTTGACATGTTGTGAAGGGGCCCCGTAAACCTACACTTGGGTCACAAGTCTCAGGCGCTGCCACTGACTCCCTTCTCTGCCACACTATGGGCCCGGCACTCGCACAGTGAATTCATGGAATGCTAAGAGTTTCCGTCTCAATCGCAACTATTATAAAATCAAATATCAATATTACGTAGTTCTTCAGTAACAGTATTTATACTATAAGTCTTGATTACTATGGGCTTCTGCCTCGCTCTGATCCTGATAAGTTGGATTTTGGCCTGTAGCCTCACAGGAGTGTCAGTCGTAATTTGTCAAACTATTTAAATATAATTGTTTTCTAATATTACTTCTAGAATATCATATAAGTATAGTAAACAACAAATTTAGTATTATTTATTTTTCATTTCCGATTATGTTTAAACAAAATGTTATGATTTGATTTTCATTTGAACATTATAGGCACATATAAATGTTAGAAACAATAGGTACTACAAAGAAAATAAAGACAGAAAATTTTCGAAACATCATTGTACCTGCATAAGGACAGTAATTTTCGAAAATTTTCTGATTTTATTTTCTTCGTAAAACAAGAGTCGTTTAACACTATTTGACCACATCTTTTCATTCTTTTCAGTCGGTCAGTCAAAGACATTTTTGAACTTGAAACTAGCATTATGACCGTAAAATTTTGCTGTTCACTTTACCTAAGTTTGGCAAAAGTGCTATTCTAGTTGATACTATAGGAATTAAGTTAGAAGCCTCTAACTTAAAGTGTCATAAATAAATCTTATAATCTCATGAGAATTCACACTTCAAGCATTCCAGACATAAATCAACCTTATGTTCACCGCAAACAGCTCTTCTGCATTTGCAACATGACGATTTGGTCATGCGACGTTTTTTATAGTTACAGAATCCGCAATTGCGTCGTCTTCTTAAATTTGCTTTGACTTGTAACCAAGTTTTCCCTTCTGAAAAGTAGAATTTAAATAGTAGTAGCTTTTTTTAAAGATATTACAAATTTCAGTGTAAATGTCTTATTCGCCTAAGCGGTTCTAGCAAATGCACGAAAATTAAACACATTCATAGAGCGTATTTGGTATAATAAAATTTTTACTATAAGTGGGCAAGTAAAAACTAAGGGCGTTTAAAAAGTTAAAACATGACTATTATTGTTCTCGCTTTGAATTAAAAATAATGTTTGTGCTTGTACTTGGTGTAGACCAGTAATCACATTGGACTACTTTGTTACGAAAAGGGTTTGTGTGCAACCGGCTGTAAAACCTAACCCAAAATCATGGTCAGTATGGATTGGAATGTTATCATCCTTCATCCATACATCAAGGTATCCATCCATTTCTCGAGGGCAAGAATATGAAAATTGTCATTGCTTTAAACTTGCTATGAACAAATAGCATTTTCCTGTACACAACAGCAGTGGCATAATGGAGCCTTGGGATTTGGGATTCACTCTCATTTACGGCTTCTATTTGATTCTATTGGTCATGCTTAGTCTCATTTAATTTCGTAAATTATGGGCTTCTAAAATGTGGTTACATTTAAACACTCCAAATAAACACGGACATTCCTGGCTTACCCAGGAATGTCCACAGCGATATCTTAAAAGTTCTTCAGCCTGAAAAATGAAAGCAGTAACACTTCGCCTTATTTTCATCTCAACATTTTGAGAGATGATGAAGCTGAAACTGGAAGCTCCCTTCACCCGGATTGAAGAAGCATGATTAATTATGTTGATCTTCTGCTATGTTATTATTAAAATTAAAGCTTCGTTTTGTTAGTTAGACTTTTTTAAAAATATGTAAATATTATTTATTTCTAAGGTACCTTCACCATTAGTTAAGCTTTGGTTTGTTAGTTATGTTAGTTATAAGACTATCATACTGACTATTACACTGTTATAAGACTATTGGGAACTAGAAAACTTTTAAAATAAATTACTTTAGGTAATATGAAAATATCTCGATTTTGTAATTTAATATATTGCATATTTTAAAAAACGACATTATGTTTATTACATTAAAAATTGCAAATATTTTCAATTAATTAAGCAATCAAAAGCTTTGTGTAAAAATTAATAGTTATTTGTTATACGTGAGTGCAAAGTTGCTTTTTAACTGCGTGCTCAATTTTGATGACCGAGCTAGCGAAGGACTCTAAAATTGAATCACGAGCGTAGCGAGTGATTTGAAATTAGAATCCTAAGAGTTAGCGAGGGAATCAAAAGAGCACAAGGCGAAAAATCTTTGCACTCAAGTGCAACACGTAACTTTTCATCCCCCACAGCGAGGAAATGGCAAAATGCAAAAAAAAATACAAACACATTATTAAAAGTTTCAGTCAATTCTATTTACACCCTGACACTTCCACACCCATCCTTCCAAACACACACACCGAACAAACACACAACATCCACCCGGACACACCCACAACATCCACTCAGACGCGCACGTGCAAAGTAAAATAATAAAAAAAGTACACCAAGAAGGTTTCGAATCTGAATTTTTTACAATTAAAAAGGTTGCTTAATAAATTCGACGCCAGAGAGGTCCAATAGTTTTGATGATGTTTTTCAAAGTGGATTTTGTGCAGTGAAAGTGGTGTTGTTTTGATGCACAAGCATCCGGAATGCTGTGAAATTATGTATAATCATTGAAAATAAGTCTTGTGATGTGTTTGATGTTATGAATTTTAAAGTGGTTTTCACACCTCATCAATCGCCATTATGAACTCTGGTATCATTCAATTCGCGCCAAGGACTCCCTAGATGCGATAAAATGTGTGACACCCATATTTTAATGTAAAATAAATTTTATACATTCATTTTACTCACTCATTTATTCATATTATTATGAAATAAATATACTAAAGACATTATGGTCAGTATGGGAAGACCCTTTGCGTTCCCTAAAAAAACCAAACTTGCACTTGCACGCGATGTCCCAAATTCAAATTTACTTTATCCTCTAGAGGATAAAAACCTTTTTCCGAGATGGGGGGATGAAAAAGCTTTTTTTGTGCTAGGTTTAGAAATGACTTTTAACCTATTCTCCAAGATTAATAAGTAATTAAGCCCTTATCCGGCGACAATAGTCAGTAGCCTTACAGATTTAAATTAGTATATTAGGTAAATATTGCCTTGGGTTCGAATCCTTGTAGGGGCTACTTTTTGTATAATTAACACAGATCCATGCCACATACAGATGAAATTAATCACATACATATAAATATACCAACATACATCACGCCTTTTTCCCCGAAGGGCTAGGCAGAGGTGAACACCCACGTTTCGTTAATTATGTTAGGTCCCATGTAATAGGTGGCGAGACTATTGCCATTTATCGGGCACCAAAATCGCAGTACATTGCTAGGTGGTATATGAGGAACTCTGCTGCCCATTCCTAATCAATGATTTATCCTTAGTCGCCTTGTACGACACCCACGGGAGAGATTTGCGGTGGTGACAATTGTATTTTAGTCTGACGTCACCACACGGCTGAGATTAAAATCAAGGACTGAGTAAATCTAACATTTGCACTATCTTATCGTAAAAAGTAGAGGTCTAAATTGGATTAATCAGGGCGAACCTATCCTAGTGGACTTGAAGTTTAACTGACGAACCGATATATGAAATTAAATGTCAATATCGCAAAGTAAAAATTAAAATGCATTACGACGGAATTCCAAGGCACTGATTTGAATAAAAAGTAATTATACTCCATCCATTACAGCAAGAGACACAATGATAAAACAATATTGATGTATCTTTTAATATAAAATCTTCTTCTTCTTCCTGCCCTTATCCCGCTCTAGGCGGGGTCGGCACAACATGTTTTCTTCTTCCATTTCTCTCTATCCTTCACTAATTTCTCATCCACCCCTCTCGCTATCATATCCTCCTTTACACAGTCCATCCATCTCTTCTTTGGTCTTCCTCTCCTTTTACGTCCTTCCACGTTCATGCCTTACATTCTTCTGCCAACATAGCTTTCATCTCTTCGCATAACATGACCAAACCATCCCAGTCTATTACCCCGCAGTCTCTCTGTCACTGGCGCTACTTTCAAACTTCCCCTGATATACTCATTTCTTATCTTATCTCTCCGTGTCACACCACACATCCATCTTAACATACGCATCTCTGTTACATGCACTCTTCTTTCATCAGTCTTCTTCATAGCCCAACACTCTGATCCATACATGACAACAGGTCTAATGACCGCCTTATAGATTTTCCCCTTAAGCTTAAGGGGCATCCGTGGGTCACATATTGTTGCTGAGAACTGTCGCCACTTCATCCATCCTATGTTCGCTCTATTCCTTACATCCCGGTAAATATCACCGTCGCTTTGGAAGAGCGATCCAAGGTACCGGAAATCCGAGCAAACTGGTAGGAACACACCACCTAAGGCAATTCGGGAGAAACTGGACGGGCCACCAAAGTCACAGAACATGTGTTCTGTTTTGGTCCGGCTGATCTTAAGCCCGACGCTCTCCAATCTCTCCTGCCATTTTCCCAGCCTACTTTGTACCTCGGATGCATCTTCTCCGACAAGTACAATGTCGTCGGCGAACAGCATACACCAGGGTGCCTCCTCCTGTATGTCCGAAGTCAGAGCATCCATAATCAGGAGGAACAAATACGGGCTTAAAGCCGATCCCTGGTGCAAGCCTACGGCCACATCGAACTTGTCGGTAACGCCAGCCTCGGACCGAACATTCGGTACTAGCTCTTCTATACATTTCAGACACAAGCCTCACATACTTCTCAGGCACTCTCTTTTATCTTTTAATATAAAATACAAAAATAAAAATGTGTACATTTCAAAGTTGCTAATAGTTTTATTTGTCTATAGTTGATGACGTGTTTTAGACTGTTTCATGTTTCTTGTTTTTAAGTGCATTTCGTAGATAAAGAGGCGTGTCAAGATTGTTTACATTTTGTCTCTTGCTATAATGATTGGAGTATATGTAATTATTAAAACACATCAAGTTTTTAATAAGTGGACTCTTATTGAAAATTCACTCAGTGATTAATCTTTAAAGTTTTCGATAACCTTTTATTTTTCATGTAGGCTCTACTAGTAAAATAATCAACACACGCACACACACACTAAATCAAGCATGCTTATCCCTGAAGGGATATTACTTTACCTCGTAGATATCATAATAATAGGTAATATTATGTTCATAGCTCGTCTCTGTATTACATAATTTTCGTGAATAAAGCTGCCATAAGATTAGTGGGGAGGAGCTCGACAGTGTAGTGGCTTACCGCGCTCGGCCTGCGATTGCGTAAACTAAGCAAAGTTCTCCAAGGCCAGTCATTGGATGGGTGACTAAACATTTGCTAACTCGAGTTCCTCCGTGCTTCGGCAGCCACGTTAAGCCGTTGGTCTTGGCTGCTTCTGCTGTCGTTAACACCCAACAATGCGCGCACTGCGCTGCGGCACATTCGCTACACTGTTGCATGAGCAATTTAAAAATATTTATTTTATGAAGGAATTTCTTACACACTGTACAATGTGTTAATAAAGGTTAAATTACTATAAAAAAAATAGTTTGGGACGAATTGCAGAACAGATTTTTAATTATTTATGGTTTTCTTCAATTCGTCCTAAATGGGCCGTAGGCATGTGGGACCAGATGACGAACTACCCACTGACAACAAAGCGCGAGATATCCCGCGCCTCTGGTTTGTTTATATGAAGTCAAAATACTGGATAGTTAGTATTACCGTGGCTAGATCATCTGGTCTATGCCAAGTAAATATAAGTTAGGAGCTTAAACTTTAATGGTTATGCACATTCGCAATTCTCACTATGGTGTCCTCAATCGTGTAGATAGTTCCCTTGCAGCCGCTGGGGCGGTTGGTGCTGCACCTCCATCGCTGCTTCACCCCAGACCTCCCGCTTCTTCCGTACGTGTAACCGTTGAACATCAGCAAAGGTTGTCTTTTTCGCCCCATTACAACGTTCATTGGGAACATGCAAGCTTCTGAAACGAATAAATACGTGAAGATTTGATTTTATACATACATAGATCACGCCTATATCCCCGAAGCGGTACGCTGAGGTGAACTAACACCCACGTTTCGCCAATTATGTTAGGTCCCATGTAATAGGCGGCGAGCCTATTGCCATTTATCGGGCACACAAGTCGCAGTACATTGCTAGGTGGTATAAAAGGAACGCTGCTCCCTATTCTTCATCACTGTTTCAACCCTTAGTCGCCTTGTACGACACCCGCGGTGCGGTGGTGGCAATTGTATTCTGCTCTACTGTCACCACACGGCCAAACCATCATAATATTTCACATTTATATGGTATTTCAAATCAAATTTTGGCATAGAAGCTAATATTCTAAATCATCAAAAATCTAAAAATACCTAGCTGTTTCATCAGCAGTTGTTAATACCAACCAACCTGCATTATCCTGGCGTGAAGTGTGGTGTGAAAACATTATGCAGAAGTACAATATGGAATAAATTATAGATTCTAAAATTAAAGAAATAAAAATAACATAACAATGTGCAATAGACTATACACAATTTATTATGAAAAAAGAACAGTAACACAAATAATGAAAAAAGAAGCGTCAACTTTAAATACCTTTCTCCACTAGAGCAGAGACCATGATTGAAATAGTATATTTTTTGATTAATTACATTATTAAAAATTAATAAATGACGCAATAGAACTCGTACATCGCCTTTTTAAAAATTGGATATAAACATTAACAAAAACAAAAGTCACACGGCGTCGAATTAATTACAGCCTGTAACAATAATTTCTTAATACATAAGTCACCTAATGCTTCAATATGCCTTGGCGTCGCCATCTGTAGTATGTTTAAATTATTTTTCATCATATGGGTTTTGTTATAGAGTTTAAAGTGCTAAAGTAAATTTGGGAAATCGCGAAGCCCCGGCCTCTTCTTCGCAGTCTTCTCTTCGTTGGACGGGATCGGGTGGCTGTGCTCTCCTAGCACAGCCACTATGGTGTCTTCTATGGTGTGCAGCTTGGCCTTACAAGAAGTCGGGGCGTGGCTATGGGTGGAGCATAACCATCGCATCTTCTGCCCAGTCCAAGTCTGGAAATAGTACGTATAGCCCATGTACTTGATCAGACGACGCCCCTTGTGCGAGGTTACGAACTCGGCTGTAAGAAAAAAGAAAAGTCGTCAGCGAAAGGATGTCGCTTTTTGAAAATGAAAGAGGCAAGAAATCGAAAACGCTTTTCTTGTAAAAATGACTCAGTGCATACACTTTGAAAAACACAATGTTGAAGCTGGCAAAAAATATAATGTAAATATACAAAATGATTTTATGAACGACGTTGTCTACCTTAGAAGGCTACCTTTCTTTAAACAGCCTAGCTTGAAAAATCACCCCATGGCACCCGGATGGAAACACCAAGATGGTGAACATCTGATTCACAATCGGTTGTAAACCTAAACCAAAACCTTGAGCAGTATGGACACCTCATGTTGTCACCCCAATCACTCTTTCTGTTCATCGTTAACATAGTTATCTCCATCACTTTTCTATATTTACTCTTTACTAGCATGTAGCATGTGATAGATGATCAAGAAACGAGAGAAAAAAAAAGTAATCATACCACGCCCAGCCCACATATCCTACGAATAGGGTTTTAATGATGATTATTGATGTCACCAACCTCTTTATGTCCCCACTGCTACAGTGCTACGGCTCAGGCCTTTTATATAGGTTTGGTAGAAATAGAAAAAAAAAACAATAAAACATATAATTAACTTGAACAGGTTTTTATATTACATTTTTACAAATAAATTTGGTGTTAGGATACTATTCATATTACTTGCGCTGTAAGTATTAGACGAAGGGCCGACAAGATGGATATAGCATGGAAGACAGATACACTAAAACATCATCAATTACAACTATTATATTAACCTATCACAGCAAATCATAAGATCCCGATTAAAAGTAAAGTAGCAGCGACGAATTTATAATATTTTGCTGTTTAAATAATGGAATGTTAATTATCCGTTTTGCCTTCTATTTCCATCTTGCACGCTCTCTTACCTATGATTTTTGTTACTGCATAATCTTATTACAGTTCAAATAATTGAATCTGAAAACTTGTTAACATCTTTGGGCAGGTAGGAATGTTGTGTTCAAAATTTTAATTCTCCATTTAAAATATTTAAATTAATTATACTATAAAAAATATACTCAACAAAAAGTGAAAAAATATGCAACGTGTCGATGGCACGTTAATGTCTTATGAGATCTACTTAACAAACACCTTAAACATTAACTTTAGACCCGAATATGTACACAGGTACACGATTTTGCTTACACAATTTATTTTTAATATATTTTTTTTTCTACACAACACTTCAACGGAAAATCGAAATTAGTTTCGATCTGTTTAATCTTATATTTTTTTTTATCTTATCTTATTTTTTACGCAATCGCTCCGCACACTGTTTGGTTCACTGTACCAATCACAATTACATGGAATTCACAACTATTATTTCAATTTCAATCATCATCATCATCAGTCCTTTAATGACCCACTGCTGGGCCACAGGCTTTTCGTGAGGATGGGAGAATGGCCAATGATGAGATGGACCATAGTGGCGTAGTGCCTGCATCTGCAGTAGTTAGTCGTTAATGCCCACCAACCAGCACTTGGCCAGCGTGGTGGGTTATGGCCCAATCTCCCTATATTATACCATCCATAGGGAAGACGACTAAGGGTAAAGATAGCAATGAGTAATGTGCAGCAGCGTTCCTCTTATGCCACCTAGCAATGTACTGCGATTTCCGTGCCCGATAAATGTCAATAGGCTCGCCACCGATTACATAGGACCTTATCTAATTGACAAAACGTAGTCTGTATGCATAGGGAAGGCCCGTGCCGGGAAGTAGTGGGGACATTAAAAAAGGTGAAGATGATGAAGTTGATTTCGTTACGATAGCTTATTGGCGTCGTCTTTGTCTTTTCCTGATCGCCTCGTGGTTGTGAGTAGGGTTCGCTATGACTATGATGTCGTCCAAAGTCCACAGGTTGGCGCAGCAGCCTTTCGCGTTGTGCGTGGAACACCGCCACCTGTATCTATTGTCGTCCGTTCTCCTGGCGCAGTAGTAGGTGAAGCCCTCGTACCTGAGCAGTTTCTTGCCCTTCTTCGAGCAAATGTACTGCGCTATAAACAACAAAACATTCTTTGTAAGTATTGGAACAGCGAGAGAAAAATAATCACAGCAGTGTTGTCGCTACAACATGTTTATTGAGAGTTCTTTATTAGAGTGAGTGACATAATATAAAAGATAATATGTAAAAAATATCAAATTTATAAAATACAAATATATGCCAGAAAGATTGCCAGGGTGTTTTATTAAATAACTATAAAAATGTTTGGCCGAACAGAAAGAAATAATAATAATGTGACAAATAAAAGAAGGATCAAGGTCTTTCCAACCTATTTTTCTTTGAAACAACAAAACAGTCATCGCAATTGATGTGTTTCATTGCAACATATTACCAACGCAATGATGAGGAATTGCAAACATGTAGATGCTGGCCACACAGTCAAAAAGCAAAATTAGGTAAAAACAAAACCAACAACTCTTGGGTAGTTTTTATTTAAAGTATCAAAAATAACAGACGATCACGGAAGTCCACAATAATTCGTTTGTGATGTAATGTTGCACATTTATTTCATAAATAACATGTTCTTTATGAAATCTTTTAACAGGGCTGATATATTATATATTTTTTTTATTTTCCCTATATTTTAGGGAAGGCAAAGGGTCTAGCCCATACAGCCAAGTCTTCAGTGTATATTTTATCTGTATTCGTATGAAATAATGAGTGGGTGAAATGAATGAATGAAATGATTTTTACGTTAAAATATGGGTGTCACACATTTTAACGCATCTAGGGAGTGCTTGGCGCGAATTGAATGGTAACAGAGTTCATGATGGTGACTGATGAAATGGATAAAACCACTTTTTATAGTGATCTTCACCACAACATCAAACACATCATAAGACTTGTTTTCAATGATTCTGCATAATTGCACATCAACACGGATGCTTGTGCATCAAAATAACACCACTTTCACTGCACAAAATCCACTCTGAACCAATTTAAGAATTATCGAAAAAAAATCTGACTGTCACCACGAAACGCGCCAAACACTCCTGATATATTATACTGGTTAACCAAAGATTAGGAAAAAAAATGTCCAGCCAGTGCTAAGATAATTAATACCCTGCCACGAGAATTTCACACACTATTAAAAAAAAAAAATAATTATAAAAATGTATGCGAACCTAAAACAATAACACTACAACACAGTAACAGAGAACATTAGTACAAAGAAAAACAAAGTTTCAATAATCTGATCTCCAACTCCCTTGGTTGGTGATTCCTCAAATATATTATATAATTTCTTCAAAAATTATGTTTTTTTCTTTCTTTCATAGTACTATTAGTTAAATAAAATTAACTTATAAATTAAATTAATTTAAATTTGTGTATGTGTTTTTTAATAGAACTACAATGCATGGTTTTCGGTCTCATCATGAAAATGACACTGACTCGGTTCCGTAGTGCAGTAAATCTATGGCTACAGCAAGAACGGTGTTTTTACTCTGTTAAAGATTACTTATATTCACATAACAATAAAGGAGATTACAAATGATTACATTATGAATTTAGTTCTGCTTGATTTGATCCTGGACAACTAAAATTCATATTTATAATAATAAACTCATTGACTTTTTCACGCTAATTTAGGGATATATTTATAAACAATGTTGTTTTTCAATTGAACACCTGTTTAACTGCCATTTTTCCTGTGAATAAATGATCTAAGTATTTAATTTTACGACTAACCAAAATAGTCTACTGCTCTACGTTAGGTTTTTTGTGATTGTGAACTCCGCTTATATAAATAACTTCTTCGCCTGCCGTGTAAGCCAAGACCTTGCAGCCGAGCGACACGTGTGTGGAGCATCTCCATCTTTTCGTGAGGGTTTTCGAGTGCACTGCGGAATATGTGTACCCTTTGTGCAACAGAAGCGGCTTCCCTCTCTTCGACAAGATGTAGACAACTGAAAATGGGACAGATTTAGGAAAGTACAGTCAACAGCACGTAAAACGATACAAAACTGTCAAATATCTCCAGTCGATTGTCCACCTTAAATGTTTTTGGCGTAAAATTTTTGAATTTTGCACAGTTTTCAACAGATCTTTTGCCTTTTTAATCTTTTGTCAAGTCATTAGTATTCTTTAATTTAATTCAATTCCATTTCTATTTGACATTGTTTTAATTATATGGGGAATTTTAATCATCGTTATTTTTAAATGTTACGTATACCATATTGTTATTAGAAACGTATTATAATTTCTTATTAATAATTTATTAATTCTTTTTTTATATAATTATCCGAGGAAACATTGCTGATTTCTGTTCTATTTACTATATTCTGCAATTAAATTTTTTCTTTCTTTCTTCTTTTACAAAGACCTTGCAAACATCCGAAAATTCACCAAGAAACTAAGAACAAAAACGACGAAGTCAATTTCAAACATATATTTTGTAGAATCTGTTTTTGATTGCCAAAAGGCCTGTAAAGCGCCTCCGAGACGGTCAAGCGGATTCGCGTCAAACACGTAGATTTTCTGATGTGCTTGCTAAACAGTGTGATTGAAACGCCTGTCAAGAGGCTTCACTATAGACTATATATAAATTTAAAATTACATCAAGCGCGCATCAAGCTCATAAATTTGACTTAAGCTTCAAGCGAGCGTGACGATCAAAATGATTGAAGCAAGCTAAAATCTAAGTGATTGACGCAAAGCCGCTTGACCGTCTCGGAGGCGCATTAGAATGTTGTTGTCAATTTCTGTATAGCATTATCTATAAAAGTTGCAAACAAAAATTATTATAGTTATATTTTTTTTGCAATAGTTAGGTATAAATAAACACTTAGGGGAAGGTGGCGCAAAACGGACATGCTGCCTAAAGCTCTCGTTTATAAAATTCTTTTTTAAAACGAATATTTCCCGCCAGCCTAATTGAGTGCTTCCTTGAGAGGACATGTGAAAATATAAAATATATAGAACACAGATTATTACAAATGTCCCGACGGTAATATAAAAACAACCATTATGGTTTAAGATGTTAACTATCTAGTGATATCAGGTTTTTCCCATCGTCTTCGGTGTGAGACTGCGGCTACTCCAGATCAAGAATTCCTGAGGACTGTTTGTTCTTACGGCCTTGGGACTTCGGCGGGTGGTTGTGCTTAGGCTTCACAGAAACGATGACGTCATCGATCGTGTGCACAATGGCCAAGCACCCGCTGTACGCGTTCGTTGAGCACCGCCATCGCACCTTGCTCCCGTTCGCGGTGCCAGAGAAAGTGTACCCGTACAGTTTCAACATTTTCTTCCCTCTCTGTGACCAAATGTATTCCGCTGAAGCAATTTAGCACGGTTATTATGGCATAAGTACCTGTACTACGCTAGAACTGCTATATTTTACACAATGTGAGAAAAAAATGCATGTTTGTGATAAAATTTAAAATATTAAAAATCGGATTTTTAATCTGTTATTCAAATGTGACATGCACAAGCCAACGGAAGGTTAATTACATTCATACATACAAAACCCCGATTTATCCCTGGAGGGGTAAGCAGAGGTAAATCAACAACCAATTTCGCAAATTATGTTAGGTCCACATATTTCACACCTATTTATACCCGAAGGGGTGATTTGTTAAGGTGTTTTAACAGTTACAATACAACAACCATGTTAGTCTTATGCAATAGGGGTTGCCCCCTATTGCTTATTGCTATTGCTATTGCTTGTTGCTTATTGCCATTTTTCGGGTACGTAAATATCAGTATGCTAGGTGGTATAAGAAGAACGATGCTGCCCATTGCCGATTACTGTTTTATTGTGCGAGGCCCGCGGGTGAGATTAGGGTTAGATTGAGGCTGATATTACAATGCCTGTAAATTTTCGCCCATTACAAAAAAATACAGAAATCGTATATTCTAGTAACATGACCTACGCCAAGGAGTAAGTAATACTATTATGAAACATGACTGAGAGACGATTGTCACGTTAACGATAGCAGCAGGACACCTGGAAAAAAGTGGTCGATATCATAAACGAGGAAAGAGAATAATTGAAACTCAATGATTAATGCAAGAAATATTTATATTAAAAAATATTTATGAATTCTTAACTCATAATAAAGAGGTACAACACCAGCCCTTTCGTGTTCCTACTGATGAGGCACAGATCTTACCTATGGATGCCATAACAACTTTCAAAGCAACTTTCACTAAGGCCAGTCATTGGATGGGTGGCCAAATTTTTTTTATCACGAGTTCCTCCGACTTAGGAAGGCACGTTAAGCTGTTGGTTATGCTGTCGTTAATATTCACCAATCGGCACTAGGCCACCGTGGTGGGTTATGGCCCGTTCTCCCTATATTCATCCATCCGTAAGGAAGGATAAATTAGTAATGAGGAATGGGCAGCAGCATTCCTCTTATACTAGCAATAGCAATGTACTGCGACTTTTGTGCCCGATAAATGGCAAAAGGCTCGCCACCTATTACATGGGACCTAACATAATTGGCGAATCGTGGGTGCAAGTTCACCTCTGCCTACCCCTTTGGGGATATAGGCGTGATTTATGTATGTATGTAAGGAAGGCCTGTGCCCCAATAGTGTGGACGTTAAAGGGCTGGTGATGATGATGAGAACAGAGAACGTTGAAAGGGTATCAGTGATTGTGATCAGTATTGCTCTTCACGATAACATCTTCAATGGTGTAAATGAATGCTTTACAGCCGTAGTTACGTCCCGAGCGGCACCTCCATCGCAGTTTGCTTACATTGTCAATGGTATACCTTGTCAAATGTCCAGAGAAGAAATGGCCATTCAAACTGATCAAGCGATTACCCCGTCTATCGTATATGAAATTCGCACTGTATAATGAGCCATCTGTAAACATTGTGAGAAAATTAATGATACGTGATACCATAGCCAGAAAGCGTTGTCATTCTATTGCTTTTTTATACGTTGTTTTTTTGAAGAACCTAAGCTGTTGGCCGAGATGCAGCATCTACAGGGTTTTTGGGTAAGGCAAAGAACTTGTCCTCAAGCCTAGTTTATAAGTACATAGTCGATATCTTGATTGGCAAAATCAAGCTGACAATTGTTTTTTTTTTCTGCCGTCACTACTAGGCTTGTTTTCACTAAGTGGAATATTATATCTTTACAATATAGGTAATATGGTAAATTTCTTTAGCAATCTGGCGTTTCAAGTATACATTTGTTGTTATTACTTATTTCAACTTGGAATGGTCGCTTTTAGTTTAATTTTTAGCCAGAATTAGTTTGATTCAAAACTCTTTTCAAATATCGATTAACATTATTATTACCTATAAAATTACCCTCTATGATACGAGCTTAGCTAATTGAATATAACATCGTCGTAGTTGTAAAACTACTAAAATGAAACCACATACTGAATGAAATAATTATATTACGTACATATTAATTTAAAAGTGTGACGGGTCTACGTCACAATCACAGATTCCTAATTCCCAAAAATCATCAAAATTAAATACTGATGACCATTCTTAAAAATAATGTACCTATTCGAACCTATTTCGATACACTGACTTTTAATTTCCATACATACATACATAAATCACGCCTATATCCCCGAAGGGGTAGGCAGAGGTGAAGTGGTTTGCAGAGGTGAGGTGGTTTTAATTTCCACAACCAAGAAATGTCCATTCCGTTTCTTTGCAATCCGGGATCAGTCCATTCTAATCCAATCATTTCTATTTGTTTGGTTGTTTTTTTTACTGCCACTTTATCAAGATGTACCCGTAATTGATATACTTTAATATACAATTAACGTTTTTAAAGGATATTGTCCAACTACCACTAATGGCACTTTGAAAACAAATTTTCTTATGCTGTTTATGATAGTATGCACTAATCTTTTAGCATTATCTTTTTCTTTTTAGTATTGGTTTTGGTTCCTATAAATGATTTCTTAATTTTTGAATGTCGCCCTCTCATGTCTAGATTCATTTAATTCTTTCCATCAAATTTAGTCCATGCTGTTTTAATTGCCACTTCGGATATGGAATAAGTGTTCAAAAACATTATCCTACACACCTCTATCTTGACGTTCGCATTATCACTAGGAAGGAAATATTTATACGTAAACTTGCGTCTTGAGGGTCTGCTGTGGCCTCTATCTTTGATTCGCTTTTTTGTGTACTTTACCAAATGCAGTCGTTGTCTCTGAATATTGCCTAATTTCCAGAACCTATTGAATATTTTCTAGCCGTTCTTCGGGATTTACTTGTTTATGGCATTCCATTTTACACGAACAAGGTTCTTTGATAGCATTTGCATCGACCATGACTCCTTGCCTGTTACAGTACGCTTTGCCTTGGTTTCTAAGTTTTTTTCTAATAGCATCAGCGCTTCCTTTGCTTTTAACTGCATTTGTGCTGTCTACGAAGTTTTTTGATTCTCCATTCCCTCAAACCAAGATTTGTCTTCATTGTCTGCCTATAGGAATGTCGAATCCTCATCGTATGACTCGTCATTTAGATAAAAATAGAAACAAACATAATTTTACAACCTACAGACCCAATCCCGATTAGTATTTAACCAGAGCGGCTAGAAAAATAAGGTAAAACGCTAAGGTGAAACGTTACAGTGAAACCTAGTGTTGAGAATATTGTTTATTTTAATAAACAAATTGTATGACTAAACCTTATTTAGATTTATGGCCACTTACAATATTTCAAGTTGACGCCAGTCAACTTATTATTCTGTTTCTGACTGATAGTATGCACTAATCTTTTAGCATTGTATTCTTCTTTTTATAAGCTTTAGATTTGGATTTTATTTAATGATTTCTTATTTTTTGAATTTTGCCCTATTATGTCTTCAATTATAGAATTCTTACTACTAAATTAGCCCATGCTGTTCTAAATGACTTTTCTGATATTGAATAAGTGTTCAAAAACATTTTCTTACACACCTCTATCTTGACGTCCACATTCGTAATCAATTTCGTTATTTAGTTATATTACAATTGATTATCGGTAATGCATACAATGACCTAGATTCTAGGATCATGGTTGTGGTCAAGCTTACACATAACTATAACATCACCAATTGTGTGAATTCTTGCCTTGCATCCTCTTGAATGTCGAGAACAATGCCATCGAATCTTGCTTACATTGTCATCGATCATCTTTGATAAGTGAACAGAGAAGATGTGATTGTTAAGCATGAGAAATCGATTACCACGCTTGTTGAGTCCGAACACAGGACCTGTAAAAGTATGTCTCGATACATCATTTCATTATTCTTCACTAAGAACTCACATACTTGTTACCTGGTCAGACATGCAAGGCATGACGATAGGAAAAAAGAAAGACGAAACGTCCTCATAACTAAATACAACATTTAAGAATAATATTTAAACTAAGCTTATTTTGAACGTGTATATAAGTATTAGGAAGAATATTTATACCATTAAGTATGTTAGTTAGTGACAAATTAAAATGAAATTATAATAAACAATAAATTCATTATCAATTCATCTCTCTATATTGGTGTAGGTTGCTGATGATTCGCGCTAAAAAAATTAACACAAAAGACAACTATATCTGTAGTTAACCAAGGATTTGAAATGAAACGACAAACTGCATACAAAATTTAAGCTTTCCACAACACAATGCGACGCACAAAAGCATCTCAGACTAGATACCTATAATTTAGGTACTTCCTAAATAATATAAATGCGAAAGTGGGTTTGTTACATTTTTACACCTAAACCTAAACCGATTAAAAAAATTATTTCACTAATAAGCTACATTATGAACAAGTTGTTACTTGCTATCAAATGTTTGCCTATAAAAGTCAATCATCATAATACATTTAGGTTACTATGGGGGTCTCTTTGTCACGATATTTCGATATCTAGCGTCTTGGCGATTCTTATGTGTATTGTAATCACACCAGATATGAATAAATGAATTTTGACGTTGACTTTGACACTTAACATTCAACTATGTTTATTAGACAGAGAAAACAAAGTCAGAAATTTTACAATCATTTTAATGACCTGCATAAGGACAACACGAACTCGTGACATTTCTTTTTTGACTTTATTTTCTTTGTTATATATTTTTTTGGTATTTATATAATATTCAAATAAAAATCAAATGTTATGTATAATTCTTGTCGTTAATTATTATAATAAAGATTATAACTTTCACAGTTATTTAAAGACATCAACGGGAGCGAAGCCACGGATAGTACCTACTACCACTAGTATAAATTTATTTCATCAAGTTACAAATAATCAAAGATTTAATCGAATAAAATCAAAGAAAATCAAGAGCTCGTATCATTTTTACGACCGGTTTTTATAAATCAAGAACTACAGACTAATGGGGTCAGGCTCGTGGTTGTGGTCAGGCTTGCAAGACACCACGACATCGCCGATGGTGTAAATGACAGCGCTGCACCCTCGCGAATGCCGCGTGCGGCAGTACCATCGGATTTTCGTCATGTCTTCGGTGATCTTCCTCGACAGGTGAACGGAGAAGTAATAATCGTTGAGCTTGAGAAAACGGCTACCCCGCCTGTTGTACACGAATTGCGGACCTTGAAACAATATAAAATGTTTGAAATGTATTTTCAAACGACGAGACCTTCCTAAGCTTGTGGTTGATCGATATATCTAATAGATCAAAGCGATGATTTAAACAAATGATAGATTTTCATTCATATTTATTGAGAATGCTGCAACAATGTCGCCTGAGATATGGGCGGTCTACTTTTGATCTCAGGGCCGAGATTGTCAAATTTTAATATCTCCAATCGATTATCAATCTTGGCTTGTTCGACATAAAGCGATTAAAATACGATTTAATCGATGTTTTCCATTTTTTAAATTAGTCCCCATTAGCTCATACTTAGTTTTATGCTCAGTATTTCTAAAAAATCTAGTGCATATCAAGAGTATTGTAGGTTTATTAATGAAGGATTGCAATAAATACTATACATATCCTAGTCGACTTCACAGTTGACTCGAAATACTTCCGATGCTGTATAAAGAATATCATGATTCCTTCTCGTTTCATGATTTTTTCTCATCGACGCCACTGGTTCGTAAGATCGTAAGCTTTGGCTTGCTGGTCTATTAAGGCTCCTCTTATTCAAAATATAGGTTCATGATTATGATCAAGTTTGGCCGTTACTATGACATCATTTAAAGTGTAGATTACAGCTTTGCATTGCTTCTTATAATTTGTCAGACATCGCCACCTGACTTTGTTGATGCCGGTGCTTAGTTGTTTTGAAATGTGCAACGTATATATATGCCTATTGATCTTCAAAACACGATGTCCCTTTTTGCTGAGCATAAACCTCACCTCTGTAACGACAATAATGTAGTTTAATATGCGGTAAGTTAAAAAAGTATACGTTTTTAATTTAATAGTAATACAAGGTACACTGTCCAAGAAACTAACAGTTAACAGAAAAACTAATAGAAATAACCACGTCGAACAAAGATCCTTAGTATGCAACATTACTAAAAAAATTGTTTGTACTCAAAAATGGAGTATAAAAAAATGTGTTAATATTGTTATAGAAGAACTAATTGTTATTAATAGAACAAAAAAGTTAAAGAACTAAAGAAGATAAGGTCAACTCAAAATAATTATAAATATCGAATATTATGGTTAGGTACTGAAATTTATACATTTATAGAGATAGTTATTAAAGGTGATTTTCAGATAAACAATTTTTGAGAAAAGGGAGACGGAGTACCTACCAACTAAAAGAATTCTTTTGTGACTTGGCCATAACCCACCACGCTGGCCCAGTGCGGGTTGGTGGGTATTAACGACTGCAGATGCAGCCGGCACCACCAGCTTAACGTGCCTTCCGAAGCACGGAGGAACTCGAGATTATAAATTTTTGATCACCCATCCAATGACCGGCCTGGCGACCATTGCTTTGTTTACGCAACCGCAGGCCAAGCGCGCTATGTCACTGCGCTAGCGAGTTCCTCGTAGTCATTAAATACCACAAATTCACCTGCTAATTCGCACTCAAGCGATCATATCGTGACTCCTTAAAGGACTAGAAAAAGACAGGAGAATGGACAGACCATAAACACAAATGCTTTAAGAACGAAGAAGAAGTAATGTTATAACGAAAAGCAGCAGACGAAAATCGATAGGGCCTGATAAAATCCAGATATCATAAGATATCTCCGCGACAATGGTTGGATTGCTTTAAAAATTTTTGGAAACTGGCAGATTCTGGTATGCGGAAAAGTCGAATTTTATGGCAAAGTTTTTTGATAAAATGAAAAGGAATAGATGCCACAATTTATCGAAATACGCCTAATAATTAGATACATGCTTTTAAGTATTATCTGCCACTGATTGCTGGTTCCAGTAAATCTCAGAGCGGGAAAAATTAACTTTATTCATAACGTTTATTAGTTATTTTGTCCAAGAATATATGAGAACACTATATTATACTCTCTAAAAAAAGTATACGTTAAAAAAATAAAACTTCAAGTTCTCTCGGCTTTAGTTCTTAATTAAATAGTAATACTAGGTACACTGTCAAAGAAACTAACAGTTAACAGAAAAACTAATAATAAAATTATCAGGTCAAACAAAGATTCTGAGTGTGCAACATTACAAAAAAATGGTTTCAACTCAAAAACGCAGTAAACAAATGTCTAAATTGTTATAGAAGAACTAATTGTTATAATAGAACAAAAAAGTTTAAGAACTAAAGAAGATAAGGTAACTCAAAATATTTATTAATATCGAAAATTATGGTTAGGTACTGCAATTTATACATATATACACATACATACATACATCACGCCTATATCCCCGAAGGGGTAGGCAGAGGTGAACTAGCACCCACGTTTCGCCAGTTATGTTAGGTCCCATGTAATAGGTGGCGAGCCTATTGCCATTTATCTTCAACAAAAGTCGCAGTAGGTAGTAGGTAATAGGCTCGCCACCTATTACATGGAACCTAATATAATTGGCGAAACGTGGGTGCTAGTTCACCTCTGCCTACCCCTTCGGGGATATAGGCGTGATTTATGTATGTATGTATGTTATTATAGATGATTTTCAGAGAACCAATTTTTGAGAAAAGGGAAACGGAGTAGGTACTTAGCAATTAAAACAAAGCGACCGCAGTATTCTTGTGCGACTTAGCATTTCCGACTTTAGGTGGGTGGTTGTGGTACGTCCTAGCTAATACTATTTCATTGTCCACCGTATACAAGACGGCACGGCAACCTTTACAGTAGTGAGTGAGACACCTCCACCTAACCTTTGTAAGGTTAGTGCCTGCTAAATTCCTTGACATGTGTTTGGTGTAGCAATAGCTATCCAATTTGATCATCTGATTCCCCCTTTTGTTACTCGTGAAGACTGGAACACCTGGAAGAAAAGTGGAATCACAAGTTGAATTACAGATTCAATAATAATAATAAATAAATAAATATTTTTTACACTCACACCAATCATCTAGCCCAAAGTAAGTAGCCTAAGCACTTGTGTTATGGATACTAGATGACGGATATATTTTTAATATAATACAACATATTATACAAATATATATACATTTAATATAATTATGTATATAAATGTTGAAAATATACTATATATACACAACCATGACTCGGAAACAAACATTTGTGGTCATCACAAATTCCTTTTTTCCTTCCTTCCTTCGATCAAAAATCCCACGAGGATTCGAACCCGGGACCTCTTGGCCAATACCCAGCAATCTGGGCATTCGACCAAGGGGGCCGTTTCGAATTCAATATATAACTCAAGTTTTGCAAATAAAGTAGTAAATTAGTTTTGGTCTTTATCTAAAATATAAAATTTAATGCGCCGACGTATATAATACAACTAGTTGTCGCCCGCGGCTTCGCTCGCGTTAATGTAATTATATAGCCTATAGCTTTCCTCTATAAATGGACTATCCAACACAAAAAAATGAGTCAGCAGTTCCTGAGATTAGCGCGTTTAACCTACCAAACAAACTCTTCAGCTTTATACATACATACATAAATCACGTCTATCACGCCTTCAGCTTTATAATATTATTAATATAGATTGCCACGCAAGGTTGGGCCATTCACGGCATAGTCATCACCACGGATCAAAATGTTTGATCAAATGCTGGGGAAGGCGACCCAAAATGGGTATATTGCCTAGACGGACACTTTCACACAGCTGCTCACTTTATGTAAAACTAGTGGTCGCCCGCGGCTTCTCTCGTGTTAATGTCGTTTATTATAGCCTTCCTCGATAAATGGATTATCTAACACAAAAATATTTTTTCAATTTGAGTCTGTAGTTCCTGAGATTAACGCGTTTAATCATACAAACTAACAAACAAATTCTTCAGCTTTATAATTTAGTTTAGGTGCAAATGTAAGATGTGCGATTTTGATATAAAGTAAGGACGTGATAGTTGGGACGTTAAAAGTTATTAAAAACTCTAAGTAGGTACTTTTAATCGTTAAAATCAAACACAAAGGCACGTTTTACTTTGCTAGTATTTAATTTAATTAATCACAACTTAACTTAATCGATCACACTAACCTAACTTAACCGACCAAAATATTTATTAATAATTAACAAAAATTGGTGGTGGACTTAACATAATTGACGAAACAAGGGTGTTAATTCACATGTCTATACTTAATGAAAGATATCAATAAACAGTGAAAGCTGTCATGCTTATAATCTATTTTATAAGCACGGCGACAATGGTATATATAATAGTTTATTATCCATTGACTCATAACTACATGTATAGGGAGAAACAAAACATGCTGTGTTTCTTGCCCGTTCGTTTTATTGCTTTGCACTGTTAGTTATTTATTTATCGCTTTGAATTGACATTTGACAGTTCAAAGCGACAAATAGCTATATCATAAAGCCTATAAAGCTTATAACATATCATGTTTCGGTGGTCATGCTAGCCGGGATGGTAGTTTACGAACGGATGGCGTAGCTTATCACGTTAAATATCGGAAAACTTAGGCTTTCACACAAACGTTTCCAATCTTCTGCTTCTTCTCCCTGCCCTGTTCCCAGTCTATCTGGGGTCGGCGCAGTATGGTTTCTCTTCCATTCATATCGGTCAGACGTCATCAAGCCATCCACTCTCTTTTGATTCATATCATCCATCACACCGTAAAGGTGCTAGTGATGAATGAATATATAGAAAAGAGACGGAACGGACCATGTGAATGAATGATAACATTCCAATCCATACTGCTCAAGGTTTTGGCTCAGGTTTTACAGGCGGCCGTTTGCCTGACACCAACCCTCTTTGGGTTTGCTGTTGTTGGTGGTTTGCCCTCCACCATTCGGGTGCCCCAAGGTGCTTATTGGTCTACACCGGGCAATCTTCCTTAGTCGACTTTTACGACACCCATGGGATGAGACGGGGCTGGCTATTCTACGTTATTCGTTCGCTCCCAGGCCAGCATAGGTTCAACGTATATCTCTGACAATTCATAAGTGTAAGTAATATCTTTTTTTTTCACCAGTTTTTCTTTTTTTTTACTTAGGATCATGATTATGAATCATATACGCCCTGATTACTGTGTTGTCGAATGTCTGAACGCGAGCGCGGCATCCCTTGGAGTTGTGCGTTGAACAATGCCACATCTTTTTTTCTATACCGCAGAGCTGTTTGCGTCCTTTAATAGAGTACGTGTACCCGTATAAAGACAAAAGCGGGCCGCCACGCCGTGAGACCGTGAAGTGGGCTGTAAACAAATATAAACTTTAAAATCACAGATAGGGGAAATACCTCTCCCGGTTTCCTATACCTCCCCCGGTGGCCCAAAACATACATGCTAGACCTAAAGTGGGTGGTCTCGGGTATAGAGAATATTATACTTTTGCGAAACGAATATATTCCCGTCAGTCTCATTGACTGCTTTCTTGATAGGATATCTGTAAATTGAAATTCCCATCCGTCTCCTTGGCTGTATGGAAAATATTATATAAACGCCAGAGTATCTCTGATTTGCGCAACATGCCCGGTTTATGCCCCCTTCCTCTACCTATTATGGCACAGGCGAAGTTGATACCCAATTCCTTTTTAAAAAATAATTCAAAAATTGTCAAAAAAATCTTTATTACTATCTAGAAATGTTATGTCATCTCAGACACATCACAAAATAACAGAAATTATAATGAAAATTATATATGTACTGCGTTTTATGTGCCCGATAGTTTATAAAGGGCTCTCCATCTGTTACATGGGACCTAGCTTGATTGGCGACAAGTGATTTATGTATGTATGTATATGATTATCATACTAGGCAAGAATAATCGGTCTCTTAAATAGATACATACCGGGTTTAAAACCGCTAGTTTGGATACATACATAATGTCCAGTTAATTAGACAGAAGTAATCAATCAGAAGTCTAAAAATAGAAACACTTTGTGAAATTAATAGTTCTGATGTATCACACGGATCAGATAAACCGTAATACATAACAGAAAAGGTATGCAAAAATTATCAATCAAAGTGTACAAGTACAATAAGAATTAAGTATAAATAAAAAAACACCCTGTTTCTCTTTAACGCCAACGAAAGCCATTTAAAAAAGACCTCGAAAGACATTGTAGGATCAGCAAGACCCAATGTGTAGTACATATATTACTGAAAATAATTTAAATTACGTTAATAGTAACTGTTTTAATGGTTATGGGTGTTAATTATCTTGACGACTTCGTCATCGATGGTGTGGACGAAAGATATGCACCCCCTGGAGTTGTGAGTGGAGCACCGCCAAACCTGTTTGACACCGTTGGCGTACTTGATGCCGTAAGTGTACCCGGCTAAGTGCAACAGTCTGGTACCCCTGCGCGAAGTCGAGAAGTATATTTTACCTAGAACAGTGGAACATTGATAAACACACTGACTGAAGCGAATGGCCCAGGGTAACAATGTCTATTTTGTCAAATAAAAGATGTAGCCGCTCTTACTACTTACTAATATATACTAATATATAATAATATATAATATATAATATATACTGATGGTGTTGATTCTGAACATGAAGCAAATTAGAAATGTGAAGCGATGAAAAAATATTTTACCCATTTTTGAATTTTAATGTTAGAAACTCTTGTCCTTCATCTCATCTGATAGTAAGTGACGATAAAGGCCATGATGGAATGAATTCATCTGGAACCCTCAACCACAGATTGGCTGGCTGTCTTATCACAATTGTCGAAACATAATTAGAATGCTGTTAACATTAATATTTCACCAATTAAATAATAACCCCCTTATTCATAATAATAAAATTAGGTTCTCAACACCGTTTCAACTAAATCTTTGTTTACGCTGTGACTAAAAGAGACAGATTAGAGATTTAGTTCAAACAGTGTTTAGAAACTGATCTTGTCAATATAAGTATAATTTTTAAACTTTTTTCGAAACATACCATACTTTTGAATTACATTGAAATTTTTATTTCGACATTCAGCATAGGAGTTCATAAAGATCCAAACTAGACCCGCACCAACCCCATTATTCCAGGATAGGAAGATAGGATAGGAATTAGTTTGCAGGATAGGAAGGACTTCTTCCTAGCCGAGGATCCTATACTATTTCGGCTGCAGTACTGCAGCTACTGCTACGCTAACGGACCGACCGTCAGCTTGTGAATTAGTATCCATTGCCGTTCCCCTTGCACTCTACTGATGCACTGTCACATAAAAACAGTAACGAATGCTGGTGAATGCATTGACTGACGGTTTTTTAACGTACCTACCACTAAGGCTGGAGTTCACCAACACTTAAATAGGCGATTATTATTTTACCGTCGATTTTTGACATATTATCGTATGGAAGAACTGTCAAATGCTGACGGTTATTTTTTAATCGCTTGTTTAAGGTGTTGGTGAACTCAAGACTAAATGCGGCCTGAGAAAAACACACCCAAGAAGTCATTAAAAGAAAAATCGTCAAAATAAATATGCTTAACGCTTGTTTGCGATTATTTATTAATAATCAATAATTAAGTATGTAATAAGACAATATCTATTAAAAAATACACTTTAAGAGGATTGGTAGCTGTAAATTTTGGTACAAAAGCGATAGGTAACATTTTTCACCTCGTAAACTTAGTCCAATTTTATTAATTTTTGTATATGTTGTAAATATAATACAAAACTAACTACGTACGTACGTATTTATATGAAATATTATATTAATTTATATTCGATAAAAGTTGATAGCAAGGAAATATTTTTATGTTTGACATAAAAACTTCCTCGAGCATTAGGTATATATTTTTTTAATTTAACTAAAATGAATGAATTAAAAAACTTACATAGAATAGGATGCAGTGAATCTAAAAAGACCAAACTTTTCTCATTTTGTAAAGTTTTAGGAGACTAAAAAAAGGTTATCGCTCGAGACAAGTATTCAAAAAGAAATGTAGGCTTAACTCACGCCGCGTATCGGCACTTCACAATTCTCTCACATCTTTTGTATTTACAAAAGATTAAACATAGTTAATGTTATATTTTTATCAAAATGTCTGTATTTTGAAATTTCTTATTCGTTTCTTGGCGCGACGTTCATGTGTATGTACATTGTCTGAAAATATAAGTTCATCCCCATCCGTGTAAGCTTTGGCTGCACAGAAGTTGCTATGGGTCGAGCACCTCCAAAGCATTTTGGTGCTTTTTCTACCCTTATATCTTTTAGCGGAGAACCTGTATCCATCTATGGTGAGTTGACGATTTCCAGCTTTAGACTCACCGAACACGTAAATTGGCAATTTTCCAACTGAAATGAAATAATCGTCGAGTTGTATTTAAGATCAATAAGAGCTACAGTAGCACGGCGAATCAGCAATTACTTATTTTAAAGTCTAGACTAAAAATAATGACGCTACAATTTAATGTTTTTTTCATCTTTATTTAATTAATAGAATACAGAAATCGTAAACTACATAGGTACTACAATCCCATTATATAATTGTGATATCAACTACTGACTGTTATCAACTATCAACAACACCGTTCGTATTATTAATAATCTCTACTTCACCGACCAATGTAATTATTACATACAGTAATCGATCTACTCTTAGGTCTAATAGCAAATAACCGTAAAATTGAAAGAAAATATAACATTCAATTAAATATTTGGAAACAAAAAATATATAAATGAAAACATTTAATAAAAATAACGTATTGTAACCAATAGGGTCAATTTTGAATCCTCAACTGATATATCTACAACAACGAACATGTATTATAGTTACGTAATAATAATATTATACCTTACCTATATCCTATTACATTACATAGTAATAATTGTCAAACTAAGCACATACGAAATATTTTGATTTTCATAGCATTTGACTGTGATAGCGAAGGTGTTCTATTACGGGAAAGAAAACAAAAAAAAAAGAAGAACATTTCCTAAATACGCGAAAAGTGCATTTTTAAATACGCGAAACTATAACGTAGTATTCAAAGTAAACATGCACATAAAACTATTATATCTCTTTTTACTGGAGTAGAAGATATATCACATTAATATGTGGTAATTCCGGGTATTTTATTACTGCGGGCCTAGCACGGGGACCTGGACAAGTCTCTCTCCACCACTTGAAAGTGTTTTGTCTCTGGATTTAGTGGGAGTTAGAGCGAGAGGAGAATATTTTTTGTCCCCCAAAAGAGATGTGTCCACGTCCCGTGCTACGGGGGCTGGACTGCTATAAAAATATTTCGTATGTAATTGATTTAATTTTAATTAAACATTTAATATGTATACGATTAATACGAGTACCTACCGAATAGTTAAGAAACATTGATATTTTGATTATATAATTATACCTATAACACCAAATCTACACGTAAAGCAACACCGAGAGAAAAATTATGCATATTGTTGGTTAATTACTTAATACCTGACTTAAGGTTAGGTACATAAATATATACACAAACACCACATACCTGTATGCATACATGTTTATGGCACTAGTAATGTGTACATATTTTTGAACTGACCTCTTTTATGTGACTATATTGAAGTGTCAAACATCTAAACACAAATAGTGATAATTATTTGATACACAAAATTCTACGTTTCTAACACATATCCATTAATCATATCGTTGACTACGCAGATAATTGAGGATGCCAAAATAGTGTTATGCTAATTATATAAACCAAAGTATTTGAGATCAGTAAGAAGTAGGATAAGAGTTATGATTTAAATAATATATAGTCATTAGTGGTCTTTTCTTAGATAAAAATAAAAGTTAATCCCTCTACAATCATTTAAATTAAGACCTCCCTTAATTCCTATCCATAACAAATTATTCAACTAGCATTTACGTTTCGTCGTGATTTCGTATTTGTATCAAAAAAGCTTTTTCGACAAGTTAGCACCAACATTTTTATACCTCTGCACATTCAGAAAACGATCAGCCTTCATGAGATAAGGCGTACCCTTTCCACGTTATCAAAAATCGTCATAATATTAGAATCAAATTTGCAAATATATATATAGCTAATTGTAAAAAAAATAATGCACATTACATCTGACTAGAATTCAAGTCTTATTTCGTTTCAAAAAAAATAATATTGCCTTAACATAAATATAACACCCACGCATATGGTCCAGGACCATCTCGACATTCCAAATCCTTGATCTCCAGAAGGAAGGAGGACAAAAGTAACGATAGAATAGTTGTGTTAGAAAAGGTTTTTCTGTAAGAAGTAGAAGCTCCTCAATTTCTTAATGGCTATCCCTAAAAATATTTTACTTTAGACATTGAGATACATATATCGATTAGGTAACTTGTGGAATTATTCGTACAGTTACAAAAATCATCAATCGTTCGAATCAATCGCAAACGATTTATGGACACCTGGGGGCCTAGACAAAGTAACATGTATGGGATTTCGACGTAAGTCGTGAAATCACGTGACCAAAATCGTCTGTAAGTTCCTAGCTATGTTGGTAGCGCAAGCTAAGATGCTGTAGATACCAAAGTAATATGGCCGTTCTTGACGAACTTCGACACGTTATCGCTATGAAACGATTGCCACTTGGCTACTGCCCCTGTAGGCCTATTCGCTAACTTTTTTTGACACTTGAGAGTGATATCACTGAACTATTTATTGATCCATTACTACTTTACTATAACGCTATTGTGACACTTGTTCTGTAAAACAGTAATGGATAACTAAATAGTTCGGTGATCACTTTCAATCATCATCATCATCAACTGCCAAAATCATCACATCACTTTCAACTGCCAAAAAAAGTTTGCGAATAGGCCTACTGGGTGTACCACTAGATGGACACGCTCATATTGGCTGACGAATACATTCTTTCCATGCACTTTTTAGCTCACAATATATTGTTTCACATGTCGGCTGTCCAAGTAGCTTTGGATCCACATTTCTTCAGGTTAAATAGAGAATTATGATGCATTTAGATAACATACCTAACTACCGCCAAATTTCTTAATCCACACATCTATCTGAGATACAATAGTGATGCGGCACGTCCAGTACAAGAAATCACTTTAATATTTATATGAATTGAATAGCTTCACAGTGCCCTACATATAGGGCCGCAAACGATTTGAGAACAGAGTAATTTGAGCTAAAAAAGTGTAGGAGAAGAACGAAATCGCCAATCCAACCATGTCCTTATGTACATCAAGGTGTGCATAAATCGTTCGAAGGGTTAATTAGCACATTATAAATACAAAGTTACAAAATACTGGTTACGCTTAAAACGCACAGAGTAAATTATACGAGAATAATCGAATGAATACATGTAAAGTCATTGCTGCTCTGCTGCTTACGGATTATAGTCCGGCTGCCGGTAGAACATTTTCACGCGTGAAATGGGAAGGAAATACTTGTTCTCCTTCTTGCTGTTCACCGTCTCCTGCTGCGGCGCGTGGGTGTGTTTATTGTCCAGATAGATGATCTCGTCGCGGGAGGTGAAGATGGATGCTTTGCACCCATGTTTGCCGTGGGTGGAGCAGTTCCATTGGATCTTCTTGATCCGCGCGTTGGCCTTGCTCATGTTTTTGATGGCGAAGCGGTAGCCCTCGATCAGAATGATGCGCGCCCCCCTAAGGGATTCCGTGAACTCGTAGCGGATACCTGAAACAAAAACTCCGGTTAGCGCCGCCCTGGCTGGCGCACTCTGAGACGCTAATTAACGTTAATGAGTACTTTTAAATAAAATAATATTCGTTAGTATCGCATTCGGTGTACAGTCTAATAATTGAGTGACAAGGGACAAGTAACAACCGTTGCGTAGTGATCACAGCCAAAAATTATATAAAACAGAATGTATATATGACAAGAACTTAGGCCCGAGTTTACCAGAACGTAAAGCAACTGATTCAAAAATAAAAGTCAGTTTTTGACAGTTCTTCCACACTACGATATAATGTCAACAACTGACGGTTACCGTTTAATCGCCTGTATAAGTGTCGGTGAACACCTGCCTAAGTTAACCATCTATTTTTGACATTTCTTCCATACTGGCAAATATCACAAAAACCGGACCGTTTTCGTGTTGGTGAACTCGAGCCTTAGATCAAAAAACGAAAATTCAAAACTAGGCGCTGTTCTTGCTGGGTCTATGGTTAGATTGAATTTTTTTTTACTTAAGTACTTATTATAGTTAATTGACGTCTCTAAGTGCGGCAGTAAGTTCTGATGACAAACGACACCAAGAGGAGAAATGCATGCATGTGCCATATTAATTATAGGTATCTCTTGAGAACATAAAATCTATCTCTTATCTAAATTATACTTATAATAATTGTTAGTATAATTAATAGGTGTTGATTTATAAATGAAACGCGGGTATTGTTTGCACACTTTTTATATTTAAATAAAATCAATAACTGCTCATTGACAGACTCTTTGCTTAATGTTGCTGTGTGGTGACGGCAGAGTGGAATACAATTGTCACCACCCCAAATCTCTCCCATGGGTGTCGTACAAGGCGACTAAGAATAAATCAATTATGAGGAATGGGCAGCAGCGTTCCTCCTAGCGTTTACCACCTAGCAATAGCAATGTACTGCGACTTTTGTGCCCGATAAATGGCAATAGGCTCGCCACCTATTACATGGGCCCTAACATAATTGGCGAAACCTGGGTGCTAGTTCACCTCTGCCTTCCCCTTCGGATATAGGCGTGATTTATGTATGTATGTAGGTATGTTGCTTAATGTAAGACTAGATAATCATTTTAAAAAGTGTTAAATACAATTTTATTTGTCGTCAAGTTTGGTCGAATGGTCAGATCGCTGCCCAAAGTGACAAGCCAAAAGGATCGAATTCTGGTAGGTATGGGTAAATTTTTGTGATGAACCCAGACATTTGTTCTCATATGCTCTTTTTTATGCTATATAGGAAAGCCCTTCATCTCACCTTATGGAAAGTGACGATGAGGGCCAAAGATAGAATCGAGCTTCACCTGGAACCCTCAACCACAGAGGGCCTGGCTATCTAATCACACATTGTCGGAACACAACAATGCTGTTAACATTATTATTATGGCGACAGATTTTGAAACGATTGTAGAAGCCAGTGGACTTGAAAAAAGTCCTACCATGAACCGAACCGAGTACAAATTTGTACTCCCCTTGTTCGGACCCTGAAAGTCTGAATCTTAAAAGGGGATCGGATAAATGTTTAGTATTTAAAATTAATCTTTACGGGTACCATATATAGCCTTATATAGCCTTTATAGCCTTTTAGGTGGTTTTACTTAGGGCCTGTTTCACAATCGAAAAGTAAGTTCGAAGTAGCTTACAGATCATTTGACAGTTGTAATATGAAATATATGTCAATTGAATTTCAAAGTAAGCTTCTTCGAACTTACTTGTCGATTGTGAAACAGGCCCTTAAAATCATTTTTTAATATTTTTTGTTTAAAAACGCTGCCAAAACGCAACGTCTGACAGATTCATAATCTGTCAGGCCGTGACGTCATTTGTGGTCGTATCCATTGAGAAAACTAATAGGTAGTATACCCGTTCATTTATGATTGCCCACAAATGACGGTAGGCACTATGTGAATACTTTTTCAGTACAGATTTAAAATATTGTAAATTACTAAATTTTATTTCATCTTTTAAAAATAAATTTAAATGTAATTGAATTATTATTCCATAAATACTCTTAAAACAGTACATTTTATTTATCTAAGTACATTTTAGATTTTAATCTGATTACTGTCCGATCCCCTATACAGGTGGGCGAATTTTTATTTATTTTTGTTTATTCAGTGGCTATGTTTATTCCATGGTTATGTTTATTCAATGGATATGTTTTTTCAGTGGCTATGTTTATTCAATGGCTATGCTCGTTTTTTACAGTAACGACAATGTCCTCGAGCGTATAGACTAACGCCTTGCATCGCTTGCTAAAGTGGAAACTGCACAGCCACCTCTGCTTCGGATTGAGACTTCGCTTTTCTTTCGCTAAAGTGTACTTATGACCGTTCAGAACAAGCATTTTGTTGCCTCGCTTCGAGGTGATGTAAGTGGCTGCTTCACCTGAAATCGCAACGTTTTGCTTATTTTAGCGTGTAGTTACTGGAGAACTAAGGGCCTAGCCAAGTGGCTTTTCTATTTGAACGCATAGAATACAAAAGTATGAAATTGACGTTTTGTTTTCTCTGTAACACGTCATTTGTTTTCTATACGTTCGAATAGATTGGCCACATGGCTAGCGCCACAGAACATGATTGCTCTCCGTCTAAAACAAAACACACTAACACACACACACACACACACACAAATCACGCATGTATCCCCAAAGGGTAGGCGGAGGTGAATTAACACCCACTTTTCGCCAAATAAATTACTCCCAGGTGGCGAGCCTATTGCCATATATCGGGCACATAAATCGCAGTATGATGATGAGAGCAGTGCTGCTGCCCATTACTCATCCCTGTCTTTACCCTTAGTCGCCTTGTACGACCCCACAGGAGAGATGTAAAACTTCTTCATCATCACCAACTTTTAAATGTCCACTGCTGGGGCACAGGGCTCCCCTATAGATGGAAGTACATAAGGAGAATGGGCCACAAACCACAATGCTGGCCCAGTGCGGCTTGGTGGCGATCTACGACTTAACTCTGCTGAATATCAATACAGTCGTCTCCTAAACATTAGTATCTCAGATAAAATATCGAAATAATCCCGCATTAGATATAAACACTTACCGGCATTACTAGGTTTTTGCAATACCTATGTCGATATACTTATAAAATCTCTTGGTATCTTTTTTCGTCTATCTAACAAAATAAAACAGATTCTTGAATACAGAAATATTTATTCCATTTCAAAAATAGATTTATATTATACGAACAAAAGTTGATTTGAATTGTTAAAAGTAAAGACATTGTGTAATTAGGTATCAATTTTAATTAAAGAATAGTAACTAAAAAATTTACTTTAGGAGGCAAGCCTATATGGCTAGCCCCCTATTACAAAGGTTCAGAAATAAGCAGGCTGAAAAAATTGTGTGAAACTGATATACAAATAACATACTACCGCACTCAAAGGCGTCAATTAACGTTAATTGGTACTTAATGTCAATTCAAAACTAGTCGCTATTCTTATAGGGTTTATGGTCTAGATTTATATGATTTTTTTGACATTAAGTACTCATTAAAGTTAATTGACATCTTTGAGTGCGGCAGTAAGAGCCTCAAGTTTTCTGGATTTTCTAGACATGTGGCATGCCTATGCAATATTGCGTCACTGGTATTCAATATGTTCAATATGTCGGATGTTCATAGTGTGATTCTGGTCATAGAAAACAATACATTTGATTCGAATCAACACGCGTCGCGTTACATCGGGTCGCGTCGTGTTTTAATAATGTATTGTGTTTCCATCATAACACATTGAATACCAGTGACGCAATATTGCATAGGCAGTGGCTATAGCGCCTTGCAATATTGCGTCCCAAGCACGCCACATGTTAAGGAACGCCAGAAAACCTGAACCTCATACTGCCGCACTCAGAACGTGCTTTAATCTTTTATCGAATGCCAGTCTTTGAAACAACCCGGACACAAAGGGGGTGTTCCGTCGCACCCAGGGCACCGATAGCTGGTTTCCTTCCGTATCTTCCTCATCCTACACAACCTACACTTTAAGTAATAAAACCTTCTGCCCGGCCTCGATGTGAGCGGAAAAATTCTTTCGGGCCAATGAGCGGAACCAGATTGTTGTAAATGATCTGCGTGAAAACAAACGAATTTTAACAAACAACTTAGATACCGATATTTAAAACCTTTTCTGACATCTCTCTCTCTCTCTATAATCAAAGTTAGTATATTATTGGTGTTAATGTATAATGTTGCAAGGATGTTGCTACACTTGAGTATGCGTATGAAAACAGATCGGTGGTTGGCCCTCCACCATTGCAGTACCTCAAGGTGCATCTATACTAATATTATAAGGCTGAAGAGTTTGTTTGGTTGGTTATTTAAACGCGCTAATCACTGAAACTGCTGGTTCAAATTGAAAAAATATTTTTGTGTTGGTCCATTTATTGAGGAAGTCTATAGGCTATATAACAACCGACATTAACACGAGCGAAGCCGACCACTTGTATTGTTTGTATATCTGTCGCAGTGAAATTATATAAATAGGGATTTGATCAAATCCTTAAGGAACATGTTCAAATCTCTGTAGATGGTAAAATGACTACTTATTATGTTTTATCATTACTCTTATGACAGTTAGTGATTTGACCAAATCCCTGAACTACTTTAGTGCAATGACAAAAATAATTATATTTATCTTTAAGTTGACCAGTTATAGTCAACTAATGATTACTTGACTATAACTGGTCAACTTAAAGTTAATTGACGTTTCTGAGTGCAACAGTAAGAGTTTCATGTTTTCTGGATTTTCTTGACATGTAGCGTGCCTGTGCCGCAGTATTGCAATGCGCTGCCTATGCAATGTTGCGTCACTGGTATTCAATGTGTTATCACAGTATAACTGTGTTCTTATGGTGGAAACACTTTGTTGAAACGCGACGCGACTCGACGTGTAGAGACCGTCGCGTCGAATGTTCATAATGTGATTCTGGTGATAGAAAACAATACATTTGATTCGAATCAGCACGAGTCGGGTTACATCGGGTCGCGTCGTGTTTTAATAATGTGTGGTGTGCTTTAATCTTTTTTCGAATGCCAGTCTTTGAAACAACCCGGACACAAAGGGGGTGTTCCGGGGCACCCAAGGCACCGATAGCTGGTTTCCTTCCGTATCTTCCTCATTCTACACAGCCTACACTTTAAGTAACAAAACCTTTTTTTGCCCGGCCCCGATGTGAGCGGTGGAATTCTTTCAGGCCAATGAGCGGAGCCAGATTGTTGTAAAGGATCTGCGTGAAAACAAACGAATTTTAAGAAGCAACTTAGGTACCGATATTTGAAACCTTTTTTGACATCTCTCTCTATATAGACAGGTAGTATATCATTGCTGTATGTTATGTTACTTACAGGGATGTTGCTTTGAGTATGTCTATGACAACAGATCGGTACGTGGAAGGGCCATATTGTATATTTATCGCAGTGAAATGATGTAAATAGTTATTAGAAAATAGTTATTAGATAAATTTGATCATATCCCTAAGGAGCATGTTCAAATCCCTGTAGATGTTAAAATTACTACTTATTAGATTTTATCATTACTCTCATAAAATTAAGTGATTTGATCAAATCCCTGAACTGCTTTAGTGAAATGACAAAAATAATTACTATTTCTTTTATCATAAGTTGGCTATGGGTCAAGCAGCGCTGAGTAGCAGCAGCTCTTATACCAGTTAGCAATATACTGCGATTTACGTGCCCGTTATATGGCAATAGACTCGCCCCCTATTATATCGGACCTAACATAATTGGCGAAACGTAGGTGGTAGGTAGGTAATTCATTAAAAACTCCTATTTAATTTGACAATACTTATTTTAATTGACCCTTGTGTCCTAGTGTTTGATATTGGACACCTGTTTTATTTATATTAACAATAAATCTAATGATAACAAACATAAAATTTTAAATTATCCACTAACAAAAATAGTTTTGTTAATACATTGTTCTGTTGCACATCATAACTTACTGGTTCGGATGAACCGTGCCAAACCACCGTGAACCTTTAACATTTCTTTCATACGCTATTTACTTAAAAGCTATTCATAAAAACAATTGAGTTGAGCTTATTAAAGTTGACAAGACGAACCCCTAAGTACATAAAGTCCTCATAATATGGCGTTTACAAAAATCATTATTTTATTTTCTGAAATGATTTTTAGCTGGGTGAAAGTCCCCTACTTTTTATGGCAATGGCCATAAAGTGGCCCATTACGGCCTAAATTGTGGCACTCTCCGGTATAAAACCATTTTAGTAATTTATCACAAGCCGTGTTGGTGACGACAGAATTCGTGTGGAGTCGGCAGAAGCTGTGTGGTAGCGGCGCAGAGTAGAATACAATTGTCACCACCCCAAATCTCTCCCGTGGGTGTCGTACAAGGCGACTAAGGATAAATCAGTGATGTGGAATAAATAGGCAGCAGCGTTCCTCTTATATTATCACCTAGCAATGTATTGCGTTTTTCGTGCCCGATAAATGGCAATAGGCTCGCCACCTGGCCTTACGTAATTGACGAAACGTGGGTGCTAATTCACCTCTGCCTATATACGGGTTTCGCGTGTGTGTTTAATTGACCTCTGCCTACCGCTTCGGGGATATAGGCGTGATTTATTGGTATGTATGTATACCAATAAATCCTATATCCCCGAAGGGGTAGGCAGAGGTCAATTAAACACACACTTTTCGCCAATTAAGTTAGGTCCCATGTAGTAGGTGGCGAGCCTATTGCCATCTATCGGGCACATAAAATCGCAATAACTTGCTAGGTGATATAAGAGGAAAGCTGCTGCCCATTCCTCATTACTGTTTTATCCTTAGTCGCCTTATACGACACCCACGGGAGAGATTTGGGGTGGTGACAATTGTATTCTACTCTGCCGTCGCCAAAAGGCAAACGGATTTATTGGTATGTATGTATGAAATTATAGGAAATGAGGAGTACAGCCTGTATTGTATTCACTAGATCTCTGTACTAATGTGTGCCAATCTAGGAAACAGCCCAGACAGAGTGGTGGGGTGTCGACACAACCATTACACTTGTAGCTGGTCTCCCTACGCTTCTTCTTTAGCGAGCACAGCTTACACTTTAAGTATTTAAACTTCTTCCCTGATTTCGATGAAGCCAGACGGCATCTTACGGGCCAGTGATCAGTGCCATATAAATTGAAGGCTCTAGTCTGGAGTAGAATTTCTGTAGATACAACAAACAATTATTGTCATTTGATTTTGATTAAAATTTCATTTGTATGATGTAATATCAATGTTAGAATAATCTAGGTCTTCTATGCTGGCCTGGAAGCGAACAAATAACGTAGAATAGGCAAGCCCTAACTCATCCGACTGTGGAGATTGCCCGGTGTAGACCAATAAACACCTAGTGGCACCCGAATGGTGGAGGGCAAACTACCAACAACAGCATACCCAAAGAGGGTTGGTGTCAGGCAGGCGGCCGGATGTAAAACTTCAAACTTTTAGCAGTATGGACTGGAATGTTGTCTTTCTAATCACTCTCTCCGTTCATGGATCTCTCGTCACTAGCACCTTTACGGTGTCATGGATGATATGAATCAAAAGGGAGTGGATGGCTTGATGACGTCTGATCGATATTACTGGAAGAGGAAACATGCTGCGCCGACCCCAGATAGACTGGGAACAGGGCAAAAGAAGAAAAGAAGATGAATATACTATTAGATTTAAATTTTAACATTATATAAATGTTAGAAAAATTAGTACAAAGATTTTGGTGTTTAGAAAAAGAATTTCGAAAAATTATGATCTTGAGGCGGGAATCGAACCCGCGTCCGCTGCTATCCGGGCAGGTGCCTGACCGCTCGGCCACCCAAGACACTAATTAACTTGCCGAAATTCTTCTAACCTTTACACTTCACGTTGTAAGCCAACGGGTACCCTCGCAATGTAGAAACCACCAAAATCTTTGTACATACATACATACATAATTCACGCCTATATCCCCGAAGGGGTAGGCAGAGGTGAACTAGCACCCACGCTTCGCCAATTATGCTAGGTCCCATGTAATAGGTGGCGAGCCTATTGCCATTTATCGGGCACAAAATTCGCAGTACTTTGCTAGGTAGTAGGTATAAGAGGAACGCTGCTGCCCATTCCTCATCACTGATTTATCCTTAGTCGCCTTGTACGACACCCACGGGAGAGATTTGGGGTGGTGACAATTGTATTCTACTCTGCCGTCACCACACCACACACAAAATCTTTGTAAGAAGATGAATGTTAGAATAATTATTACAAATACGGTACTGTTTGGAACTAGCATTACTGATAGAGAAGATAAAAGGGAAACGTTTAGACATGATATAAAATGAAAAGAAATGCATTAGACTAAAAGAGTGATGAATGTGATTTTTTTAAAGGGATTGCGAGGAAAAGAAAGACTTCTGAAGAGATGATGGATTGCGTGAGAAATTATATGAGTGTGAATGGAGTGAATTAGGAGGAGACAGCTAAAAGGAGTGAATTGGAGAAAAGATACCTAACGCGTCGACACCAAATGAAATGGGATTAAGGCTAGAAGATGATGATGAGAATAATTACTACAATAAACTTGACACCGATAATTGGGATTGAAGAAACACAGAATTAACGATAAATATAATTTTATTTCACATAAAGGTAATATCCGTTCCCTTATATGTTTTTTTCGATAGAATTGTTCGATAAGGTAAGAGCAAATTAAAAAGAAAATAAAGTGAGAAAAAATTGTCTTAATTATCATCATTATTCAGCCGAGAGACGCCCACTGTTGGGCATAGGCCTCCCCCAAGGATCTCCAAACCAGTCGGTCCTGCGCTGCCCGCATCCAGCGGCTTCCCGCGACCTTCACCAGATCGTCGGTCCACCTTGTGGGGGGCCTTCCAACGCTGCGTCTCCCGGTGCGCAGCAGCCATTTGAGGACCTCTCTGCCCCAACAGCCTTAGTCCTCCTCACAATGTGCCACTTAAGGTTTGCAATTCTTCGGGCTATGCCTTAACCTTAGTTCTCCTGCGGATCTCATCTTTCTGATATGATCACGCAGGGAAACACTGAGCATAGCCCTCTCCCTTTGAGTGACTTTGAGCCTTCTTATAAGGCCCATTGTAAGGGGTCCCAAAAACCAGCTCGCGAGACCCAAGCCAACCTCACCTGCACGCGGTACACCCTGCTATAACAATCGATGAGGCTCTGGCGCTGCCCACCAACCCGCGCTGGGCCAGCGTGGTAGAAAAAAGGCTCAAATCCCGCCCATGAAAAAAAAATTTTTGTCCAGGGCAGAGCTGGTTAAAGTCTGGGAAAGTTGTTTGTAGGCTTATGGTTGTGAGTGTTTTTCATCAAAACTATGGTATCCTCCACGGTATAAATCACAGCTTTGCAGCCTCTGGCGAAATTAGTGCTGCACACCCATCTCTTCTTATTCGTATCGCGGCCGGGTCTGTCTTTCTTATAATAAAAGGTAAAGTTTCCAATGCTTATCATGGCTTTCCCTCTTTGAGAAGTCACGAACGTGGCTGCGAAAGTTGTGTTTAATATTTTAGTATACATCTAGAAAACATAACAAACATTTCAATGTTCGAAATAATATCACAAAGAAAATTGTACTTGTAGAAAAAATTATAGTCTAGATGCGGACCATGTGTCAATATTTATTGTAATTTAAATTCGAAACTTTATTCTGATAAAGGAATACATGATTTTTTTTTATTTTTTATCAAGAATTGTTCAAGTGAAAAGCTTTTTTTTAAATATATTACCTACTTATCTACCACACAAAAAGTTCATAATACGACTACAAAGATTACAAAGAATACGAGAATACTAAGATACCAACGCGCTTGTCCGTAAGAGCAGAAAGAAAGAGAAAGACAGAAAATGAACTTGCAATTGATTGAATTATTTAATTTCATTAACATAATTTAATTATTTTTAGGTTAAAAATAAGTATAACTATGGGCGGATATTCATAAAAATAATGACAACATCATCATCATCATCATCGCCAGCCTTTTAACGTCCCCCTCCTTATATTCTTTCATCCATAGGGAAATGCCTATGCCTTAGATAGGCATTTCCCTATGGATGAAAGAATATAAGGAGAATGGGTTATATAACCCCCCTCACGCTGGCCCGTGCCGTTTTGACTGCAAATGTAGCCGGTACCAACGGCTTAGCACAGGGGAACATCCAATGACCGACCTTAGCGAACATTGCTTGGTTTACGCAATCGCAGTCCGAGCGCGCCGAGCCACTGCGCTATCGACACATGAGTAAATAAACGGAACAGAGAATAACCTTCATAAAACCGCGCGAATCGGTTGCAATACTACAGGCACGCGGGGCACGTGTGCGTTACCACTGGCTGCTGACGCGCACGCGGCGAAACTGGAAAAAACCGGTTTATGACGCACAGGGCCCGTAGCCAAGTGGCAATCGTTTCATAACGATAACGTGTCGCAGTTCGTCACGATCGGCCATATTGCTTTGGTATTTACAGCGTCTTAGCTTGCGCTATCAACATAACTAGGAACTTTCGAAGACGATTTTGGTCACGTGATTTCACGACGACTTAGGTCAAATCCCATACATTTTGCTTTATCGAACTTCGTTATCTTTGTCGGTGTGTTACTTTGTCTAGGCCCCTTGCTAGTTACATAATCGCAGCGTTAGTGCAACTGCGTTCTTAGGAAGCTTTTACTCTGTTCGGTTTATCTACTCATGTGCTATCGAGCTCCTCTCAATAATGACAAAGTAACAGTTCATTATCTCTTGTCGTGATTGTGCTTATTGTACATAGCCACAATCTTGTTGTCGACGACGTGTAAGCACGCCCTGCAGTACTTGTTCTGGGTGCAGCTCCACCGCTTCTTCCCCGGCCTAAAGTTGCCAGGCTTCTGGTAAAACATGTAGCTGCCCACTTTGATGTTCGTTTTGCCCTTTTTCGTCTTCACTAAGGTCACTGCAACAAGTAATTGGTAAAATGTCTTTAATTTTAAGCAACACCAAATACCTTCACTAAAAAATATTAGTAATATAGGTGTGGTACCATGGTATGATGAGCTCGGCTTAGTCTTACGGCATTGATGAGAAAGACAGACAGACGGACAGATCTCGGTAGGTAGTGCGGTGGGTATGGTATACAGTGGTCGCCCGCGGCTTCGCTCGCGTTAATGTCGGTTATTATATAGCCTATAGCCTTCCTCGATAGATGGACTATCCAACACACAAATATTTTTTCAATTTGAGTCAGTTGTTGCTGAGATAAGCGCGTTCAACCAACCAAACAAATAAACAAACTCTTTAGCTTTATAATATCAGTATAGGAATGTAGGTAACATACACATACATACATAAATCACGCCTACATCCCCGAAGGGGTAGGTAGAGGTGGACTAGCACCCACGTTTCGCCAAATATGTCATGTCATCAGTCCCATGTAATAGGTGGCGAGCCTATTGCCATTTATCGGACACAAAAGTCGCAGTACATTGCTAGCCTAGGTGGTATAAGAAGAACGCTGCTGCCGATTCCTAATCATATTTATATTTATTCCTTAGTCGCCTTGTACGACACACACGGGAAAGATTTGGGGTGGTGACAATTGTATTCTACTCTGATATAAACTGCACGTCAGGCGACTGTTAAACTATTTCGTAATTTAGAACACATAAATTAAGGTACAAAATTTATTAGCACATTGAAATGTCTTATCTAGTATCAACTTAGCTTCCAGCTCTCGAAAATAACGCTAGGGCTGGCACAGTTTATTTAAGTAAACAATAGATAGAATTTTAAGAACAAAAACATACAACTAGTGGTTAGGGCAACTCAAAACAACTCCTTTAAAAAAAAAAACACAACAAAACCTTGCCCGACAGCTCTGCTCTTCAATAACTTTGTAAGTACATCATTAAGGTGTTTTACAGCGTTTTTTAAAGTCTTAAGCGAATTTTTTTTCAAACACACAAATTAAACATTAATTTATATAATCAAAATGAAAGTGTGCGTCTGGTTTTGAACGCATGGCTCTTATGCCCAGCCAATCCTAAGGGCCTGTACACAAAACGGAGAATTAGCCCGATGCGAATTCACAACGCAGAAAAAGCGTTGAAACAAAGAAGATATAAATTAAAGGAACGCGCGCTGCGAATCATTTCGCAAGCTCTTGCGATGCATCGCGGGAGCTCGTAGATTTTTTTGATGCGACGTCGATTTGCAGTTTTTTGTACAAGCCCTTACTGCCGCCGCACTCACAGACGTCGATTAACTTTGATGAGTATTTAATGTCGAAAAAATCATTTAAATCTAGACCACAGACCCGCCCCTTTACCCAAGTCGCCAATCTATCGAATGCATTGAATACAACATGTAAGAAACTGACGTATTACAGAGAAAACAGAACGTCAGTTTCATACTTTTGTTTTATATGCGTTCGAATAGATCGGCCACTTGGCAAGGCCCCCTAGCACGGGGACGTGGACAAGTCTCTGTCCACCACTTGACAGTGTTTTATCTCGGGACTTAGTGGGTGTTAGAGTGAGAGGAAAAGATTTTCTTTCCCCCGAAAGAGATGTGTCCAAGTGCCGTGCTACGGGGGCTGACAAGAAAAGCGACTAGTTTTGATTGGCATTTTGACATTAAGGCTGGAGCTCACCAACACGTAAACAGTCGATTATTATTTAACCGGTTCTTAACAGTATGGAAGAAATGTCATAAATAGACGGCAAACTTTTAATCGCCTGTTTTATGTGTTGGTGAACTCCAGCCTCAGTAGGTACTAATTAACGTTAATTGATGTCTCTGAAAGCGGCACTGACTCCATTTATCACGGATCATGGTTGTGATCTTGAATACACGCGACCAATTGTTCGTCGAAAGTGATGGCAGACGCAGGACACCTCCCCTTCAATCCCTTGAGGCACACCCACTTCTTCTGCTGTTTCTTGTCACCCGAACTGTAGAACTTGTAAGGACCAATATGAAGGACAGGTTTGCCTTTGCTAGACGTAGTGTATCTTGGCTCTATTTTTATTACAATTGTGTTGTCTGAAAATTTTACTGCAATATAGTCCTATGCCTAAATCACTGCATTTAAATCGTGATAGTTCATAACTAATAATACATAAATAATAAATATTTTTACACTCACACCTATCATCTAGCCCAAAGTAAGTAGCCTAAGCACTTGTGTTATGGATACTAGATGACGGACATATTTTTAATATAATTATGTATATAAATGTTGAAAATATACTACATAAACATATACACAACCATGATTCGGAAACAAACATTTGCAGTCATCACAAAGTTTGCCCCTACCAGGATTCGAACCCGGGACCTCTTGGCCAATACCCAGCAATCTGAGCATTCGACCAAGACGGCCGTCCTAAAATAACTAATAAGATAGTTGTAGCACACTGTTCAAATGTTGTAATAGTAATAAATAGAATGTTGCCAAATATGGCTGGGCAGAGAGAGGAGTCGGGCTGGCGTAGGTGAGTGTTGATAAGTTGCTAAGGGGCCCCGTACACCTTGGGTCAATAGTCCCAGGCGCTGCCGCTGACTCCTCTCGTACACCTACATTTGGCTCACAAGTCCCAGGCGCTGTCACTGACTCCCCTCGTACACCTACACTTGACTTACAAGTCCCAGGCGCTGTCACTGACTGCCCTCGACACCTACACTTGGCTCACAAGTCCCAGGCGCTGCCACTGACTCCCCTCGTACACCTACACTTGGCTCACAAGTCCCAGGCGCTGTCACTGACTCCCCTCGTACACCTACACTTGGGATCACAAGTCCCAGGCGCTGCCACTGACTCCCCTCGTACACCTACACTTGGCTCACAAGTCCCAGGCGCTGTCACTGACTCCCCTCGTACACCTACACTTGGGATCACAAGTCCCAGGCGCTGCCACTGACTCCCCTCGTACACCTACACTTGGCTCACAAGTCCCAGGCGCTGTCACTGACTCCCCTCGTACACCTACACTTGGGATCACAAGTCCCAGGCGCTGCCACTGACTCCCCTCTCTGCCACACTATGGATCCGGCACCCGCACGGTGAATCTATGGAATGCTTAGGGTTCTTGTTTCTATATAACAAGGTGTTAAAACTAAGAATGCCTCGTAAGTATTTGACAAATTTGCGATCTGAGGTTTTTTTTATTATCGCCCGAGCATAATTTTATGCCACCCCCTGACCAGGAAACGGAAAAGTACACTTTATGGTCAAGTGTGACATACATACATACATAAATCACGCCTATATCCCCGAAGGGGTAAGCAGAGGTGAACTAGCACCCACGTTTCGCCAATTATGTTAGGTCCCATGTAATAGGTGGCGAGCCTATTGCCATTTATCGGGCACAAAAGTCGCAGTACATTGCTATTGCTAGGTGGTATAAGAGGACCGCTGCTGGCCATTCTTCATCATTGATTTATCCTTAGTCGCCTTGTACGACACCCACGGGAGACAGACAAGTGTGACATAATACCTAGCGATTTTAAAACAAAGAATGCTTCAAATCGCAAGTATTTGACATTAAATATGCGACCTGAGGCGCTTCTTTTTTATTGCCCGAGGTATGATCATAGTTTTATGTTACCCTTTGACCAGAAAGATCGATTTTCCGTACGCGTAGCGAGCGGTCCACTTTAGTTTATTGTCAGGTGTGACATAAAAACTATTGCTTCAGCGTAGACGAGCAATCAACTATAGTCCTCATAACCATTAATAAATAATATAAAAAAATAACCTAATTTTTAAAAAGTAAAACACGAATTTAACTTTTAAATTCCTTGTAATTTCCCAATGATGGTCCAATGGATTTTCATATAAACTATGCTTAACAAATCTTATATACCTGTTAAATCGAATATATAATATAAACTATTAACACTAAATTGGTCAACAAGAAAAATATCTCAAATAAGGTGTAAAAAATTAAACAAAACTTTAAGGTACAAAACTTAAAAATAACCACAGAAATGTCTATTATGCTCTCCGTGGGCTTTAACTCCGACAAAACCTATTCCGACATTACGTGACTTCGACAAATTCGAAGTCATTTTAATAATGGGCTAGGTTAGAACTTAGAACAACCATCTAGGATTCGAAATTATAAATAAATTCACTAAGCTAATGTCACGAAAATGAGTACTGGCAAATAACATTAAGGGCCTGTTTCACAATCGACCAGCAAGTTCTAAGTACCTTACTTCGCAGATCATTTTGACAGTTGTAATATGAAATATATGTCAATTGAACTGCCGAGTAAGCTAGGCCCTAAAAATAATATCTTATTTGGCGAAGTAAGGGAATGTCGAGTTGTTCAGTTTCTGACACATAACTAACTAGGTAGTAGATTTAAACTGGTTTTTTTTACAATTTATCCATACCATACAACGATTAACGTGTCTAGTAGATGGCAATAGGCTTATCCGCTATTACCTATGTAGCTCATTAAGTATGCTGAGTTCCATGACTCAGCTTAGTTGATGAAATGTGGGTGTACACACCTCTACCAGCAACCCCCAGGTATTAACAGGTTTGATTACCTATCCCTCGAATACAGAAACTTTACGCAAATTATGAGCACTGCTTGTATGTGGACAATACCTGTCAGAATTTGTATGGGAGAAACGTTAATTTTGACAATACTAAAATGTTAAGCAGGACTCAAACTTTGAGTAGCGTTTCTGTATTCGGGGGTATATCACTAATTTGAAACACAATAGATGAAGAACTCCTTAAAAAACATTGTGTGTTCTAAATTCATGATAATCAATGTTGCCGGAATAAAATATGTATGAGTTGTATTTCTTTAGTATTTAAGAAGCGAAATAAAGTTTTTTCATTCATTTAATACAAGAGAGGCGCAACTCATACAATATATATAAATAAACATTCAGGGCCTGTTTCACAATCGACGAGTAAGTTCTGAATAGCTTACTTACTTCCATTGACATTTCATATTACAACTGTCAAATGATCTGCCAAGTGAGCTATCCAAAACTTACCCGTCGATTGTAAAACAGGCCCTAAATGTAATAACACCTAATCTAATCTAAATGTAATCATATTCCAAATGTAAATAATGTAATAATAACAATAAGGCTTAGTGTTGACGGAATGTAATTTTGAGTTGTATGTATCTATTTTGTATGTGTATAACTATACATAATTATGCTGTTAGATGGCTAATGCAGATGTACTCCTCCATATTTAACTATGACATTTCCGCTGGTGTGGATAGCGGCAGTGCAATCCTTGTGGCTTGAGCAGGCCCACCTGATACTCTTCGCACCCATATAATGCCTTCTATACTTATACCCTTTGTACATACACACTGGCTTGCCGTGTTTGGATACGGAGAACTTTACTGGAAATAAAAACTTGATATAAAACTTGTTAACTGTGATAAAAAGACGAATATGATTAATCACAAATCAAGGATGTATACAGGAGCATTGTTAACGCAAAGCATACCACGAAAATTGTTGTTTAACAACTTCCCTGTCCAATGAGTCATAATTATATGACTCAAGAGGGCGCATTGAAATAGTTTATTATGTAAGCCGATTTCAGTCACACGTGAATCATTTCTCTATGCGATTTGACTTATTTTGTGTTATGAATGAGACTTAAAATAATACGAGGCCGCCTGGCAATAAAGCTGACTTTTGAAGAGATATTTTTTTAATACCAGACAGTGGGACATTCACTTATCTCTTTACCGAATACAGTGAAAAAAAAACAAAATAGAAACAATTATTAATGTATTTTATATTTCGTGATCTGCCAATACAAAATCAACTGAAAATTAACGACTAGCTGTGGTAACGTGAAATGTTAATTTCTGTAAAAATTGTAAATATATTTTTTCTTAAAATATATCTTCGTAATCTTCGTAAATGATTTACCGGACGAAATAAAATAAAAACATTGCATTCAAGTTTAGTCAATGGTAGATATACATACATCATTAATGAATGAGGTAATGAAAAAATCATTAAGGTTTTTCAAAATAACATTAGCAGTTAAGTCAATATTTAAAATTCCAGGGGTCAAAAAATATTTTTAATTTTTTCTAAATCATCTTATAAGGTTTACAGTGATTGAAAGATAATATGATTATTTGTCAAATGATCATTTCTTTTACCTTTCTTTTGTCAGTGTCTTAGGGCGCGTACACATACAACGTCCGTTTTATCCTTATTAACAGGTCCGTCGCTACTGGTAGTTTATTCTGGTAGTTATATTCACACATCATTTAAAAAGTAGCGCCGATAATCAAAAAATTGAGAAATGACAGGTTAGCGTGGTACGGGCGTGTGATGAGGAGCGATGAATGGGCCGAAACTAGAGGTATGTTAAGTACGGATGTGCATGGACCTCGAATAAGAGGAAGACCAAAGAAGCGATGGAACTTGATGGATTGTGTGATAGATGATAATTATGAGAAAGAGGGGAGTTCATGCTGAGCACACGTCTAATAGAGGAGAGTGGAAAAAGAAAACATTTTGTGCCAATCCTAGTTACAGTAAGATAAGGGTGGGGAGAAGAGGATTTGTTTAATTTTAAGTAATAGTAATTAGGTATAATAATTAAAATATATTTTTTAATTACAGTTTGTTTATTTTAAATAAGGAATGGGAATGTATGGATGGAAACAAAGTCTGAAATAAGTTGATTTTGTTTTATTTGATTATTTATACATTTAGTATCGGACCTGTAAAACGGATCGCTATGTGTACGCACCCTTACAGCTTAATGATTATGCTCTCCTCTTAATTCGATGACGCCATTGTCGAAACTGAATATCCTGGCTGGGCAGCTCTTGTGTTTTGAGCAGACCCATCTCACCTTATCTCCACCCTGGTAGTAACTTTTTCTGTAAGTATTGTCTTCAAAAACCAGCAAGGTCTTCCCTTTTTTCGATGACTTAAACTCGACTGAAATGAGAATTATAGGTACTGAATATGACACATTCACCGCAGCTATGTTAATATTTCATACCACAATTTTGAACATTTAGTAATAATATACTACAATATTCGGAAAATATTAATATATTTTTTTTTCTTACAAGATTATTTACAAGTATACAAAATATATTAAGCTAAAGTCAACAATTAATTGAACAATGCTATGATTCCTTAAGATGCCGATACCCTAATTGACTTCAAAGTAACCACATAATTGAAAAAAGAAATCCCCACAAAATATCTTAATTGACTTAAAAGAACCCACAAAATTGTACGGAGAATGGGCCATAACCCACCACGCTGGCCCAGTGCGGATTGGTGGGTATTAACGACTGCAGGTGCACCCGGGAGCAACAGCCTAACGTGCCTCCGGAGCGGCCACGGAGGAACGCGGGAAAACACATTTCTCGTCACCCATCCAATGTTCGGCCTTAGCAAACTTTGCTTAATTTCAGGAATAGAAGTGCGCTATCGAGCTTCTCCACCTAGTGGTTATGCTCATTATTAACTTTAACAATGTCATCTCCTATCGTGTGTAAGAAGGCCTTGCATCCTTTGAAGCAATGAGTTGTGCACACCCATCTCTTCTTCATACCAGTAGAAGTCCGTTGGCAGAAAATGTAGCCTTCAATTCTAATGAGATATTTGCCATTGTTTTTCTTCGAGGGCAAGCACTCAAATTCCACTGAAAATTTAAAGGTAATTTACATTATTACATCAAATAAATATACAATCCAAATCGGTCACTCCATCATTCCAAACTACAAATCTAACGAGATTGTGTGGTGAGCGCTTGTCATTGATATAGCTTCAAGTGTATATAGCTTAGTTTCCTGATGGTGCAAATACATGCCAAATAATATTATGCTTTTAATGTTCTCTTCTATGATTACCAGATATGTGTTTGTCTATACGACCGTTACACAAAGCTTGGGTACTTATGTAAAATGGCTAATTACACTTTTAGGGATAGGAATAACATAAACACGAAAACATTTATCTCCCATATAAAATATATCTCTCCCTCTTTTAAAAATGTATATCATAAAAACACTTGATACAATAACCTCTGTTACACTCGAGGCAATACGATTTGATTTTTTTTGTTTTCTTTTGAGCTTCTCGACTAGACAAAGTGGCACGATGATTTCTGTAACAGCCCACGCAGTTCCTTCTTTTTCCTCCTTTTGTTTTTAAATTGTGGTTTGCACGTAGCGTAACATTGCATCTACGGTCTGTAAAAATGAATATAATTAAAAATCTATGGATCTCATGTTGCGCTGCGGGTGATATACAGTTTAATTGTTTCGTAAAATTTATTGGGCTTGAAAGTTTTACTTCAGAATTTAGAAAAAATATTTTCGCAATTTTATTATTTAAGGTTGTAACCGCACGTTACCTTAAATATTAATATTGCGAACTTCGGAAACTGATATTTAAAAAAGAATAAAAAAAAATATTAATCATAAATCACAAAAACACCATTTGACTTCTACAGATACGTAAATACAAAAAAATAACATTAAGTTTAGGTACTACGTATAAGTAGGTACACACTACACGTGTCAAATTCCTTTAATAATAATAGAGAATTAAAATTTAATAGGAGCATTGTCATTTGTTAGAAATTTACACGAATACAAACTATGTTAATTAAGACTTTAATATCAAAAATTTACATACATTTCTCTACAATTGTCTGTTCAAGCGGTGAGGAATTTCGTTGTCATTCATTCAAAAAACATTAACTTAATTTATATATTATTAATAGATTTGATATAATGGTTGACAGATAATAATGGAAGCGATGTATTTACTGACCAGCACACTTGTCTTCCTAATGTAAAATGGTAAACGATCACCACCATTTTTTATTTTTGTGAGTAATTAAATATTACTTACTTTAGGCTTTTTAATGTTCCATCTCACACACCCATCTCTTCTTCATACCAGTAGAAGTCCGTTGGCAGATAATAGGGTCAATTCTGACGTGATTCTCTTAACTTAAAACTAAATTTAATATCAATCTCTCCTCTTCATTCTGTATTGAGAATGAAAGAGAAACACTGTTGTCAAATTAATCTTATGTTTAGAGAACCATCGTCAGAATCGACCCTAATGTAGCCTTCAATTCTAATGAGATATTTGCCATTGTTTTTCTTCGAGGGCTAGCACTCGAATTTCACTAAAAATGTAAAGGTAACTAATGCGGGCCATACACGATCACTCCACATCGCTCCAAGCCATCACTCCAAAATCACGCAAAAACGTTCCATGTATGCGAAATCCATGGAATGTGGAAGGAATGGAGAGACGAAAAATTTTATTTTTACACTCAATCCAAATCAGTCACTCCATCACTCCAAACTACAAATCCAACGCGATCGTGTGGGGAATCCGCTCGTGGAGCGCTGTCACTCCGTTTGGAGTGATCGTGTGATGCTGATCTAACTTCAATTTGAGGCAGCACACACACACAGCAGTAAACCGCGTCAGTTTGTAACAGGAAGATTTGAAGATCGGCCAGGTGGCTAGCCAAGTGGCCGATCTATTCGACCGAATAGAATACAAATGGCAACTTTTGGTAACGTCTCTTAAATTTAACATGACGGTGGCCATGTTGTTTACTCTTTTATACGACAGTTTTAAACATTTGTATTCTATTCGTTCAAATGAATAGATTGGCCACTTGTCTTTGTCTTTCGGGTAGGGTGAACGCTTGTCATTGATATAGCTTCATGTTACAAGCTGTTTAAAGTTTCTTTTAATGTACCTGATGGTGTAAATACATGCCACATTTATGCTTTAAAATGTTCTCTTCTATGATTACCAGATATGTGTTTGTCTATAAGACCGTTACACAAAGCTTGGGTACTTGTGTAAAATGGCTAATTACACTTTTAGGGGTAGGAATAACATAAACACGTAAAATATATATTTTCCTCTTTTAAAAATGTATATTATAAAAACACTTGATACAATAACCTCTGTTACACTCGAGGCAATACGATTTGATTTTTTTTGTTTTCTTTTGAGCTTCTCGACTAGACAAAGTTGCACGATGATTTCTGTAACAGCCCACGCAAATCCTTCTTTTTACTCCATTCGTTTCCAAATTGTGAGTTGCACGTAGCGTAACATCGCATCTACGTTCTGTAAAAAGGAATGTAATTTAAAATCTCTTGATCTCTTGTTGCACTGCGGGTGACATGCAGTTTAATTGTTTGCTAAAATTGATTGATAATAATTATGATAACTAATATGATAAGATAGAATATAATAGGATATCTAATATATTAAAACATTTTATGACATCTTTCATTAACTCATAACTTCATGTAAAGGGAGGAACAAACTTGCTGAGTTTCTTGCCCGTTCTTCTCAGAACAAGGCCTCCTGGTAGTTTACGAACGGATGGTGTAGCTTATAACGTTAAATATTGGAAACTGTTTTTCTTTTCGTTTCCAGTGTTTAACGTTATTTCTTTGACGATTCATGAGTGTATGTAATCATACCTTATATGAATAAACCATATTTTCATTTTCATTTTCATTGGGCTTGAAAGTTTTACTTCAGAATTTGTAAAAAAATAATCTCACAATTTTATTATTTAAGGTTGTAACCGCACGTTACCTTAAATATTAATATTGCCAACTTCGGAAACTGATATTTTTAAAAAGCATTCAATTGTTAATTTTGGTTAATGTTACGCATTGCTTTAATCTGAATCGAAATTAGTAAAGATTCTAGTAGGTGCAGTGATTTAGGCAGTTCATCTGTTACCAATTTACCTAACCGTAAAATTGGTTACAGAGTTAGTTTAGTTTGTTTTAATAAAATTAGCGATTCGACGGCCTGGTTACGGTAGAAGAAGTTAATAATTTATAATATTAAACCAAATATTTGACGCATAATCGCGTGAAGACGACAGAACAGATGACAGTTGTCTGTGCCTGTACATAATTCAACGCCCTAGATGTTCCTCAGATGGTCGATAAAAAGACACAATATAATTTTCTAGAAGGGTAGTAGTAGTAGGGTACACGAAGAATTATTTACTACATGTCCATATAAATTTTATTAATATCCTCACTATTCCTCAAGCTTGGTAAAGAATTATCTTTCGTCATGACCTATGAATAAACCAATAAAACAATAATTAGAACAAATATGAAAAAATATAATTGTCGAAGACAGTGTCACCGATGTTGTTTAAAAGCTACATTAATTTTGATTCGAATCAACGTCAATGGTTATGTTTGTCGTTAACCTCAACGACTTCGTCATTGCACGTCATGACAAAAGCTCTGCATCCGCCCGTTGGACATTTCCAAGATATAGTTCCTGAAAAATTAAAAGCGACAATGTTAATAATATTTGGACTAGTAACGTACAGCGTGACGTCATATATATAACCTAAAATCTGAACTCTGCAAACAGCTGCTACCGGACCATAAGTTACACCGAAAAAATTTAATGTTCTCTATAGTAAGCAATATTTGTGACTTATATTTTTGAAATTAGCTTACTGCCGCACTCAGCGAAGTCAAAAACTTTAATGAGAACTTAATGCTAGAAAATTTCATTTAAATCTAGACCCGGTATGAATAGCGATTAGTTTTGAATTGTCATTTTCATAACTAAGTACTCATTAACATTAATGGACGACTCTGAAGAGCGGCAGTTAGTCACTGTTTAATTTTTTTTTCGTCGTTTAAATATATTATAAATTGTTGGAGTAGCGTTTTATTTTATGACTGGATACGTATGTAGAGTGCAAAGCTCTGTCTGTCATAACCCCAAGCCTAGTAAAGGATTACAAGAAAAAATCTAATAAAATTTGATGCACATTAGACTCTTTAATTTTTCTTACTCAGACTAATAAATAATTTCTCATAAATCACAAAAACACCATTTTACTTCTACAGACAAGTAAATACAAATAAAATAACATTATTTTTAGGTACTACGTATAAGTAGGTACACACTACACATGTCAAATTCATTAATAATAATAGATAATTAAAATTTAATAGGATCATTGTCATTTGTTAGAAATTTAAACGAATACAAACTATGTCATGATAAGACTTTAATATTAATTTACATACATTTTTCTACAAGGTTTAAATAGAGAGGAATTTCGTTGTCGTTAAATAAAAAAACATTAACTTATTATATTATTAATAGATTTGATTAGCACACTTATCTTCCTAATGTAAAATGGTAAACGAACACCATATTTTTATTTTTGTGAGTAATTGAGTATTACTTACTTTAGGATTTTTAATTTTATCTAAGAAGGTTTTTGTTAGTCCATCAAATAATGCCGTGTGGTGACGGCAGAGTAGAATACAACAGTCACCACCCCAAAACTCTTCCGTGGGTGTCGTACAAGGCGACTAAGGATAAATCATTGATGAGGAATGGGCAGCAGCGTTCCTCTTATACCACCCAGCAATGTACTGCGACTCTTGTGCCCGATAAATGGCAATATGCTCGCCACCTATTACATGGGACCTGACATATTTGGCGAAACGTGGGTGCTAGTTCACCTCTGCCTACCCCTTAGGGGATATAGGCGTGATTTATGTATGTATGTATGTATGTATCAAATATTTACCATTACGTATTATCAGGAACCCTTAATCTCTTAAAACTTACGTTAGCTATAATATAATATTGGTTTGCTATAGGTATATATCTGGCAATGCAATATAATAGATTGTTAAGATAAGACCCAATAAAAACTACATATTTTTAAAATTATATATGTTAGAAAAACAAAATTTTATAAGTCGGTGCGGGAATCGAATTCGCGTCATCTGCAATCTGGGTAGATGCCTATACCACTCGACCAACCAGTCCCGGTAGCACGGGACGTGGAGAAAATCTCCACGGGGAAAAGAAAATATTTTCCTCTTGCTCTAACTCCCACTAAATCCCGAGACAAAACACTGTCAAGTGGTGGAAGAAGATTTTGTCCACGTCCCGTGCTAGGCCTACAGTTAGTTAACTTGCTGAAATTTGTCTAACCATTCAACTTCACGTTGTGAGCTAACGTCTACCCTAAGGACAAATAATTTTTCGAAAATTTTCTTACTTTATTTTCTAAAAATCAAATTATTATACAAATATTTTAAGTTATATTAAAGAAAGCATGGATTTCTCCATGCTTTCTTAGATACCTAACAGGCAAGAAAGTAAAACTCTTAATTCTGTAATCAAGTCAACAGGTAACACACAGACTTTAGAGGTCATAATTTTAACAGTTTGTGCTCAGAAAGTTTTAAATGTCTGGAATCACATACGAAAAGAGGTAGTGCTGAGGACTAGAGGCTAACATGACTTATTAAAGAAAAGAAAGATTATGTATAGTAGATAATTATCACTCTTTTACATTCTCTATCTTTAGAGATACTCTATCTTATTAGAAAAACTAGATCAATAATTAACTCCTTATAAACAGATCGTATACTTATAACCCAGCAGAGTGAAATATTTGATCTGATATCATCATCACCATTCCTGCTCTCTGTGCCCAGTTTATCTTGGATTGGACCAGTATGCATCTTCGATTAATATCGGGTGATGTCATCAAGCAATCCCGTCTATTTTGATTTATATATATCCACCACGACGGAAAATTACATAAAACTTATGGAAAGGATTATTTCGAGAGACCGATGAAAGAAGGGGGTGATTGGGATGACAACATTTCATAAACCTATTTAAATTTACCTATTTAATTAATATGTGTTTTTAAATTGTGCCTAGATTTTGAGTCAATCACTTCTGAGTCACACAAGGCTCATCACCAGCTTAAAACCGTCTTTAGTGCTTGCTGGGGCACAAAATTGGCAGAAAAATATAGAGAGAACACTGAAGTCTTGAGCCTAGTGGTTATGAACAGGCCAAGCCCTGACGACGACGTCCTCAAAAGTGGTCATGGAGGCCTTGCATCCTTTGAAACAGTGGGTGGAGCAGACCCAGCGCGTTCTGTATCCATTCCGCACTTTGGCGCTGAAAGTATAGCCGGCCCAGCGAAGCTGTTTGTTGCCCCGCCTAGACAAAATGTATTCATATTCTGAAAAGGACAATATCATTATATAGATTTAATTCGTAAGATTGGTGATCTAGCTAAAGTACACATTAGTCATAGTAATAACAAAAGAAGATTGAAAGGTTATTTTGATTACTAAAACGAATGAGATGTTTAGGGACAGATCTTTATTTTTTTTAAATATCTATGTAATGGGATTTTAGGTAAGACAGCATCATATCGTTTGTTTTGGTAAAATCTACCCATATTGTGTGTTTTATAGTTAAAATACGGAATTTGAATGAGCTTTCTACATACGAATGCCTAGAATTTATAGATATTGAGAGTTTATTTGGATGCCATTATAAACTATGTCTTCAATTTGATAATTGTGGTGGTATGGAATGATGGGTACAATGGAAATTTCCGTAATGTCAAAAGCTCCATGTAAATAAGGAACGGTGATAAAAAAGTATCATTTAAAAAAGGTAAAATGTGCTTAGAGACTAATGATAAAAAAATCTATACCTAATATAACAGATCGTATACTCATAACCCAGCAGAGTGAAATATTTGATCTGATATCATCATCACCATTCCTGCTCTCTGTGCCCAGTTTATCTTGGATTGGACCAGTATGCATCTTCGATTAATATCGGGTGATGTCATCAAGCAATCCCGTCTATTTTGATTTATATATATCCACCACGACGGAAAATTACATAAAACTTATGGAAAGGATTATTTCGAGAGACCGATGAAAGAAGGGGGTGATTGGGATGACAACATTTCATAAACCTATTTAAATTTACCTATTTAATTAATTTGTGTTTTTAAATTGTGCCTAGATTTTGAGTCAATCACTTCTGAGTCACACAAGGCTCATCACTATCTTAAAACCGTCTTTAGTGCTTGCTGGGGCACAAAATTGGCAGAAAAATATAGAGAGAACACTGAAGTCTTGAACCTAGTGGTTATGAACAGGCCAAGCCCTGACGACTACGTCCTCAAAAGTGGTCATGGAGGCCTTGCATCCTTTGAAACAGTGGGTGGAGCAGACCCAGCGCGTTCTGTATCCATTCCGCACTTTGGCGCTGAAAGTATAGCCGGCCCAGCGGAGCTGTTTGTTGCCCCGCCTAGACAAGATGTATTCATATTCTGAAAAGGACAATATCATTATATAGATTTAATTCGTAAGATTGGTGATCTAGCTAAAGTACGCATTAGTCAGAGTAATAATAAAAGAAGATTAAAAGGTTATATTGATTACTAAAACGAATGAGGTGTTTAGGTACAGGTCTTTATTTTTTCAAGTGTCTATGTAATCGGATTTTAGGTAAAACAGCATCATATGGTTTGTTTTGGTAAAAAACTACCACATATTGTGTGTTTTAAATTAAAATATGGAATTTGAATTCGCTAACTACATACAAATACCTAGAATTTATAGAAATTGAGAGTTTATTTGGATGCCATTATAAACTATGTCTTCAATTTGATAATTTTCGTGGTATGGAATGATGAAATTTCGGTAAGGTTAAAAGCTACATGTATGTAAACAAGGAACGGCGATAAAAAAAGTATCATTTAAAAATGGTAAAAGGTGCTTATAGCCTTTTTACTTCTGATAAAAAATATAACTATTGTTGATTATTAGAAAAAATATTATGAATATTATGTGCTTAAAAACCATAATTTTTCTTGTAATAATATTTTTTCTGTTCAAAAAATCATAGTTCCTGCATCGAGTCTTTTTCTAACCACAATTTTTTTTGAAATAAAAGTATCAATCGTGAATTAAAATTAAATGTAATTCTTCAAGATAATATTATACTTGTCACCGATAATTTTCTTTCCTTTTATGGTTGTGAGTGTTATTGATTTTACAGATTGTACTGTCGACTGTGTGCACTACAGCCCGGCACTGCTTGTGGTTGTGGGTGGAACACACCCACCTTGTTTTCGGGCCATTAACGCCTTGCATACAGAACGTGAACCCATCTACAGCGATCATTGTCTTTCCACGACGTGACTTCACAAAATACACTGAAATTATAAATGAGGTATTATTAGGTCACACAACTTGGCCTAAGAGCATCTCAGTCCATGTAGATAATTATAGTCGCTTATTTAAATGGTTGATAGTCAATCATAAGTATTTTCTTCGCCCCTTATTCATAATAACAAAGTCAGTTTCTAAACATTGTTTAAGCTAAAATAATGATCTGTCTCTTTCTCTCAAATTATGTTTACGCTGTGATGAAGAGACAAATCAGTGATTTAGTTAAAACAGTGTTTAGAAACTGATTTTGTTATTAGGAATAAGAGGGTAATTATATACCTGTACCAATTTATCTCTTACTTTATAGATGAAATCAGCTTATTTTTATTTATGTTTCAGAAAAATATTATTACCGTTCGTTAGAATTTCAAATATTGTTCACCATAATATAATTAATATAATTAGTTCAGTATGATAAATTTTGAAATTAATATTAAAATTTGTTTCTTATTTTTTTATTACTAAATATTATGTCCACTAATCAAATAATTAAGATCTTATTAAATATCACGTTCGTTAGTTATTAACTAAAACATTGAGCTGCTTAAGCAAGGTTCCTAAATATTAATTGACTCATTATTTCCTAGCTAACGGCAATCACATGAACGTTACACATTTTATATTGTAAGAAATAGAAGAATTCAATCATCACTGTAGGCCTAGCAGGGGACGTGGACAAAATCTCTCTCCACCACTTGACAGTGTTTTGTCTCGCGATTTAGTGGGAATTAGAACGAGAGGATAACATTTTCTTTTCCCCGAGGATATTTTGTCCACGTCCCGTGCTAGGCCTACTGAAATGCCACTCGGCAAGAGAGAAGGCGATAATTATAATTAATCATATAACCAGATCCTTTCTATCGTGGTTGTGAATATTCACGATCTTCACGATTTCATTGCTAATGGTGTGGACCACAGCTCGGCACTGCTTGTTATTGTTAGTGGAACAAATCCATCTGGTTCTGTCACCTTTCACAACTTGAGAACAAAACGTGTAACCGTCAACACTGATCAGAAGCTTGCCTCGACGCGACTGCACAAATTTCACTGAAATGATAATATTACTAGATACGCAAGTTCTTCATAAGATATCACATTGGTTACCATCTATGGAATATTGCATAGTATCGCGTGACTATGATAAACTACTACATCAACATCATCATCGCCTGAGCTAAGTCTTATACACCATACGATCACTATGTGAGTTACAATAACGTGTGTATTTGAACGATCGGGCTGAGAGTTAAATTCTAGTTTTATCGGACGGATAATCGCAATGTTGCATAGATACAACTTTATAATTTTACATAAATCGTAAATGAATAATCTATTTAAAGTCGAAAAATATAATTATTTAATCACACATTAATACCAACAGTTAGAATAATATTGTATTATTAATGGCCCGGAAAAGACTCGTTTACGGAGACTTGGACAAGCAATAGATGTTTTGAGAGCACAATCGAAATTTTATTGAGATAAATTTTATATGTATATATTATATGAGAAAAGGCCGCCACGTCTTTTGCCTTATTGAGGGGGACGCGATAGTTAACCAAGTGACAAAAAATATCAAAGTCAATTTTTTAAATAATCAATTGGGATCGTTGATTTCCAATTTCTGTCCTCCATGGGCATATTTGACTTCGAAAATTATCTGTTTTGTAAATTTATATTCCATAAGGCATCCTTGGCTTACAAAATTCTCTGTCGTTCTGTCTTAGAAGAAGAGAAGTTGGCCTTTTTTTTCACTTGAGCTGCGAACTTAAACCAGCTGACAAACAGAACACTAGCGTCTGATTTGAGGATGGTTATGTACGTTATTGATCTTGATAATTTCATTATTTACGGTGTGGACAACGGCACGGCACTGTTTGTAGTTGTGGGTGGAACAGACCCATCTTTTCCTGACACCACTGACAATATGACTGCAAAACGTGTACCCGTCCACGCTGATTAACGTGGTCCCTCGACGGGACTGCACGAACATGACTGAAAATGGAAAACAAACGATTACTACAACCATTGGTTTTTGCACTTTCTATCTGTGGGTATGTCAAGTAATATCTTTGCCATAATCTCATGGCAAGTGACTGAATTATTTCGAATATTCATGGCCTGAATTCCCTGTTTATTTGTCAGTACATAATATATCTTGCCTATTCATCCCGCAAGGCATGTAAAGCCATTGGTCATGCTATAGTACATTTGAAATCATCAAATAGTCACTTGTCGTCTAAACAAATACTCTATAGAAATTAATTTACGTTTTTATTTTTCACAAGAATTTGGAAAGTGGCTCACATTACATTAATTGGATATTTTAGTACGTAAAGAAAAATTAATTGCTTTGGCAATATTGCTTAAAATTACGTTTTCAAAACTCTTTATATAGTTAAAGAGTTTGTAAATTTATGTGTGTAAGTATGTAAATTTCAAGTCCAAAGAAAAAAATTATGATTATTATAATTTCGCACAACACCTGAAATTTTAATATATTCTATAGATATTTACATAATTGAAACCATTTATGGACATGGTCCTCATCATCGAAAAATCGTTTTCTCTTCATCATTCGGGTGCCCTAGGATGCTTATTGGTGCACACCGGGCAATCTCCCTCAGTCGACTTTTACGATACCCCTGGGCCCGTAGCCAACTGGCAATCGTTTCATAACGATAACGTGTCGAAGTTTGTCACGATCGGCCATATTACTTTGGAGGCTGGCACATTCTATGTTACTTTGTCGCTCCCAGACCAGCATTGAATATCATAAATATATCATCATCGAGATACCTAAGACATTTTTTAAGGCCTCTTAACGACCCTGTCATGGTTATGTACGTTCATCAAAGTGGTTATTTTGTTGTCGATGGTGTACAGCATAGCGTTGCACTTCTTGTTGCTGTGGGTCGAGCAGGACCATCGTAACCTATCGCCATGGGCCCGGTGATTACAAAACGTGAAGCCGTCGACGTTAATGAGCGTAGTACCGCGCCGGGACGTCAGATACTCGTACGTCACTGGAATAAAATAATAAAAGTATGAAATGTACAAACATATATCTTCTTCTCCCTGCCCTGTTCCCAGTCTATCTGGGGTCGGCGCAGTATGTTTCCTCTTCCATTCACTACGTAACATTCAGACGTCATCAAGCCATCCACTCCCTTCATTCATATCATCCATCACACCGTCAAGGTGCTCGTGTTGAATGAATGTATAGAAAAGAGACGGAACGGACCATGTTGAGAGATCGATGAACGGAGAGAGGGATTGGAATGACAACATTCCAATCAATACTGCTCAAAGTTTTGGTTTAGGTTTTACAGCCGGCCGCCTGCCTGACACTAACCCTCTTTGGGTATGCTGTTGTCGTTATCTGCAGTCGTTAATACCCACCAACCCGCACTGGGCCAGCGTGGTGGGTTATAGCTTTCTTTAAAGGGCTGGTGATAATGATGATGGGTATAGGATTAGCGAATGACGCCCAAAATACCTGCTCCTCTAGGCAAGGTGAATAGAATAGAAATATCAATTTTTGACAGCTTGTTGTTTCCTCCGTCATACGTTAGTTTCATACATTTGTATCCTATTCGTTTGAATAGATTGGCCACTTGTCTAAAGGAGCTGATGACACGCCGGGTGGTGTTTAAAGTAAAAAACGTGTCTGCAAGACGTTTGCTCAGATGGTGCTTGAGATTTATTGAAATTGCTTAAATAAATATTTATTTTATTTATAATATATTTACCTATAACATTTTATTAATAAAAACACTCTGTATTGAGAATGAAAAAGAAACACTGTTGTCAAATTAATCTTAGGTTTGGAGAACCGTTGTCAGAATCGACCCTACTGTCAAATAAATCAAAACACAATGTTTTAATAGACAACCTGCACCGACCACAAATAGTTTGGTGGGTAAAATAAAAAGTAATAATTTTATTGTGATCCTGTTTTGTAGTACAGTTTTCACAGTTTACTTTTTTTTTTTAAATCACACTACCGTTTAACTTTATCGTGATTGTGCAAGTTATTGATTCTAACAATTTTATTGTCAATTGTGTGTATCACTGCACGACATTTATAATTGTGTGTGGAGCACACCCATCGCTTCTTCGGGCCGTTAGCTGATTGTGTGCAAAACGTGAATCCGTCAACGCAGATTAAAGGAGTCCCTCGCCGAGATAGAACCATTGATACTGTAAATAAAATGCAATCAAAATACATAAAGACGTAAAGGCCTTATTCAACTTAACCAGTATTGTACAATTTCATTACTCCATTGTATCTTATGTATTCTTTGGTGTACAATAAAGCTTACTATTATTATTATTTGTATAATAATTATATAATAACACAATTCCCTGTTGAATATTCTTTTTACTCCTCAACTAAATAGCACCAAGAGTTTGTTTTTAATATGAAAAGCACTTGCTTCAAAAGCAGCTTCAAATAATTTTAATGTGCCGAAGACAAACGAATGCCAAGAGCAATATTTTCTTAGCAACGGAAAAATATCAAAAACAATAATATTAGATTTCCCATAAACAGTTAAAAAGGCACTAAGAGAAAAGTGAAATAAGAAAGTAACAAACACTTTTTACAAAATGTTACAAATTTAATCTTTGAAAAATGAAAAAAATATTATTTAATAAAACTACACATCACACAGCAAAATTTTGCTAAATGTGATTAAAATCTACCGAGGCACACGATGGTGATTATGGACGTTTTTTATCTTGATGATTTTATAGTCGATGGTGTGTATGACAGCACGGCACTGCCTATGGTTGTGGGTGGAACAGATCCATCTCACCTTAGGACCATAGACGCGCTGGCTGCAAAATGTGAAGCCATCGATGCTGATTAATGGCTTGCCACGCTGGGACTTAATGAAGGTGACTGAAATCCAAATAAACAAAAATTAACAGACCCGTGCTCAGATTGGAATTGACGTGTAGTTACAAAACCTTTATTGTTTACGGACACAAATTATCTCCTAAAAATAATAAAAATAAAATAAAAATGTTTATTTTCAGGCGACTAGAATGTCCATACATGATATGTTAGTAAAGTTATATATAGTTTTGTTAGTACTTATATTCTACGAGTGACTAATTAATATCCTAAGCAATGACTTTCATCACTATTTTTGGTTTCTATAAAAATATCACATCCACTTTCAATTTATGAAAAAATTAGTGTCACCTTATCGAAACCAGAAATAATGATACATCGTTACAATTTTATTACTGTATCAAAGTTTGGTTTTAAAACCAACTTACTGTATTACCGAATTGGAACACAAAATATTCTTTAAATATAACAGCAAAACAGGCAATGCCCATATATTTTTCGAATGTTAGGATACATTATTTATAAGTCAGTATTCAGAAACAAAACTGTGGCACATGTTGTAATTCAGTTGGCAATTAATGCAAGTGGTTATTGTTTAATTTAGTGATTTGGTAGTCATATGTATGAACCACTGCGCGACATTGCTTGTGGTTGTGAGTAGAGCACACCCATCTGATCTTCGGCCCAGAAACACACTGGGAACAGAAAGTGTAACCGTCTACTTGGATCAGTGGCTTACCCCGACGAGACGTTACGAATTTCACTGAAACTGAAGAAATTTTGTTAGAGGAACAATTTACTTTATAGCAAAACAAATATATTATGAGTAATGCTTGAAATTAACGGGCGGAACATAAACTCGAAGAATACTGAGAAAAGACAAAACTATTATAATATCTGTATTCTTTAAATATATTTCTGTTATTTGAAATTAGTTGCGACTTGGGTAAGTTTGACATTTCCAACAACTGATCACAGTTATGTTTTAAGTACCATACAGACACATAAAGTGGTTAAATTTCTTTAAGCTCCATAGATTATTAGGAATAACCACATAAAGAAAGAACACGAACACTTCAAGGACGTTATAATATTATTATACTTCAGTGATTCGCCCTCGAGATTACAATAATTACTTGTAGTAGCACGGCTTATGTGCTGCCATCATACACTATTTGAGAGAAAAAACAAAATCCATAGATACAAAAAAACAAAGGAATATTACTTCTATTATTCATTTGTGGGTACTTGGCATACACGTTTTGTGTCGCGGCCATCGTGCACGTATTTTTTCCGTTGTCGTGTTGTTTAATATATCAGTGTATTTATCTTAGTGTTTTTTGTCATGGGAAAGCGTAAATATAATGATGAAGAGTATTTACAAAAGAAAATTAAAAAATTGCAACATAAGTTAGATAAATCACGAAAGCGTCGCCGTCGGGATTCAACTAGTTCAACATTATCGAGTGAAAAAGAGTTTTCAACTTTCCACGAAATTTCTGTTGGTGATGAAAATGATAATGATGGAATGTTTGTCATTAATAGTGATGAGGACATTGTTACACCTGAGGCATCAACATCAAAAGGTAATTTATATATCCAAATCGGCACTGAATACTTATCGAGAATCTGTATCTTTGACCGTTTTTTGGAGAATATTTATATTTTGTGAACTATTTTTTAATTTGTGCTTTGAGTGTAATCTGCAAGATTATACCTACCAAAATAGACTTCAGTTCAATCTGTAAGGTTGAACGTTGTTAAAAACGGTGCACAAGCGTAATGTATGACGAGTATAATTCGTGAAATTATACCGAAAAATTACAAAACATGTAGTAACCTACCTTTAACTGTTTTAACGACAGTTCTATGGGACATTGTTTTTTTATATATAACATTTTCAGGTGCCCCAAGCAACCCAGTAACCGCAAGTAACTCGGACCTACCTACTAATGACGATTTATTAGATTTAGAATTAGCGGATGACATTCTAAATATTTTGGGAGATGAACCGGATAAAGGACACAAATACGGACCCGTCATTCACAAGGAAATCGCTAATAGGTGGTCGGAAATACTAACCACCGGGCTTAACGATGACATAAGAAAGGAGTTATTAAAATCCCTTATTATACCAGAAAATCTAAAACTGGCCGAGTCGCCAGATCTAAACCTAGAAATCAAAGCAGCGGTAAACGAGAATGTTCTTAAAAGAGACGGTATTCTTAAAGATAAACAAAAGTTATTAGCGGCTGTTATATCTGGCATCGCATATTTGGTGTCTGATTTGATAACAAATAAAGATGGCACCAAAGTAAGTAGCGAATTAATAAAGTCCCTTAGTGACACTGGCCGTTTGCTATGTCATATACATCAAACGGAAACGGTTGCGAGACAGAATTTTTTACTTGCTTGCCTCAACAAAGAGGTCAAAGACCATTTAAAACAAGTAAAAAGAGACCAACTTCTTTTTGGATCCGATCTACAGGAAAAATTGAGATGCATAAAAGCTGTTACAAAAACGGGAGCAGAAATGCGACCCATCGTTTCAAAGACGAAAAAAGTAAATAACATGAGGGGCAAGCAAACTGATCCATCCACCTCTAGGTCTTTAAACTGGAGGGGCCCGCCACCGCCGCCTCCGCCAGCCCGCCGCGCCGCAGCGGCAGCGAGGCCGAGCTCGACGGCTGGTGGGCGCAACAAGCAGCAGGCGCCGCGCCGCGCTCTCCCGGCCCCAGCCGACAGGCGTGCGCCGGCGCCGCGGGTCTACGCTGCCCGCCGCTAGACATAGCCAGCACTGGCGCCGTTTCGTCTGCGCTCGACGACAATCAGGCCGGTAGACTACCTTTGTTTTACGATGCATGGATACAAATAACTGATGATCCCGTTATTTTATCTTGGGTAGCTGGACTTAGAATTCCTATTTTAAATACGATTGTGCAACTTAATATGCCGTTAAATATTCCTGACAATAAGGATTATAAGCAATCTATGTGTATTGAAATAGAGAAACTCATAAAAATTGGAGCTGTTCAAAGATGTAAGCCTATCAAAAATCAGTATCTATCAAGTATCTTCCTTATAAAGAAAAGTAATGATGAAAATAGATTTATACTTAACTTAAAACAATTTAACAAATTTATACCTGCCCCGCATTTTAAATTAGAAGATTATAGAACTGTTATGAAGCTTTTAACTAAAAACGCATACATGTGTTCCATTGACCTTAAAAATGCGTATTTTTTCTGTATCTATACATACTGAATCAAGAAAATTTTTACGATTTTTATGGTTGAAAAAACTATATGAATTTAAAGTACTTCCGTTTGGTCTTAATATAGCACCTTATATATTCACAAAATTGATGCGCCCGGTCATGCAACATTTGAGGAGTCAGGGATTTATATCCATAATTTATTTAGATGATTTGCTCTTATTAGGAGATACCTACATTGATTGTAAGCGTAATTTTGAGATTACAAAATTATTTTTACAATCACTTGGTTTCACAATAAATTTTGATAAGAGTTACAGCATACCTTGTCAGACTGCAACATATTTAGGATTCGTTTTCGATTCCGTGAATTACACTATTAGTATACCCCAGGGAAAAAGAAACAAATTAAAGAAGGAACTTTTGCACTGCCGTAATTTAAAACAATGTAAGCTCCGTAATTTTGCTCGTCTAATCGGTTTATTAATTTCTATATGTCCAGCTATCCAATATAGCTGGTTATATACCAAAAATTTTGAAAGATTAAAGTACCTTTATTTAAAACAAAATGACAATTATGATCAAATCATTACTTTGCCGTCTTTTTTAAAATTAGACTTTGACTGGTGGTTACAAAATATTGATAATTATAGCAACCCTATTCGAACAGGTAATTATCAATTAGAAATTTTCTCAGACGCATCTCGTTCAGGCTGGGGAGTTAATTGTTCAGGACAAACAGCTAGTGGTCTGTGGTCAATACAGGAGAAAACGGAACATATAAATACGTTAGAACTTTTAGCAGCGTTTTTTGGCTTAAGGATATTTGCAAACGATTATACAAATTGTGAGATACTTTTAAGAATTGACAATTCCACCGCAATTGCATATATTAATCGAATGGGCGGTATTCAATTTCCCCACTTGACTGCCATAAGTCGTAATATCTGGCAATGGTGTGAACAGCGTGGTTTATACGTGTTTGCTTCGTATATCAGCTCAAGCGATAACCGAATAGCAGACGCCGAGTCGCGGCGGGTCCACGCTGATGTTGAGTGGGAGCTGGCAGACGATGCTTATAGTCTAATATGTCAAACATTTAAACAACCCCATATCGATTTATTTGCCAGCCGCCTAAATAATAAATGTAATATTTTTGTGTCCTGGCACAGAGATCCTGATGCTTTCGAGATTGATGCTTTTACCTTAAGTTGGACTAAATATCATTTCTATGCCTTTCCACCATTTTGTCTGATACTAAAAGTTTTACAAAAAGTAATAACCGATAAGGCACGAGGCATTATTGTAGTACCAAAATGGCCAACACAGCCGTGGTACCCCCTTTTCCAGAAACTTTTAGTATCCAAAGTTTTAGAATTTAAGCCTAATCGAAACTTGTTGTCCTCCCCTTACAGTCTGGAGCACAAATTGCACCAAACTCTTTTCATGGAAGCCGGAATTGTATCAGGACAGCATTTATAAAAAGCGGCAGCTCTCCAGAAGTAGCAGACGTGATGCTGGCGTCACTCACGGATAGTACCATAAAACAATATAATACTTGCTTAAAAAATTGGCATTTGTACTGCAAAGAGAACAATCTTAATTTTTATTCAGCTTCAGTTAGCAGTGTACTCAATTTTTTCGTTTTTCTATTTCAAAAAGGTAACAAGTATGGTACAATAAATTCAACAAAATCGGCGCTGTCACTCATTCTCGGATCTCATATAACAAATGATAGCAGAGTAACCAGATTTATGAAAGGTGTATTTAAGTTACGTACACCGTTGCCTAAATATACCTACACATGGGACCCATCAATAGTTATACATTTTTTGGGTAATTTTTTTCCTAATGAAGAGTTATCGTTTGATATTTTATCTAAAAAATTGTGTACACTTTTAGCTTTATTGACCGCGCACAGAGTACAAACTCTGTCTTTAATAAGAACGGACAATATACAACATATTCGCAGTGAAAAATTTGTAATAATTATTTCCGATTCTATTAAAACGTCCAGTGTAAACAGATCACAACCTACTTTAGTTCTTCCATATTTCAATGAAAATCCATCAATTTGTCCAGCTAGAACATTAGAGCAATATTTAGTCGCTTCCGAATCTAAGAGACCTAATGATTGTAATTTTTTATTTTTATCTTGTAAAAAACCTTACAGAAATGTTTCTGCACAAACCTTGAGTCGCTGGATTAAGACCACACTAGAAGAAAGCGGGATTGATACTAGCATATTCAGCAGCCATAGTACGAGACACGCTGCAACATCTGCCGCCAGCCGCGCAGGTGTGAACATCGACGTTATAAAAAAAACCGCAGGCTGGACGGCCACTTCTAAAACTTTTGCACAATTTTATAACAGAGAGATAGTGACTGACACTTCTGTCGTTTTCGCCCGCTCCTTGTGTAGTGTGGTCTCAAGCCCCGATTCATAGCAATTGGTTTATCTATCCGATTAATCTAAAGGGTTCTTTAAGCTTAATTATATTAAATAAACAGTTGATTATACTTACTCCGTTTAATATTTTTAACTTACCTACTCAACACTCGCGCTATTTTGAAATGTCTCTAAACATCTACAAGTAATTATTGTAATCTCGAGGGCGAATCACTGAAGTATAATAGCAAGTCAAACGAACTTACCTGTAAGTGATGTTCGACGACTATTATACGATGTGATTCGCCCGAAGAGATTACATCCCTCCCTAATCCCGGATCTTTAGATTTCCCCAAAGCCAAAATAGCTATGACAATGTGCCACGATCTTCAAAAGTGTATGACAAGTACCCACAAATGAATAATAGAAGTAATATTCCTTTGTTTTTTTGTATCTATGGATTTTGTTTTTTCTCTCAAATAGTGTATGATGGCAGCACATAAGCCGTGCTACTACAAGTAATTATTGTAATCTCTTCGGGCGAATCACATCGTATAATAGTCGTCGAACATCACTTACAGGTAAGTTCGTTTGACTTGCTATTATGTTCAAATACTTTGAATATGTTGAAATCTTATGTACCTACTTATTTAATTTTAGGTAACATTAATTAAATTTAACTCAACGAAAAGTTTCATAGTAAAGAAAGTGTTTTCCTTACCCGAATGATTTGTAATTCAAAATCAGAATTGTATAAAAGTAATATATATTTAATAGTCACATTAATCCTATTACACTGATCGGTTCTTGCATTATATACATATTTTAAATAGTCTACATGTAAACAGCTATCGTTATTTACAACCCAAAATAACGATAGTGTGATAAAAAAAATCATAAGTGCTGTATTGCACAGTGCCGCGTTTAGTACTGACTTTTTCTAAGATCTCTATTTATATTAACATTGATGGGTGTACCTATCACTGTAAAATTGTAAATATCGTGAGATTAAAATCTATCTTGAGAGATTATAAACTATAGTACGATTGTGAACCATAAAATACTGATTATAATTTAACGCTTCATTTTATAGATAGTTTAGGTTAGGAAATGAACCAAAGAACAACAAGAACCAAGCGAGCGAAGATAGCGAGTAAATTGTGTTTATAAATCTAACAGATCAATTGTTTTGGATCACAATATGTCGACAGTTTACAATCTTGCGAAATAGAATATAAGCTAACAGTAATCTAAATTTTACGTTGACAAATACGACCTATCTTAAAGTAGAACAGTGTAAAACGGTGTTCTAAGTCGCAAAAGGTCTTACTTGGTGCAGAGCCATGTGTGTTAGCATAATTATGCAAGATGAGCACGAGCGAAATAATGTGTCATTTTGTAAGCTGGTACGTTTACCTACATTTTCATTGTAACTATAAATATATAGATAGCCAGTTGCATAGCTAGATGATATTATTATAGCTTCTGTGAGTGTAGCAAAGGAATGCGCCGTCATAATAAAATGTTATACAATAATACGTAATTTTAACAAGTTTTGTGAAATGGATCATTACATAATGAATAATAAAACAATGATATAAAATTCTTCTAAACATCAAAATAATTCAATCTTAAATATATCAACACACTTAATGCTACATTGTAGTTCACTTCGTTATACTCATAACAATTAACTTGAATAACATTTATATTTCTATTGTTTTTGTTCGTCCCATAAACGACAATCGGCTGTAGATATTTTAGTGTATTAAATAAAATATATCAGTATTTTGCTGTTTAATCGGTTTAGCAATAATGAATAATGCTCTCTCGCAGTTAGTAACTTCTTGCGTAAACAATATATAATATAGTATACAATGTATAGTCTTAATAAGTTATTAACAATTAACTTAATAAAAATAGGAATCGATGAACGTCACTAGAAAATAACACAATTAATTATTATCATTAATTTATGAATGTCACTGGTCATCCTTAGATAAATTAAATAATTATATTAGAGCAATAAAATCTGCATCATAAGGCACGGTCCCCTTTAACTAACATTCGGGTCACCAGTTGCAGGTGTTCCTCTGGGATCATTATCTGCAACACTATAAGCTCGGCACTGGCAGTGTGAACCTATGCAATGCTAAGAGATTTCGTTTCAGTTAACATTTAAATTAAACAGCGTTTTATCATCCGCAAGTATTAATTATTACTGCCAATTTTCAAGTAATGAAAGGCGCTATTTCGAATACATAATATGTATATTAATAACAATCCCTACACTCCGCATATTTCATCCGAGTCAGTGGTAGTGTGGTCATTAGCTCTATAGGTGATTATGCTACCAACAGTGTGCAACACGGCTTTGCAGTGATACTTTTCGTGGGTCGAGCACCGCCATCTTGTTTTGTTACCGTGTCGTCCGTTCACTCTGTACTTGAATCCACCTTCTATCAATACCGTTTTCCCTCGGGCTGTAACGCCAAACACTGGACCTATAACTATATAACGACACCGTTACCATGAGACAGTAGAAATAAGATACTTATTTTCTAGTTTCTTAGTTGAATCAACTAAACGAATAACTAAAAATATCGGAGATTTTCCTTAATAGATAGATAAAATGTAGTGCGTTAGTTCAAATAAAACAAAATTTATTTATTATTTTATTATACACTTTAATTTATTGGATAGTCAACAACATATCAGTGATGCGCTTAACGGATACAGGATAGGCGGTTGCTTACGATGTCCATCTTGCGCACTCTTCTCTATGTCAAAAGTGTGCATGTTGAAAATGGATAGAAGAGTCTTACTTATATTATGGGGTATCCTTATCTTCATTGCACATGGCTCTAATAATAAAATACACATTACTTAGAAGTTTTTATTATATGAAGGGCCTGTTTCACAATCGACAAGAAACTTCGAAGTAGCATACTTTACAGTTCAATTGACATATATTTCATATTACAACTGCCAAATGATTTGCGAAGTAAGCTACTTAGAACTTACTTATCAAATTGTGAAACAGGCCCTAAATATGTTATTGTTGTATAAACTAAATAATAAATATTTTAAGTAGTACGATGCAAGTAAATCGCTTTTTGATAATTTATTTCAGTTTTATTTAAACATATAATATTATATATTAAGATTATTTGTTAATTAAATATACCTATGAACATTTCCATATTTTACAATAAAATACGTATAATCTTGACATAAGTCACGTTAAGGAACATCGACATGCCTAAATTCGAACCAATAACTACGATCTCACGTTTTGGGAGCAAAAATGACAGATATTCTATGACAATAGATAGAGTAGAGCTTGATAAGAAGTTTGATCTAACAAATAGTGGTCGAGTGGAGTGGTTCGATTCATAAGAGGAAAAATGGCTGCAGCTTCCATTCTTTTACATGGACGACTAAAAACTCAGTGACCAACTCTCTTACCAACCGATGGAAAAACTTTTCCAGAAAATAGATAATATAAAAAAACCCATATCATTCTGAACGGAGAGTTTTGGGTAATTATTAAATTGTAAAAACGCTATCGAAGCAGTTTTATGGCCGGGTTTTTGGCATAGTTAACTCAACTAATTGGTAAAAATTGTTATTATAAAATGTCAGTCTGATTTTAACCATTAGTAACAATTTTAGTTACTAATGTTACTAATGGTTAACTATCAATCTGAAATTGTTACTGATGGGTTAAATATCAGATTGATACCAGACTGATATACAACCAATAGTAATAATTTTTACCAATTGGTTGAGTTAACTAACTAACTATGCTCTACTAGGTATCAGAGGATTTGCATCTGCATCATTATGCGATTTCAATTTAACGTAGTCGTATATGAACTATCCATGTTTAAGGGATAGGGACCTCTCCATTCATGTCTGTGGTCATTCCTGATCTGAATAATATTGCCGTCGACAGTGTAAACGGAAGCACTGCATCCCTTGCTGTGGTGAGTAGAGCATGCCCACCTGACCTTTAATCCATTATCGTATTTCTTGTAGAAAGTATAACCGCCAATGTGCAATAGCAGCTTTCCTTTTCTCGACATCGAAATAATACCACCTGAGCTGTCTGAAAAGTAGATATAAGGGAACATATCATTCACATACCTTCAAACTTTATAAGTCATCGAATTTTTAACGGCACTACGAGACTAATTATAATGAATCCTAAGAACTTGCTCATAAATAATAACATGCAAAACATAGAACGTTCATAATGTTTATATTTATATATTTAACAATGTTTCAACAGCATTATTAACACTCAAATAACAATAGTTGATGTTACTTAAACATAAGCCAATTTTAGATGATTATGACATCATAATATGATTACACATTATGATGACAAATAACATGAACTTAAAAACGGGTAGGTAGGTATGTACTTATTCCATTTTGCAAATAAATGCAAAAAAAAAATTTAAAAACATTAAACAAATTACCAAACATGTTGCACGATAACTGTGTGTGTGTGTGTGTGTGTGTGTGTGTGTGTGCGTGTGTGTGTGTGTGTGCGTGTGTGTGTGTGTGTGTGTCTGCGTGTTGGTGTGTTTGTGTGTTGAACCACAGAAAGGGTTGGCTTACATGGATAAACAACCATTACACTTATAATTTTTTTTTAATATATAATATTTCAAAAAATATAATAATACAGAAAATAATACATACATTTAAAAGTGTTTTTAGTCATATAATAATAATTTGTAATAAAATTCAATTTATACTTTTACGGATAGCGGTTCTGAATCTAGCTTTGGATGAAGTGAATATGTCAATGTCTGAGAAAAACCTATTATAGGTTTTAGGTAATCTAATACACATGTCATTGGCCTCATAATTTGTGCGTACGAACGGAACATGAAAAAATTATAAATGATATGAATGCTATTAATCATGATCTGGATTACGACGTTACCTACTTTAGATGAAGAATACAGTAATGGTGTAAATCAAATAATAAAGGTGTAAGAATAAATACAACAGGTGATCTTTATGTTTTTTGGCTGTACTACTGTTGTGTGCGAAAGAAACAACTTCAATCATAAATTGCATTAAAAACTTTAATATTCAGTATTTGCCATGCAACGAATCTTTACAATTTTGGCTGTGCTCATGCCCCCTGCTTATAATCATTCCTTCAAAGAGACGTATAGTTGCTTTGCACCTCCTCGAATCATGTTTGGAACATATCCACCTTTCGGTTCGTCCCTGGCCTTCACTCTTTTTAATGAAAGTGTAACCGTCTTCGTCCAAAATCATAGGTTTTCCTCTACGTGACACGATTATTCTATATTCTGCAAAAATAAAATTATTATAAATACAATACATTACCATTGTCGACATGGAATTTAGTATAGAGTTCTCTGGGATTAAACATCTCATAGTGCACCGCGCAGTGACGTATTATATAACCATCAAAACAGTGGGACTGATAGGCGGAGTGGAGCAGAATACAATAGTCACCGCCCACAATCTCTCTCACGTGGGTGTCGTACAAGGCGTCTACTACCGCACTCAGAGACGTCAAATAACGTTAATGAGTACTTAACGTCAAAAAAAGGCAATTCAAAACGAGTCGCTATTCTTGCCTGGTCTATGGTCTACATATGAATGAAACTTTTTGACATTAAATACTCTTTAAAGTTAATTGACGTCTCTGTGTGCTGGCTGATGTCTTAAGCAGCGGTATAGGTAATGGACAGCAGCGTTCGTCTCATGCCATCCTTAACATACTCCGAGTGTCTTGCCTGGTAGATGGCAATAGACTCGCCACTTTATTACATGGGACCTAACATAATTGGCGAAACATGAGTAATATTCTTAGCCAACCCCGAACTGTAGGCCTATTCGCTAACTTTTTTTGACACTTGAGAGTGGTAATCACTGAACTATTTACTGATTCATTACTACTTTACTATAACGCTATTGTGACACTTGTCCTGTGAAAACAGTAATGGATAAGTAAATAGTTCGGTGATCATCACTTTTAACTGTTAAAAAGCGAATAGGCCTACAAAACTGGGCGCACTGAAATTAAAAACTGCAGTCTACAAAGGTTTTTTATTTTTCCATGTCAATTTATTTCTTGTTTTTCTACCTCTGTTACAAATCGGACTGTGCTGTATTAGTGGTTATGGTGATTATTCAGACTCACTATCTCCCTGCTTATGGTCAGGACAGATGCGCGGCAGCCCTTACTATGATGAGTTGAACACCTCCAACTAGACGAATTCTTGTTCACATTTTTCTCGAAAAAGGTGTAATCGGCTATCTTTATCAACAGGTTTCCTCTTTTAGATCTAACTTCCTGATATACTGCAAACATAGTTAGAAATATTTATTGGTAAGCGTGGTAACTGGTACTGGTTAGGGTTGAATGTTTCGTAACTAGAGATATATTAAGTAAGGATGTGGATGGACCTAGATTGAGAGGTAGACCAAAGGAGCGATAGATGAATTGTGTTAAACATGACATTAGTAAGAAGGGAGTTGGTTCTGAGCTTACGTCTGACAGAAGAGAATGAAAGGGTAATACACGATTTACTCATAAAAAGGGATAATACTTCTGATTAGAAATATTGCAGGGTAACGCGATTCATGCACGTTTCAGAAGAGTATAGGAGCATGAGTAATACCTTATGTTGTGTCACAATAATAATATTACAAATGGTGGCTAGTATAATATTGCACAAAATAAAGTGTTCGTCTTTGTATGCTGTTGACCGTACGTAATCGAATGGTTAAGTATTTAGAGAAAAACC